>CM055404.1:67796905-67808320 GCA_029228625.1 Pseudolycoriella hygida | reverse complement strand
TCGGGTTTGCGAATAGCTAAAAACCTTGCTATTTCCTCTTCGTTATCAAATTTTAAACTGTTTAACAAGTTGGTAGTCGCGATTTTATTCCAATGTTTTTGAAGTGATGGGGTTTCTGGTTGCACTGAATCCGGATGTAAATCATTCCACATCTTTAAGCTGTCGTGATATTCAGCCATTTCCTCAGTTTGCAGCGAAGGTTGATTTAACATGGTACTAACAAGTGAAGAAACTGCGTTCACTGACGACAGAAAAGCGGGCAACGCTACATCCCGGACTCTGCGAACTCCAATGCCACCCAGGTTGACCGGAAGTGATGCTAAGGTCCAAGTGGTTTCATTCAAAACGGAATTTGTTAAAGATTCTAACGTGAGTTTTATTTGAGAATCCATTTCATCGAGAAATTCTTGACGATTCCATGTTGGCGATGATCTCAGAAGGAAAACCAGTTTAGGGATAGCGAAACAGTTTTTAAGGATATAAAATGCTATATGGTAGTTCTCCAATTGCAGAAGCCGCTCGAATAGCAATTTTAATTCGCATAGTTTTGTGCTGAAGATGTTTTCAAAGGAATTGTCGGTAATTGGCGCTCCCAACAAGGTGAATTCATTGACCACACATATACCCGGGGATAACTGGTCGAATTTACGAACTATTTCCCGATCAACTTCTGAACAGAAGTAAAGCTCACATTTAGTGGGGTTTATGTGCAAAGCGATTTTGGCACATTCATCTTTGACAATTTTAAAGTCCCGTAAAACGCTTTCGTACTCGCCTGCAAAAGTCCCGTCATCCAGATAAAATACTACGAATTCTGATATTAGGGCATTAATCACAAATTGAATTGCCGAGCTGAAAAGCAACGGGCCACATGGGTCTCCTTGTTGTGCCCCATTCTGCGACCATAGTATGTAGTCACCGTAGAATAGCAAAGACGGTGACGAGTAACATTGCCATAAGTAGGGGAAAATTGACGGACAGTGCATTTTCATTTCGTTTAAAAAAACATCTCGGTCGACCTCGTTAAAGGCATTGCGGAAATCGATTTTCACAATGACTACCTTCCTGTGTGAGTTATTCTTGATAAAGGTCCTCGTGGCATGTGCTGCAGCTTCACACCCTCCGTTTATGCCAAAACCAATTTGTTTGGGAGCAAATTTTGTAGCCATTGGTGAGCGGACGGACGAAAACGCCAATTTTGAGGTGAGACGTCGAAATGTGTTACCTATTGCAATTGGTCGAACACCACCACTTTTCTTGTCCAACGCACAAAGTGATGCTCCGTACATAATCTTGATGATCTCTGATTGCACTTTTCCAGATAACATATAATTTGACAAGGCTGTAATCGATCTCAGCAGCCGTAGACCAGCTTCGCCCGTTGATGGCAGTACAAGATCTTTCAAGTTCTGCGGAAGTAAACCATCGATTCCTGAACCGGAGCCATGTGGAAAACTTTTGATGGCATAGAAAACTTCCTTTTCGGAGACCCTAAGGGGTGTTTCTATATCTTTTTCCGGTGGATTGGGGAAATTCATTTCTCTTGATGGTGGCGGGTGTTTAAGTTTAAGTTGTGCGAAACTAGCTTCGTTTTGGGGCGCCAAGGTGTCCGTGGATGATAAATTCTGACAGCGCCTTTGACGTCGCCCTCGGCGATTTTGCGTTCAACGCGTTTAGATAGTGACGTTGAGGTTGTTTTCTTTTGTTGTCTAGAGAATTTCAGTTCAGCTTTGTCAAGGTTTCTCTTCACCATCGACGCAAGAGACATATTATTACCTTTCTCTGGGATTCGTAACGAAGAGTATGCGAAGGTTAGAAGTTGTTTCCAATTCGTCGTCAAATCTGGAGACTCTAAACAATTTTCAATGCAGTTAGACAACTTGTTTGCCGCCATAATTCTAGCCCCTCTCGGAACCCTTTTCAGAACTCTGATGTTTCCTTTACATTTTGCAAGTAGAATTATAAAGTCTTCGAACGACGTGTCAAGTGTGGGAGGGTCATCGGATTGTTCCGGTTCACAAATTGAGTCTATGTTTGATTCGTTAAAATTTGCCGTAGATATAGTCGTTATCCTTGACGATGTGTGATGTTCAAGGAGTTTGTAACTTCCTGGTGGAATGTGCTCACAGGATGAGCCTTCGCAAGGAATCAGCAAGCGAAAATGCCCACTGCCGACATCGCCGGTAAATAGCAGGTGAATCACTGGAGCATTTGATTTTTCCAATACTTTTTCTATTGAGCCAAAATCATAGCAGGTGTAATTTTTGTGATCATTTCTACGAATTACACAAAAACCGAAATCGAATAACTCCGCCATTGCACTTAACTCTGCTATGGTTCCGAATCTGCCAGGTGTTGACATGTAGGCAGAATAAAGTCTCATCAAAGTTTCGACGGAACTAGAACTGGGGGAGAAGTTAGGTATCTCGCTATGTAGGTTGACAATGAGGCTATCTTTAAAACGATCAAAATTTGGTTCCCCATTGCTGACTCCCGTGATGTGATCCACTGTCATAGTCCGTAGCTCATGTACATCAACAGGTGGGATGTCGGATATTCGTCGAATTCTCAAAAATTCCAACACTGATAAGAATAGACAATCACCCGAAGCGTCATTCTCTATGATATCGAATTCGTGGAAAAACACCTCGTTCGGCCTATTGACGTCTTCGTTCATTATTTGTAGCTTGCTCCACAGAAATTTGGGGTCAGTAGCTCGTGATGGCTGTGCGATCTGAATCGAGGACGTGTGTCTTGTATTATTTTCGATGAAGGAATTAATTTCGTCAATTGAGTGACCCTTCGTCCAATGTTGGCGTACACCAGACATCGTGTTAAAACCTCTATTACAAATCGGGCACTCATTCATCTTTGCATGTCCTTGTTTCTGTTCTGATTCCGTAGAAATATCCTTAGACATGATGTAACATTTGAATTTGAATTTTTGCGCCAAAATTAGGTTCCACAATCACTCTTCTCGTACTAAACTCTACAATTTGGTGGACAGCCCTGGGTGAAGGTATTTGACACTTGATATAAAAGAACGGTTCGTGGCGCGTAAACTATTGACTTTGTATTGTTTTGGTGTAAAAACTTTGAAGTCAGTCCAATTAAAAGACGTTTATGAGGCAAAAATGTGACAAACCCTTTCAGGCAGCGATCAAACACCCGGAACCGCCGTGCGATCGCCGCCAAGCGCGACCACTCACCAACCAATTCCTTATAATGAAAGTAGACACCGTTCCGGTCCAGCCACGAAAAAGTCGATACCTCAGACCAAAGAGACCACACACACTCCGCACTTCGCCACCTCCACAAAGTACCAAGCCTCAGATTCAGGATAGAATAGGCTCACTCCAACAAACTCGATCTTGAACTCTCCAAAAACAAAAACCTTGCCGAGACGATCACCAAGACGTTTGCAAATTGGGTTCACGAATGAGAGCTCTTTGTGCAAAATTCTCGGAAAATGAGCAAAATAGCGTGTTTTGCCTGTTTTTCTCTATTTTTTAGTTTCAGGAAGTATCTTCTCGAAGTTGATGTTCGATGCGTCAAATGTAAGGTATTGAAAAGACGCAATAAAAAAAAAAATTAAAATTTTGAAAATCGGGTTCGTATATCAATGGCTATCGGCCAAGTAGCCTGTTTCGGTCTTTCTCCTCAGTTTTTTACGTATAGATAAGAAAATATCTTCTCAAACTCATTGAAGGATACAGGAAACTAAAGATTTTTAAAGTTGCAAATGGTTATGTGGGTGTATGGTACACGATGTGAGCAAAACGGCAGGAATTACAAAGAAGTCTGTTTTCCCGCAGTTCCTTGTTGTTGGCTTCAGTAACTATAATTTTGATGAAATTCCAGTAATTTGTTTCTTCAAATTACGATGCATTTATCGGCCTATTTTGCGGCCTATAAATACACTTAATAAACAATAATTTTTAGCTAATAATTATCAAAAAAATAGGTTTTTCAATGCTTTTGACAGAGTTATTTGGAATGTCGAAAAGTTAGGAAATTAACTACTTTTAAGCGTCGATTAAGTTTTAAGGTCGTCGTCGTGAGTTTCTCTAATACATAGTTTCAGAAATTCTTAATTGCTAATGTTTATGACACACAGTTCGAACTACATTTTTACATTTCGCGTCGAATCCATTTCTTTAAAAAGTTAGAAAACTAACAGAAAATGTGCATGTTTTCAAACTTCTGTTCTTATAATTAATTTCACAAAAACTTTGGTGTCGAAAGCCAACATTTTCATATTGATCTATTTAGCTATCCTTGCCATCTAATTTAGGGAATGCAATACCACTGGTTTTTTTCAATACCGGTCGTTTTTTTCAATACCGGTATTCGGCATTTGGAGTTTCAATACCGGTATTAATACCGTTATTTTCGGTATTTTAAATCACTTTGAAAACTAGATACTATGATTGGGTTTGACTTGGAGTTCTTGGTGTTTCTTTCGTTTTACCTACAACCTACCAACTACCTACAACTAAGACTTACTAGAAATGCACAAGGCGGGGTGAACATCCATTGACTGTAAACGGCAACAAATTAACTAGATTGTTTAAAATTTGAATACAAACGCCCCCTCTAAGCGTGACTCAAAGATTGGTGATGTTTCAAGAGAAGAGGCAAAGTCTTTCTTAATCCCTAGTCATGATGCCCAGATCTCAGTTGCAAAAGGTTCTTCAACAAATTACGATGAGATTGAAATTTCCAATTCCAAACTTTGAAACTTTGCGGCAGTAAAAGAATGTCTTGCATTCTAATCATTTTTGTCTATTAGATGGAGTCCTGTGGGACGTCCGTCCACGTGACGCGATTCACAAATTCGATATGAAGCATCGATTATTGTCTGTCGTTTTTCACCCAAATGGATTGGAGATTGTGTCAAATAATCAAGTGTGGAATATCAGGATACTCGGTAAACCGAGAATAGTTCCAGAACTAGAGTGGTTAACGGTACAGTTTTATCCTCAAAATGTCATCAACGCAACATTTACGGAATGGTATGGATTATCTGGAACGGATACGACGACATTAAAAACGCTAGACAGTTGCGATTATTCGACCATGAAAACCTTAAACGTTGATCGAAATATTTGCGGTCTCAGTGTTAATAAATATGGAAGTCAAATTGCCTTAGTTGTAAATAGAGGACGAATTGTTTTTTCGCGTTGTGAGTCTGCTGTACGTCTTTAAGAAGTTGGAAAGCAGTAACAGGAACACACACGACACGACTGATGATAAGACTGATTTTTATAATTTATTAATTTTTTATTACATAAAATGTAAACGTTGGACACTAGAATGAATCTAGCAAATCTAGCATGCTCTCAAAATAAACATAAGCTAGTTGTGGAAGTTCTAGCTCAACAATTATGATCGAGCAAACAAAGTGGCTATAAAAAGCAAACATATTGTGCTGTTGACTGCACATTCCACCGTGTGTTCTGCTGATATACACATAGTTCTTATAAGGACATAGGTGTCCTGAAGAAATTATGTAATTGTTGAAATCAGCATATATGTTTGTAGATTGTATATCATTGTGCGTTTTATATGCAAAGTTGTTTTTGAAAATTTTTCAACTCTAAATAAAATAAATAATTTTGGTAAATTTCCAAGCAATACAAAGCTAAAGACGAAATTTTAGGTTTAGTTCAGCACACCTATCAGCATATGGACGAATCCGATAGGAGTCGGTGTCTCCTTCAATCCGACGGTCACGGTTGGCGTAGAGAACGAACTGTCGTTGAACACTTTCTAGAGATTGAATATGAACCGCGTGATGAGGTGCCCAAACCGTACTAGCGAATTCGAGATGTGAACGAACTATGGCGGAGTAAAGCATCTTGGATGTTCCGACCTTAAATCATCCATAGCACTGCCGTTTTACAAATGAAATCATTGACATAGCCTTATTTATCTTGAGTTCATTAAGAAAATAGTTGTTGTTATATGCTACTCCGATGTCTTTTGTGCTGTGAACACGATTAACCAGGTTGATATGATAGTCTGCCAAGATTGGAGAAGGCTTCCGGTATATGCTAATCACCTTACATTTACGAGAGTTGAGTTTAAAGTCGTTGTCGGAGCACCATTTCACAAAATTATTGATTGATTCTTGCATGCACATAGTATCATCGATGGTAGAAATGCTGTTGTGAACTAGCTTTTTGTCGTCTGAGAGATTAATGTCTCTAGTGGGACCAGGTGCACCATCAGAATCGTTGAAGTAGATTACGAATAAAAGAGCAGCTAGTATTGAACCTTGGCCGATTCCAGAAAGGACATCAATTTTATCCGATTTGACTGAGTTTATCTTCACCATCTGTTTCCGACGCGATAAGAAGGAGCAAAACCAGAGTAGAATTGAATTGCAAAGTTGGTATTTATCAGCTGACATCTTCTTCACCAGTCGAACAGATCATATAACATCGAAAGCTTTGTGTATATCTGCAAGGAATATGTCCGTTTGTTCGCTGTTGTTGAAAGAATCGTGGACTAAAATCGATAATTCCATCAAATTAGATTCGACTCTCCTACCTGGGAAAAAACCGTGTTGAGTAGGTGATGATTGTGGGAAAATGTTAAATTTTAGCTGCTCCAAAACTATCATCTCGAACGCCTTAGCAAAGTTTGTAGATAAAGACACACCACGGTAGTTAGCAACATCAGTTTTCTTGCCGGATTTGAATACTGGTATCAAATGACCCATGTGGTCTTCCACAAAATTGGATAGTAACATTACAGCATTGATTTCCCGTAAATGATTGATAGAGGTCGGGATAGCAATTCTGCACATTCACGAAGGAATAATGGGGCCATTTTATCTGGACTAATCGCCTTGCTGAGGTCCTTGTTCAACAAGATTTTCTTCACAATATCCTCGTTGAACCTGTATCGTCTCTTGAGTTGATGAAGGATAGCAGTTCGGCCATTCTCTGGTCGTCGTCGGGGTACTGCTTATATACGGAAGCAAAGTATTTAGCAAACAGGTTAGCTTTTTCAGCAACATTTGTCGCAATTTCGTCGCCGAAGGACATCTTTCCAGGTAAACAACTTTTCTTTTATTTGGAATTGATATAGTTTCAGAACTTTTTAGGTTGTTTCTTGTGGTTCATTGCAAGGTCACACATAAATTCATTGTATAGATCGTCACGATATTTCTCAAATTTGACTTTAGCAGCTAAAAATGATGATTTATCTGCATTGCCTGAGTTTTTAGATGTGTTGAGGTATTTCTTGTATTCACGGTTCCTTCGATTTTTTAGGTTCATTAGTTTATCATCAAACCATGCTGATTCCATGTTGAAACCATGATGATTCGTCGTACGAAAAGATGCCTTGGGAATAAGCATATCGAAGATCTCATAGCATCTGGCATTCATAAATGTAAAGGTAAGTGACAATTTTATTAGGGCAAAAGAGAAATGATTTGTTTCTTTAGTAGTTGTAGTGTTTATAGTTGGAGCTTTGAACAAAAGACTTCTATTGTTCAGCACTATTGTCTACCAGACTCACACGTTACGAAAACAAATATGAACCAATACTCACAATCGGTATTGCATTTCAATTTGTGCTGTTTCAAAAAAGAAAAGAAGGCGCGCTTTTAGTTTTCTAAGGACGTTTTAATCATGGATGATCCTTCTAAATGCCAATTGCAATCCTCATCGTGTAGTGACTATCTTCCGAGATGTTCAATTGGATGCTTTTTACTGAAGACATTAGAAGAAAATGTGGCAGGATTGTTTAATGTTCACGATGGAATTGTATGACGTCACACACAGGTACAAGGTACATGTCGCTGTAACCCCACCCCCTTTTGGTAGGGTTCAAAACGAAAGGAGCTGGTTAAGGGCTGAAAGGGGCTGGAACTTCTAAGTTTAGGGCTATTACTGGACTCGTGCATTTAATGGTTGAATGGGTCGAATCATGTCAAATGTGTTTTCTACTGTCTGGTCATTATTTGTAGACTGCTCTCGAGCTAATTAAGGGCTGACGATTGAGACCAATCTTGAGTTTAGGGCTGATATCTGGCCAAAGATATTCAACGAACAATGCATTTTGGCGCTTAGGAAATATTAAGGGCTGACGATTGAGACCAATTTTGAGTTTAGGGCTGATATCTGACCAAAGGTATTCAACAAAAACGCAAAAAAGCATGTCAAAATCATCATTTATGTCACTAGCCACATTTTTTTCAGCGAGGAGTGCATTTTGGCGCTTAGGAAATGTTAAGAGCTGACGATTGAGACCAATTTTGAGTTTAGGGCTGATCTCCCGACAAAGATATTCATTGATAACGCAAAAAAAAGCATGTCGAAATCACCAATTATTTTAGTAGACAAAATTTTCTCACCAGGTGGTTCACTCTGGCTTTAAGAAATATTGGGGGCTGACGATTGAGACCAACCCTGCGTTTAGGGCTGATCTCCCGGCCAATATATCAGCGAAAGCGCAGAAAAGCATGTGGAAATCACATTTTAGTAGACAAAATTTTTTTACCAGGTGGTGCACTCTGGCGTTAAGAAATATTAGGGGCTACTGACATAAATGATGATTTCGACATGCTTTTTTGCGTTTTTGTTAAATACCTTTGGTCAGATATCAGCCCTTAACTCGAGATTGGTCTCAATCGTCAGCCCTTAATATTTCCTTAGCGGCAAAATGCACCGTTCGTTGAAAAAAATGTTGCTAGTGACATAAATGATGATTTCGACATGCTTGTTTGCGTTTTCGCTGAATATCTTTGGTCAGATATCAGCCCTAAACTCATGATTGGTCTCAATCGTCAGCCCTTAATTAGCCCCTTTGGAATAGCTCGAGAATAATCTACAAATAATGACCAGACAGTAGAAAACACATTTGACATGATTCGACCCATTCAACCATTAAGAGTGAATTTGTCAGAACTTCGCACGGTCATGATCCAACGTGTCGCGGAATTTCGATCTCTATGGCTTATTCGATTCTTCATTCCAATAGAAGACTTTCGTAGAAGAACAGTTTTTTTTTCAAAAAATTATTTTGTAGTTTTGAACTCTCACAGACGTCAAAAAAATAGTTTTCGATGAATATCTTGGACAAGACCAAATCGATTTCAGGCAAATTATGTACGATTAAGTAGTCCAATGATACAAAGCTTTTGGCTGTGGCAACACTCCATACAAGTGCAATTTTTTCCCAAACCCAAAGCGGGAGACTTTAGTCATTGCCCTTAGCTTTCAAATGAATGTCTGAGTAGAACTTTGTGACGCGTAGAAAAAAAATGGAGTTGATTTAAGTAAAAATTTTGAAAAAAATTGAAAATCCGTAACTTTTTGTATCTTTAACTTCACGTACCTCCACAAATGGAATGAAAAACTTAACCCAAATGAGAAGGGAGTTCCTATATTGAAAAACAAAAATTATAAAAAAGGAAAAATGTTTGGAAGAGGAAATTCCAAATTGTTCACGAAAAACTCACATTCGGGGCACCTTTTTTGGTTCTAAGTGTAACAAACTCGTCCAGAATTTGCACTAATTATGCTAGTTTCACTTCTAGACGCGTAGTCTTTCAGGTAAAGACCTTATTTGTTGCAATTCATTTGGAAACCACACATTCAACGTCATATAATTATAAGGCCTCCAGTTCTTTCCGTAAATATCGTTCGAATTTTGTGTTTTGCAGTGAAGCACGTGGGTGGTCATGAATTCGAGTCTCTACTTCTATTGTTGAAGATCTATTTTTGTATCTGCATTGTACGGTTCAGTATGTTACAGTCGAAGCAATGTATCATTGTTATTGCGCACATGCGCTTCGAAATTTAGCGCTTGTTTAATATAATGACTTCTTCTATGACAACATGATATCTTTGTCAGTTGTCCTTTTGTTTACTTTTCTCCGACGCAAAATAAGACTCTCAAACGCATAGATACGGAGATTTGGTAGAAAACTATAAATTTGAGAAATTTGAGCCATTTCTAAAAGAATTCCACTCCGAATTTACCAATTGGGCATGTGAGGTGTGTGACGATTTTTCGCATTGCTATTCTTGAGAATTTTGGGAGAATATTGAACAACCTGTCCGAAACAACTCTGGAAAAAAAACTACAAGTTTTAATTGCTTAAAGATACTTCATTCAGTACCGGACTGGCTACCAAACGGCCCATCGGGCGATACTCTGGACTGACCCGAAACATTGATTTCTTTGACATAAGCGAGAGGTTTTTGACCCATGTTTCTATCTGATAAGACTTAAACAGTGGAGGGGGATGAAATATTAAGTCTACAACGTCGTCTTACATAGAATTTGTTAGATACTTAATAAATAATGATATTAACGCCGCAGACGAAATTTTTGAGGCGAACGGATCTTTGTAAACAAGATATTCAATAGAAAATGGGATCGCTTTTGCGCGGCAGGCGAATTTTTTTAATCGAATGACCTTTCGTTGAAAATGGGATTATTATATCGCCTCAGGCGAAATTTTTGAGGCGAATAACCTTTCGTAGACAAGTTTTTCAATAGAAAGCACGCTGATTATAGCGCCACAGGCGAAATTTTCGAGGAGAGTGGTCCTTCGCAGACAAAATGTTCAAAAAAACGGGGTGGTTATTGAAAATAGATATGTCAAAAAATGTTGAGTGTGGCTGAAAAAAGCTAGTGGCCGATCAGGCGAAGCCCGATCGCCCCTTTGACCAGTCCGGGCCTGACTCCAATATTTATGTCTTTTTCGTGAAATTGGTGAAATTATTTCACGAAAATAGGCTCTGGTTAGAGAAGAAGCCATTTTGTTAAACACGTGCTAAATTAAAGTGGCCGATTGCTTTTGAATCGCATGCACTTCGTAATTTATTTTCATTTTTACGTCCCAAAATTTTGCAATTTAGTTATAATAGAAGACCAGACTGTGTTACACCTTTGAGAAGTTCATCCATTTAAGGATTAAATTAAGTACAAAATAAAATAATTCGTTCAGTAATACTTTGAGATAAAAATAATTTTATGCAACGCCGTTGTGAAAAGTGAACTTCGTTTCGTTTCGGTGACGTTAGAGAGGTCTTTTTAGACCCGTACGAAGTACGTAGGTCTGATGCGTTTACTACCACGTTTGTTACATTGCGAATTCGAACCCGGGAGTAAGGTGTAAACTTTTTTTGTTGCCTCCAGATGACAAATCAACGAAAAAAACAACGTCCGTCTGTCGATTTGTCTGTCTGTCTGTCTGTCTGTCGGTCTGTCTGTCTGTCTGTCTGTCGGTCTGTCTGTTTGTCCGTCAACACGATAACTTGAGTAAATCTTGACCGATTTTCAAAAACTTTTTTTCCTGAAAGGTAGTCGAAAAATATTTTATGGTATTGAATCTGGGCACTGTCGGCCCAAGGGCCGCCGAGCTAGGGCCGTTTAAGTGGTTTTTGG
>CM055404.1:67759613-67772186 GCA_029228625.1 Pseudolycoriella hygida | reverse complement strand
TGTGTGTGTGTGCGGTGAAAACAATTTTGACACAGTCCATTCACTAGTGCAAAAATACCATCAATACTATGAAGGACCTCCAGTATACTTTAAAAAAAAACATCCAGCATTCTATGAATGAACGCCGATGCGAATAGAAGAAATATTCTATTAAGGCAATTCTTTTCAGAGAACATCATCTGTAAATATGAATGAACGCCGATGCTAATAGATGAAATATTCTATTAAGGCAATTCTTTTTCAGAGAACATCAGCTGTAAATTTTCTAATGATTTTTTTTTCCCACCAAATATATACCTATTTTTTTTATCTCAGAGACTATCAGCTGTAATTTTCTAATGAATTTTTCCCACCAAATATATACCTATTTTTTTTTTCTCAAAGACATCAGCTGTAAAAATTTAAAATGAAATACCTTTTTTTTATGACCCCTTATAAATTTAATTTAAAAACAGCACATCCGGTATGCTAAAATTTTTATGACCCCCTGCACAAATTTTTATGACCCCCCATAAAAACAACACATCCGGTGTTTTGACAGCTAACATGTAAAATACCCTACATATACTACTCCCATTTCTTTCGTTAAACTGGTGCTTCCATCTGTACTTCCAATTATCTCACATATGTTTAACACCATTTTGACTAAATCCACCTACCCCGAATTATGGAAACAGTCTAAAGTTATTCCTCGTCATAAAAATACTCGGAAACTGAAATTAGGAGACTATAGACCAATTAGTATGCTACCATCGATCTCAAAGGCACTGGAGAGGCTGTTGAAAAGTCAAATGATGAACTTTATAACAGAATTTGATCTCTTGAATGTATTTCAATCCGGGTTTCGTCTGAATCATAACACACTCACGGCGTTGCTTAAGGTTACAAATGATATGATGTCTGATATGGATAAAGGCGTTGCAAACGTTTTATTATTATTGGACTTTTCAAAGGCGTTTGATTCCGTGGACCACAACAAACTTCTTCAAAAGCTGGGGAGCTGTTTTAGTTTCAGTTCAACTACGCTGAGGATTATAAGGAGTTATCTAAATGGTTGAAAACAGACAGTAGTTGTGAACGGATGCGAATCTCAATTCATGGACGTACAGCTTGGTCTACCACAAGGGTCAATTCTGAGGCCTCTGTTATTCTCGTGTTTCATAAATGACCTCCCCTATGTGGTGAAAAATTCACGTATTCATCTTTTCGCAGACCATGTTAAATTGTACGGCTCTGTTACCAAGGAGAGCATTCGGGAAGATATGGAAAGATTTAGTGCCGATCTTAAGGCTGTAGCGTTGGGTGAAAACTAACGGACTATTGTTGAATGTTGGCAAAACCCAGGCCGTCGTAATCTCTGACAAGAGCTGGGCATCAGAAATCCACCAGTTTCAATTAGACGGAGTTTCGATAGAGTACACGGGGGTGGTAAAGGATCTGGGTGTTTTCATCGATAACAGGTTGAAGTTTCTCCCTCACGCGCGTTCTGTAGCTGCGAAGGTCTTTGCCGGTCTACGCTGCCTTTGGCCCATTGCGCATGACCTACCTAGACGGACGAAGCTGCTCCTAGTGAGGTCCTTGCTAATGCCTCAGTTCAGTTATTGTTGCCAGATACTGGGGAATTTGCAGGTTGCGTCCAAGAAAGTCCTGGAGAAGGCCTTTAAAGCCTGTGTTCGGTTCGTTTGTGGCCTGTCTCGGTATGATTCCATTTCTGATAACATGAATATCTTGTTGGGGTGCGATTTATGCTCCTACTTTGACTATTTGTCTTGTGTCCTGATGTATAAAACGATATTGACAAAAGAGCCGAGGTACCTCTTTGACCTGCTATCACAAACGGGAAATCGTAGGACATTCAATCTGCTGTTATCAGCGGTGAGGAGTGATGTGCAGTTGAGATCATTTTTTGTAAATGGAGTTTCTACTTACAACTCGCTGCCGCCAATTATTAAAATGAAAGGGTCGGTGCCTTCAAGAAAGCGTGTAAGAAAAATTTTATGGTTTGACTTTTTTCGTTATTTTCTATCGTTAACTGGCTATATACGTGTGTGCAGACAAAAAACAAAAAGAATATAATAATCGAATTTGCTGGATTCTACGCCCCCTGCACCTAACTTCCTTTAATATTTTAACAATAATAGTCATGATCATCATTTACAATTCATTAGCCTATTCTAATTATAATCATCGAATGGTTCAAACGCTCTACCTTTCTCGGACCAGGGTGAGTATCTTATTAGGTGAGTTCCTTTCAGAGTTTATCGATGCTGATAAATTTAACTCGTCGATAAACTTGACGTCTAGCTAAATTTGACGGCAAAATTAAATTTAATTTTCTTATTTGACGGGAGAAAAACCGAATTAACTTCAGTATATTCAAACTTACACAAAAGTGAAACGTGAAATTTTAGTCATAAAATCAATTTTATTTACAAATAAACCATCAAATTATCATATCACAAACTTCCTAAAATCACACTGAGAAGCAAATTTCAAACTTCGTTCGTTGTTTATCTCGATAAACTTACCAAAAAACTAGCTCCGAGGCTACAATAAATTTATCAGCATTTATCCGGTCTAGACCTTTCGCGATGTAATCCGCATGGGGTCCAATATAACAGCACCTTTACGGAATAATTACATAATATAAGAACAATAGTTGAATCTTGAAGAATTAAATTCTAAATTGGAAAAAATAGTTGCAATAATAATGACATAATAATAAGGATTAAAATGGGTTGAATGGTTTGAATATGGTCTTAAAAACATCTGGAGCCTTTCGTATTGGTGGAACTAAAATACACGGTTCACGATTTAGAATGCTGTGATCTCTTCTCCTCTGTGCATCATGTCTAGCATTCTCTAGAGCCTCATGGCGTTGCCGCTCAGCATCTTCACTCTTCATTCGCGCAAGATTTTCCATTTCGTCTTTAAGCTGGACATATTTAGCTTGTTTCTGTTGGTTCTGGTCCTTCAAGAGTTTGTTTTGAACGTTCACACTGTTGACTGCTGAGTATCTCTCGTAAAGGCTTTCAATTAAATTCATCAAATTAGCCCGATATTCATTGATTAATTCTTCACTTCCCATTTTCTTTATTCCGTCGAAAAAATCCAGGGTCTCTTTCCGCAAGGTTTCCTTAAATGACAAAAGTACCTGTGGCTCCACACCATCTGGATTATTATTCATATAGAATTCAAACTTTTTCATGTAAAAATCATGGGCTGTGCTCATTGCAAGAGTATTTTGAATTTTCGCAGCAGATTCCGCGAAAGTTTGTACTTTCGGGAAATGAGTCTCTGCTTTCTCACAAAGTTTTGCCCAAGCATTTACATACTTTTGAAAATCCAATCCAGTCACCTCCAAATTACCAATTTTCTTTGTTGTCAAATATTTCGGTGAGCACATTGACATGACAAACTCCTTCATGTGGCCTGGAAATCCTGATCTGTTTCAGCAGTCGAGTTTCGAGTAAATAGTTTACCAGGATGTGGTAATAGAAACATTGAGACACATTTGTAAGACTCTAAGATCTTTCTTCGCATATAAAGATTTTCATTTGACATAGTGTGACTGTCGTCAGGCTTAAAAATTCTGTGACAATAATTCTTTGTACCTTTATCAACTGAGTCCATACCATGTCATCCGTACTCAAAGTCAATGAAATCGAAATCACGTAGCAAAAACACCAGACTTTGAAAAGGCTCAGACTCTGAATCATCTCGCTCAGAAACCAGATGCGCATAACCAGAAAAGAAGTTTAAATTTTGCAAAACACTACCGTCAATGCTTTTCATGACGTTGAAAGCAAAGTGCACTCAGTGAGAAAATGATAGCATTCTCTCTTGATGTGGATTTCTCGTCGAAAAGTCCTTGTGTATCCATCAAAAGTACAGCGACTTCTCTACCATCATTATCTTTCGTTAAAAACGGTTCTGGCCACAAATTGATACCAACTGTTGTTCTATCTACACCGTTTTGCCAGATGAATCTTTCTTCGACTTGTCCAGTTGTACTTATCACCTTCGCCCAATTCTCGTCGCCGCATTTCGTTCCGAAATATTGCAGGAAATAACTTAACGCATACGATTTTCCCGTCCCCGTCGGCTCATTTATTGAGTAGAGAACGAACGGACGATTGCCGACTTTATTTAAAACCCTGTTGAAATTTTCCTTGTTTAGGCGGAAGCTGTCGTTTTCAATTTTCAAAATTTCTAGCGGCTTCATTTCGGACGTGATGTCGTGCTCCTGTATAAAAAAAGAGAATGTTTTTAATTCATTAAGGTATTTAAAGGTTCTTCTGTTTAATATCGGGACCTAGTTCAGTTAATAAAGGCAAATGAGTTGAATCAATCGTTTCTATTTATTTTAAATTATACCAAACATTACAAATTAACCTGACCGGTTTCGTACGCTAAGCGCACGTCATCAAAGGTATGATTCGACTGGAAACCAATAAATAAATAAAAATTACTTAACAATCATCTAAAGGTTTCGTCAAATTTGAGGTAAAGGAAGAAACAAATAAATTAATAGGCAAGTGAACAAGGTAATTAGTCAAATTGAAATAGAGACTTCGTCTGAAAAGGGGAAACATTATGTTTATGTCCATAGTCCATATTCATACACTCCAAACTAAATGACTTCACTGCTCTCTCTAACACGTTTCATATCATTCACAGTCGTAGAATGATTCATTTGCGCTCGAATTGGGCGTGTCTTCTGTTAGGTCAATGATATTCTCATCTACTCTTCTCTTCAATACGAATAATTCAAGTAAAGGAGATTTAATATTACCATCGTCAACGTTGAGTAGATTTTCGTGCTTATGCCTGTGAATGTGTATTGCCTCATAGTATTTAACTTTCCACATTGACTTTACTGGTTGGATAAGTTTTAGGATGCAAATATCTATTTTGTGTTTGGCACTAAAAATGTGTTTTCCAACCGCGGTTTTTCGTGTCATTTATGTGTTTTTCGTTTGTCATATTGAAAAATGCGTAAAGTTAATGATCTAGTTGAGTTGACCTTGCGCTCGCTTATGACATTTTTTATTGACATTAATACTGAAACATATGCAAGGGACCTGTACGTATCAGAATAGATGTTTCAAACAGAGTTTATGTTACGAAAAGACTTGAACGTATCTAAGTACATATTGCGTTAACACTTAAGCGCATGAAAGGACGTCCACATTAAATTGTCGAGAGGACAATATTGAAAAACCCGTCCGAAGCAACGGTGTAAAACACCCTTCTGAAAGCACAGAATTGACCCCAACTAGATAAAAATGTTCGTCTCAATTTTCTCTAAAACATAGCAAAAAACCAATTTTTGGGCTAGGGTCGACCTTAGGACCGACCTAGGGCCATAAGGAAATGCCTCGGACACATACTTCCATAGACAAAAATGTTTCCCTCAATTCTCTCTACATCACAGCAAAAGAAAACATAGGAAGGGACCCGTACGTATCAGAATAAATGCGACAAACAGAGTTGATGTTACGAAAAGACTCGAGCGTATCTAAGTAAATATTGCCTTAACTCTTATGTGTAATTACGTTCTGATTAAACTGGATTGGAAATTGCCGAAAAGGCAATATTGAAAAACCCGTCCGAAGAAACGGCGCAAAAAATCTTTCCGAGTGCTAAAAATGAGCCCAGAATTTAGAACCGACCTAAAGCGCTTAGCAGAGGTCTCTGACCCATACCCCCATGGACCAAAAAGTTCTCCTCTTTTTAGACCCGTACGAAGAACGCAGTGCTTCGAAGAGGGGTCTAATGCGTTTATCACGACGTTTACAACCAGTCGAATTTCTACCCGGGAGTAGGAGGGGAGCATCGATCATGGTCCTTAGATGACGAATCAACAATAAAAAAATGTCCGTCCGTCCGTCAACACGATAACTCGAGTAAAACTCAACCGATTTTCAAAAACTTTTTTTCCCTGAAAGGTAATTGAAAAATCTTTTATGGAAATGAATCTGGGCACTGTCGGCCCAAGGGCCGCCGAACTAGGGCCGTCTAAGTGGTTTTTGGTATTTTGTACATAACTCGAGTAAATCTTTTCCGATTTTCATAAATTTTTTTTGTTTGAAAGACCTGGGGATAGCTGACAATATATGGAAGAAACTTTTTTTAATTTGAGTCTTTGGACTTAGCTAGGGCACTAAAACCGAGTCTCTGCTAGGCCTCTATGTGCTTTTTGTACATAACTCGAGTAAATCTTTTCCTTCAAATTTTTTTTTTTGTTTGAAAGATCTGCCTGACCGACAATTTGTGGAAGAAACATTTTTCGATTTGAGTCTTTGAACTTAGCTAAGGCACTACAAACGAGTCTTTCTTAGGGCCCTACGTGTTTTTTGTACATAACTCGAGTAGATCTCTTCCGATTTTCAAAAACTTTTTTTTGTTTGAAAGATCTAGGCCCGGCCGACAATTTATGGAAGAACTTTTGCCAGTGCTTAGGGCTCAAATGGGCCTCATGTCGGTCCTAAGGTCGGCCCTAATAAAAAAAAATGTTTTTTGCTATGTTGCAGAGCAAATTGAGGGAAACATTTTTGTTTACGGAAGTATGTCTCCGAGGCCTTGAAGAGCGATTTCTGTTCTGATATCGCAGTGGTATAAGTGAAAAAGTTCCACCAACCTTCAAAAAGCCACATTTTTCACCACTTTTTCGATCGGAACTTCCGTAATTAATTTTCTGATTATCTTTCAGAAAAAAAAGACTTTGAAAATCGGATAAGATTTACCCGATTTATGTAGAAAAAACACGTTGGGCCCTAGTAGAGACTCAGTTTTAGGGCCCTGGCTGAGTCCAAAAGCTCAAAAGCAAAAAAAAAAATTCTTCCATAAGTCGTGAGGCATGCCCAGACCTTTAAACAAAAAAAAATTATGAAAATCGGAAAAGCTTTACTTGAGTTATGTACAAAAGACCAAAAACCACTTAAACGGCCCTAGCTCATCGGCCGTTGGGCCCAGTGCCCAGAATGTTGATTTTTCAATTTATCTTTCAGGGAAAAAAATTTTTGAAAATCGGTTGAGTTTTACTCAAGTTATCGTCTTGACAGACAGATGGACGGACGGAATTTTTTTTTATATATATTGATATATAACGAATATCTAAAGACCATGATCGATGCTACGCTCTACTCCCGGGTCGAAACTGGGGTGGTTACAAATGTCGTGGTAAACGCATAAGATCTCTTTTCGAAGAACTTCGTTCTTCGTACGGGTCTAAAAAGATATTGGTAGAAGAAAAAACAAAATTAAGTTGATAGATAGTCATTCGCAACTCAATGTCTCCTATAAACAAGCGTCGCTAATCACTAGCCACTGCAAGTATGAAGCAACTTATTGACAAGGTGTCGTGCACATGGGTTTTCTCTTTAAAAATTGTTTATGGGGCTAAAACAAAGCTTTTTTATTCTGGCACAAAATAATTCATTCGTAAATTTTTGTGAAAAAAATCCACATGTCAATGCTATCTGCGATTTAGAAATTTGTCGTATTTGGATACATCGTTGCAAAAATATCCTTTTTGAAATTTTAAAAATCGATCGAATATTTTTGCCTCAGCGCCGAAATGCGCTAGGATCGCTGACTCAAAAAAAATTACGCCGATCGCCGCCGCCGCCGGCTTTTCTTCCAGCTCTGATACAGCCGCCGCCGATGTTTGAAAAAACACTTGCGCCGCCGCCGAAAAATATCGACCAGCGCACAGGTCTAATAGGGGAGAATCATCATATGCGCGCGGTAGCGATGGGCCCGTGACGCAAGTCCCCATACGAACAAAAAATTCAGAAAAATTTTTCGTAGACTTCGGAACCATATATACAGCTAAGGTTTGACTTTTTTCCTTGCGTCGTACTCCCCTGAGACCTAGTTCACTAGATTTAATTAGATAGAAATTTTGATTGAAATCGACATTTTACTCATCAAAATCGGTCCAGTGGATCCGAAGATATGACCTTTAGAAAATCGTCATTTTCCATACAAAATGTGCTGCTTCATGCCCAAGTTAATGGGAACATCCTACGTTAGTTCCTTAGTTAGTTAGTTAGTTAGTTAGTTAGTTCCAGAGCCATTTGTATGAAAACTGACTTTTTTGGCTCGTGCTCGATAACTTTTCTTGAAATTTTGCAGGGATCTTCGGGTGTGCATTCTACGCCATATGAGATTTAAAAAAAGGGGGTACCGGCCTCGTTTGGGCGCCAGGGCTCTTAAAAGGCGCCATGTAAAGCCCTTATGATTGTGTTTGTGTGTGTAGTGTGTATGATAGCACATTTTGTATGAGGCAATCGTTGTGTGTCAGAGGTTTGGTGTCAAAGGGAAAGTTGTTGGGTTGGGTGTGTAGTGTATCAGCGGTTTAGCGGTTTAGCGGCGGCGGCTCAAAAAAAAACTTTTGATATGTTGTAGAGGAAGTTCAGTAGATCATTTTCGCCCATGAAAGTAGCAGCCGCCGCGCTTCGGTTTGGCGGCAGCGGCGGCTCAAATTAATGCAAAACATTACAATCACAACGAAAACCCTTTTTAAAAGGGAAACGTGTCGCAATTCCTCGTCCCTTCTTCCAAAACAACTGATATCACAACAAAAACCCTTTTTAAAAGGGAAACGTGACGGAAGTCCTCGCCCCTCCTTCCAAAACAACGGATATCAATTTTCTGAAATCCACAAAGTATCATGTACGGTCTAGTAGCCCGAGTTTAGTCCACTCTATTTACCCGACAGCTAAAACCACTCAACCTATTTTCACTAAATTTATTTGGTTGCTTTCCGTAGGCACGTAACTTTCATTTAAAACCATGGAAACAAATTACCATGCTTGTTTCAGATACCCTCAAAAAACACCGATTTTAACCACTTTTTTGTTTCCGTAGACCGATTTTGCTCATCTTCGAACTTGAACTTCCATTTTCGATTATCTTTTAGGGAATAAAAAGATTTTGAGTCGAAAAATTTCAAACGTAGGAACAAATGACTTCTTGCGGTTCTAACATTATCGCGAAATATGGGTCAACTTTTAAGACACAGGAATCTTCAAGTTCGTGAATGGAACCCAAGTGTTATTTTTTATATTAAAAGTACTATTCATTCCTAACATTTCCCTTAATATAGTTTGCCACTACCTGATGTAGTCGTCGCGGTCTGGCGCTAGGAAAAGTTGGGTACACTTTGTTCTTCAATGGGCTCCCATGATTCCGACATCGTGCGGAAACTCGAAGTAAGTAAAAAAACGTTCTCTGCGGACTATTCTGAACGGATTTCATTAAACTTGCCTGAACATGCCTCCTACCCTTATACTAGTTTCATGCAATTTCGCAAAAGTCTACGTTTTTCACTGTTTTTGGGATTTTTTGACTATTTGATTTTGCGGAACCCCTAGATCACTCCGGATTGAGTTTCATCCATAGACACAATTTATCAGGGACCCATTTAGGTTCGTTCGGCCCCAAACTTTTCGACTCTTTAATTTTTCCACACATTTTTGGACCATTCTACTCTTGATGCAAGTTATTGATCTTACGTCTCGCTAAATGTTTGTGGATATGTGATGAGATCACTATGATTGTGTTGGAAATATGTATGAAAATATGAACAAAAAGGTTAAATGTTTGTTCGTTACTCAGGATTTTATTAACACGACAACTTGAGTTAATTCACAAGCAATTTTTGCGAACATTTTTATTCGGCGAAGAATTGAATTTTTCAGATCAGGTTTGAAAATGTTAGTGGTTCTGTAACGAATCCGCGGTCACGGCTTCGTTCCAATGTAGTATACTAAAATGTCGCGGAAAGAACGCATTTCGTGATCATGTTTCCACTAATTTGTATAAAAATAAATAAATCATTATAACGTCATGAGAAAAGAAAGGCAGGGTTTTCTGATACCGAAATGTCGGATATGAGAAAATCCCACATTGGCATCTTTCCCCTGCCTCAAATTTTATAAAGATCGCATCTCACAAAACAAAATGAGTTAATAAGAAAAATGTAATAATTTAGAACATAGGTTTTAGCTTAAGAACCACCCTGTGTGCGATTACCAAAAGTGTTCGTTAAGTTCATTCGAGAATTTCGAATGAGTACTTCGCGCGTTTTTGAAAATGAATAAATAGAAGTACTGTCAAAGAAGATTCTCATTCTTTGAACAGTCCGGCATTGCAATCGTCGTACACGTATTTATCGTTTGCGCGTGTGAATCTTTCAATTTTATTGCAATCCAATCATCAGTTGTGCCATTAATTTTACCGATACTCTATCTGATTCATAACGCTTCTGAAAAAGTGTACAAAATAACGCGCCGGTATCGTAACTTGATTAAGATTAAAATAAATAAATTCTATCATCATCCAATCCAATCCAGCTGGAAAGGAGAAACGGGTTGGATCTAACATATAGCGTGAGAAGTGAAATATAGGTCGTCGCACCTTACCCGATATTGCTCGCAAAGGGCAATATCTCAAAGTGAAAGGTGTTATTAGCTTTAAGTCTATTTGGGCCATCAACACATCCAGTTGGACATCATCTACGCAGTGTTCATTTTGGTTGGATTCGAAGAGCTCCAACGGTTCGTCCATTAATAATTTTATATATTGCGCAATATTATTATTTTTTTTATGCGGTATTCAAACCGTGTGTTGGAATCCCATTCCCAAGATATCAAAATTAACATCAGCGAGGCTGGATGGCAATTTTGATTTGATATTAGGTTAAGATATCGAATAATTTCAGTAACGATTATCATCTATTATCTTGTAAATATAATTTATGTGAGATCGCGAAATCCGTTTCGTTTTTTTTTTTATCGTTTAATTTCTTTGAAGATCTTAATTATTTGCGGTAAGTTTCTCTCGAGACGCCGATTAACGGATACATCTTCTTCCGCGTCGAGCCAACGGAAGAGGACCCGTTATAGTTCCGAGCAGAATTTTTGCCTAAATTTTTGTTAAAACGAAAATTTGTCATTGCAAACAAATTATTATACAGTTCACTCGACTTGGATTGGAATTGAAAAATAATCTCAACCTGATTTTTCATTTCTGATTGTTACCTGGCCTGACCTGATGTATGCTTAGGTAATCCGAATCGTTTAAATTCAAATAATGTTTTCAATCAATTGCTAAAGCACCGCGAAATAAAGAATTCTACTAAACACACGGCTTGGATATTTGTCTTGTGTTAATTAAACTTTTACAGTTGTTGCCAATCACTAGAACGACTCGTTCTCGACTGTGATACGTGCATTGTGCAAATCGGATTTAGTCTGTTTCAAAGTAAATGGTATTTGCCGAATTTTATGCAAACAAATGCGAAGTATATTTATAAAATGAGTTGCGTTTTCCTTGGAAAAAAATTTAACTAGGTTTCACCTTTTGGGTGGGTCAGGTATCTTCACTGATTTTGAAGATTTCGAAATTCCAATTCATCGGGTCTCGGACATTCCCAATGTTAGTCAATTTTCATCGTGTCAGTCATACCCTATTTTTTGAAAACTGCATTTCTCAAATTTCTGAAGTTTCTCAAATATTTCTTAAGTTTCTCAAATATATCTGAAGTTTCTCAAAAATTTCTACAAATTTCGTAAGTTTCCTAACATATTTTTAAAAAATAGGGTATGGTGTATGTATGGTATTTCCTTTTCTGAAAGGGTTTTTCTTATGTTTTCCAACAATGATTCCCGAATGATAAGTGTTCGAATTCCGAGTAATAGGCTAAGTTTCATTAATTAAAAAAAGAGAATCGTTACGTAGCACCAAATTCTTGATACTGTAAAATAAACCAATTTAAAAATCGTAAAAATGAAAATTGTTTATGAAATCAGCAGCTGTATAATCAACAATGTGTGATAATAAAATATTTTATTTATGTTCCACGTACGAGATACTTTAAGCGAATTTTTTCTTAAATTGTTTCTAAGAATCGTAATTATTTCGTCGTTGGATCTGGCATTTATGACGTAATTTTGTTTTAAAAAAATTTATGAATTTTTTTAAGAATAAAACTTGACACTAACATTCTATTGAAACAAACTTTTGCGTATTATCAGCGATAGCGTCACCTCAAACGATATCATTAATTTTGGAAGCGGACTTACAGACTTTACGTTTTAAGAGGTTTTCGTATGGTATTAACTTATAGGCAATTTCCAAGTAGAAATTTAACGAAATTTCATTACACTCGTGTTACGATTCTTAGAAATAATTTTAAAAAAATCGTTTAAAGTTACTCGTACGTGGAACATAAATAAAACATTTTATGAGATACCACACATTGTTGATTACAGCTGCTGTTTTCATAGATATTTTCAATAATAATAATTCATATACAATTCATAATAAATCAAGAAGGTGAGCCAGGTCAAAGAATTACCTGATCTGATTTCCACCTTGTTGTTTCAGGTCAACCTGGATTTTTCTATCTTGAATAATTAAGAAATTATTTGAAAAAACTATCACAACAAAAACCCTTTTAAAAGGGAAATGTGACGCAAGTCGTTGTCCCTTCTTCCAAAACAACTGATATCAATTTGGGTGACGCTGAACGCTTCGAAACGCAAAAAAACTTTCAAAATA
>CM055404.1:67746978-67759113 GCA_029228625.1 Pseudolycoriella hygida | reverse complement strand
TTTTCGACATGTTCATCTTCAAACCGATTTTTTGGGCTTCCTCGTTGAGCTGCAACAGCATCGCGTCAATCTGTTCCAGAGTCGTTGATGTCAGGGCAATGTCGTCGGCGAATCGAAGGTTGTTCAGAAACTTCCCATTTATGTTGATTCCCAGTTCACTCCAATCAAGCTTTTTAAAAACCGTTTCCAGAGCTGACGTGAACAATGTCGGTGAAATGGTATCTCCTTGACGGACTCCTCTTCCAATTCGAAATTTATCGGTGGTTTCATGCAGTTTGACGCACGACGTTGCGTGCTCGTAGATATGTTTTATCATCCGGGTATATCTCGAGTCAATCCGACAATCGTCCAAGGAGTCTAAAATCGACCATAATTCGACCGAATCGAACGCTTTTTCGAAGTCTATGAAGCATATCGCGATGATGATTTTGTATTCGTTGCATTTTGCTATTAGACTTCTCATCACTTGCAAGTGGTCATTTGTGCTGAATCCGGAACGAAACCCTGCTTGTTCGATCGGCTGGTAGAAGTCTAGCTTCTTTGTGATCCGTTTCGTTATCACCTTCATAAACAGTTTGTAGAGGTGCGAGATCAAACTGATGGGCCTGTAGTTTTCCAGTTTCGTGATGTCTCCTTTCTTGTGCAGCAAAGTGATGACTGCGTTTTCCCATGATTCTGGTATTTTCTCTTGTTCGAGACACTTGTTGAACAGATCCGTTGTCATTTTGAGCAGTGTTGGTCCGCCTTCTTTGATTGCTTCGATCGGAATGTCGTCGTCACCTGGAGCTTTTCTGTTCTTCATTTCGTCTAACGAAGCCTGTACTTCGTTAATCGTTATGTCCGGCAAATCTTCGGAACCAACGTTCATTATCACCGGTCTCGCTTTTGCTCTTTCTGCCGGTAGTTTGGCTCGAACCGACGTAAAAAGGTCCTCATAGAACTCTCGCGCGATGTCCCATACCTTGTCCTGATCTGTTTGTATGACGCCCGCCTTATCGCGCAATTTAAAAATTTGTCTGTACCCGTTCGCCCGTTTCGCTCGTAATACTTTCATATTCCCATTTGCTTCGATAGCGTTCATGGCCAGTTTCACGTTGTATTGTCGCAGATCGGTTTTCATTTTCTTGTTGATGGCTTTCGTTTTGTCTCTGTATTCAACAGTGTCTCGCTTTCCACCTTTCACCAAATCCTGTCTTTCTGCTATTAGGTCTAGCGTTTCCTTGCTGAGCTTCGACTCTTTAGTGCATGTAGATCGGCATCTGGTTTCCAGGAAGCTTCTCACTGAGGTCACTATTCTTTCTGTCAGCTCATCAATCGTTGCAGTTTGTGAATTCGTTCCGTTCAATTCGTTGTCCATAGCTTCCTTAAATGCGTCGCTTTATTCTTTCAGGCGTTCCATGTCTAAAACGACTTTTGTGAATGTGAAATGAGAAATTATTCCATATGAAACGAAGTTGTATTGCAAGAATTTATTTTGATCACTTAAATCCTGTGTCACCAGTTGTTGTTGATTGAGACACTACTCGGTTAGGCTAATGGTAATTATCGAGCATCTCTGAATCTACCAACCCCAAAAGCGTTCGGCATAGTCCATGAGTATGAAAGGTTATGTTTATTTAAAGTCTACACGATTAACATTTACAGTGAAATACACACACAAGAATTGGCGGGAACAGAACTTCTATGAAGAAAGAAGAGATTATGAAAAGTTTTCAAGTTGCCTCACTTATATTAGTTTGGTTTGGCACAAGATAAAATTATATCCCTCCTAAGTTTAGATAAGAGGATATAATTCTTTCAAATGTAAATCTTCCAACGAAACACAATTTCACAGTGGCTCTCAAACGCCTTTTTCTCACTATGTGCAATCAATGTAAAATGTACCGTTGCAACTTTGATCTTATTTTTATGTCAACTTTGTTTGAATGGCTCCGATGATGCTTATGCCGTTTTGTGATGATGATTAATTTACAGAAAAATTCCGTTTTATTTAGTTGACACGAAGTCCGCTACGAGATAAATTGCTATTGCGATATAATTATTCCAAAATACAATTTGCCAGCAATTTGATTTAGTTTTTTAAGTAATCGACTGATCGATATGATGACCTGAAGCGAACTTGGTTAAATGATTAAAGTTTGACAGATCGGAAAAAATACGCATTGGGAAAAATTACAAATTCATTCGTTTCAGACCGAAAATATTCAGGTTTCAGTTATTGTGCAGCAAGATACAAACCAGTTTGAAATTCTCGCATCAATTAACGTAATTAAATTTACCAAATAACTAGCCCAGAGGCTAGAATAAGTTTAACCGGATAAATTTAACAATGAGAGCGTTCGATGTATTTTGGCCCCTCAACCAATGGATAAAAAATTAACTTCGCTGAACCTTTTTTTTTAAATTAAATTTAAATAGCTACACAGGACTACCAAATTGAATTTGGAATTAGAAATGCGACCTCGCGTGGGGTAATCGGGTAATGGCGTCCATAGAAGAAATTCCAGAATTTTAACAATGAAAGTTAAATGTATGACATTTTTAGTACATTACGTACGTGCTTCCAAATTTTTATTTTGACGAGAGGGAAGGTTACGGCCCGACCAGAAGGGAAGGGCTGTAAAACACATTACACACATTCCAACACGAATTTTGCATTTATGAGATCCCATGTGTATTTCCATGATCGCAGTGCAGGTGCGAGAAGATGCGGGAAATCGGATAATATCATGACAATCGAAAAAAAAACACAAATCTATCTTTTCTTGATACTCGACTATAATGATTTGCATGTTACCTGTTTTCTTTTGTAACATACTAAAATTGAATCGTTTTCAGTTCAATTTTTTTTATTCACTTATAAGTTGCTTTTGCAAAACTAAAATAAGGACGAGCCGGGTGAACGCAAATAAATAAAAAAATTCATCTCAAAATTGTGATCTACTGCAATGCTAGTAGATTAAATCTCAGCAAAAAACTTCTTCAAAGATTTGAATGGGTGGACCGAAGCCCCGCACCTAAGCTTCCAGTGGGCCTGTTGACCCACATTGATTACCTAAATTCAATTAGCGCGATTAAGGTAATCCAAATTGAACTTCGGCGGAATACTGCATATAATGTTGTGTGGTAATATAAATGCTCCGATGGTTTTGGCTCTGGCGTATGTATATGCCGGGCATTTGCATTTGCAAGTGTTCTGCTGATTCTATTTCACCGCATTTGGCACAGAGAGGGCTGGTGAAGACTCCGATCGTGTGGAGATGTTTGTTAAGGCAGTGTCCAGTGAGGAAACCTGATAGATTTCCAGTGATTTTTGTGTTTCCATTTTTTAATGCAGCTCTTGACGATTGATGGAGGAGTTTTGATGAACGGTTCAGGGCCTATGAATCCGTTCATCGCTTCCGATTTGGCGAAGTCATCCGCGATTTCATTGCCCTCTATGTTGCTGTGGCCTGGGACCCACGTAAGAGTAACCGAGTTGTTTTGGGCCAAAGGTAAAGTGTGACACAGTCCTTAATTTCTTCTTCCACAATATCAGTGGAAGTGACGCTTACGCTGAAAACACGCAAAAAATGACGATGCAAAAAAAACTTTTCAAGTCTTAACTTCACGATCGTATTATTCCTGTTTTCGTTTTTCTAGAAAAATTTCCCAAAAGACCCTGGAATAAGGCGGAATTGGAAGCTGTTCATGCTGCGTTCGAGACACATTTTAGGCGTGGAATTTTGCCAGCCTCAGCAGAAATCTTGAACGAGCAGAAAAAGTACCCCGCACTGCAGTCTCGGACCTGGCCACAAATAAAAGCTTGGATTCATAATCAACAAAAGAAAGCAAAAAAACACTAGATATCGGTTGATTTTTATTGTAACGATAATTTTTTTTGTGATTTCATTTTAATTTTGATTGCACTGAATTTCGTACCTAATTTGAATATTCCACTGATCAAAATAAACAAAGAAGATAAATAACCCCAACGCATTAAACGAGGGTAAATAAGTTAGATAAAATAGCTGAACTTAACAGTGCTTTTTAATTTTATTTTTTAATTAAAATTTTATTTAATTTAATTTTGCTAAGCATAATTCAATACACTAAATCACCGAAAAAGCGCTAAGGCATTCCCTAGTCATTTCAACGTCGAAATAACGCTGACTGCGAAAGCTAATTTTTAAATCCAAACTTTGTTTTTTTAGCTTTAAATTTAATTTATTTCTTTTTCAAAAAATAAATATTTAAACTTTGTTTTAATTAATACGAAGAAACAATTTCAAAGAATAGACGTATTCCTTTCAACATTTAATCGTATAGTTATGGTTAAACTTATTCTAGCCTCTATGCAAGTTAATTCAGTTTAGAGGTGTGAGCCGGTCGTTTTTTGCAGATCGGCGTGACCCTCAGCGTTGGGTGAAAAAAGTGAAAAAAGAGGGCGTTCTGCGAGCTGGAAAATAGGAAGTAAAAGAATGGGTCACACTGACATTGTACTTGTACAGGAACGGAAAAGTGAAAACCGACAAGTTTCTGATTTATCATACTATCATACGAAATCTGAAACTTGTCGGTTTTCACTTTTCCGTTCCTGTATAAGAATAGTTGGTTTATATTGACTACATTTTTAAGAAGAATTTCTGCTGTTCAAATTCACAATATCGAAGAGCGAGCCGAAAAAAATTCAATATCGAATTGAGTCTTTCTTATTTTGAATTCAAGTTGATTCGAAAAGTTTCAGATAGTTTCAGATTATCATATAAGAAAGAATCATTTACGTCGCAAGAGGGACAGTTTTTTTTGAACGTGAGAGCGTTGCTGCCCGCGCCGAAGGCAAGGGGCGTCGTCAAATACGTTGTCATAACCAATGTAGATGTCAAAAATATCAGCCATCATATCATAAATAATTAAATTGCCAAAGTGACGTCGTCAAAAATTGAAAAAAAGTCGAAATTAGAAAGTAGCATGTAAAACGTCGCCGTCATCAAATACGTTGTCATGGAGACGATGTAGACGTAAAAAATTTCAGCAATCAGGGTGATGTTCTGCATAAATAAAAATAATAATTTAACTTTTTGAAAAGCTTAGAAAAGACGTAAAAGGTAATCACCGGGAAAGTGCTTTCGGATTTAAGTATTCATTGTGTAAAGAAATCACCAAAACAAACACATTATCCAACCATACCAAAAGTTTGGAACACCGAATCGTCTAGTTTGTGCACTTCGTTTCTAAAATCACGAGATGAAAGTGTAGGATCGACGTGACTTGCGGCACGTTGCATACATTTAATCGGGAAAATACATATTTTAACCAACAATATATTCGGTTGTGAACTAAAACTTGAAACAGGCACTTTAACAATATTGAATGTTCACATGCCACAAGGGGATGGCAGTGAATCAGATTTTCATTCATTGAACTGCTTCCTCAAAACTAACGCGAACCCAAATGTAGTAATCATAGGTGATTTCAACGCTCACTTGGGAAAATTCGACATCACAGACAGAGACAAACATTATATTGGACCCAATCTTTTACATGACGTGTGCAATGAAAATGGTGACGAGCTCAAAAAACTCATTTACTTACATGAGCTATCTGTCAAAAATACCTGGGGTAGACCACACACGACAAAAATCACTTGGACAAATAACTCGGTATCCTCTCAAATTGACCACATTTTAGCAGGAAACTTCTTAGCACGCTTTCGTAAAATGTGCTGTATATGGGTACCAGAAATTAGAACCGATCACGTTCTGCTATCTGCTGAAATTCACTTTCCAAATATATTAGCATTGACAAGGAAGAGAAAAATAGGAACAACTGATAGCAAAATTGAAACTAAACGTTATAAAGATCCATATATCTTTACATAAAGACCAAGAATACACAAACCAATACATTAGCGAAACTACAATAGCAGCTCAAGCCCTACTTGAACTTGAACAAGAAAATGATAACAAAACTACTGAAGCAACTTTCATTTGGAATAGAGTCATGAAAATAATACAACAATCAGCTAGAGCCTCCTTCATAACACAAAAACAAGAACAAGAACAAGAACGAGGTATTTGCACGAAAGAAAATTACTACAAGCCAAACCCTATGACAGGACTATTATGGATAGAGTCAAAATAGCACACCAAGAGTTAGAAATAGCTAAACTGCTACATCTCGACAAAGAATGTAGTGCCTTATTTTATGAAATGTCAAACATCCATCCCAGAAAACGCACTGCCATGATGTACAAAAATGTAAAAAAATATAAGCAATCAAGAAGTAAAGGTAATTCTTGTAAAATAAATATTGCACAATGGGAAACAGTTCTAAAAGAATCCTGTACGGGCAGCGAGCCCAACCAAATGCCAGACATAGATCCTAGTCCAATAGAACCCTCCCCAACTACACATGAAATAATGGAAATTATAAAAAGAATGACAAATGGAACATCTCCAGGTCTCGACGGCAGCAATATTGAATTATTTAAAATTGCACCATGTGAACTGTTAAGAGTTAATACGTATGACTATCGAAAGAGTCTGGACACAGAACGTTGTCCCAACCAGAGGCCTGCATGGTATACTGTTTCACTACGAAAATTCATGGTTAAATATAGCACCATTTTGCTTTGGTCCAAAACAAAACCATTATTAAATGGTAAATAGTATCACTGGTTACTTTTGTGGTACTACTAAATACTAATATTTATTAATTCTTCATAAAACCAAAAATGTTTGGTTAAATTTAAAACTACACACATTTTAGTAACTTATTTAACCGTTTTTATTTGATCATACATTTGACCAAATTTTTTTGGTAATAAGTAAGACTATGAAATTTTTAGTAATTTGTAAAACCACCTTCTTTTTAAAACAATAAGATGACTGGAAAATATTTCTGTATTATTTGAAAACAATTTAAGTTGGTTAAAGGATATGCCATTTTAATATGGTGTTACAATATCCTATTTTTTTGGTTCAATCTTGCACCAGTTTTTTCTTGGTTTAATTTTATACAATATTTTTTTTGGTTTAATTTTGTACTATTTTGTTTATGGTTTAATTATTCACTAAAATTGTATAGTTTAATAATAAACCAAAATTGTTTGGTTTAAATTTGAACCAAAGTGTCGAGGACTGATAAAAAACGTGTCGACGGCATTACGTTGGTCCGCTGTTCAAAAGGACAATGCGTAGCCTGGGACGCTACGTTTTTTGACTCACAACGGCAATTGCGGTAAATTCAGCACGCTTGAAGGTTAATAGGATTTCTGTGGATTCTTCTGGATTTCTATAGTACTGTTTTCATTCCATCAGGTTTTTTGATACTTTTCGGTAGTTCGGTTCCAATTGCTTCCAAAACTACTGAAATGAGAACAAAAACCCTTTAAAAGGGAAAGTCTTTGTTTCTTCTTCCAAAACAAATGATATCAGTTGGTGTAACGCTTAAAGCTTCGAAGCGCAAAAAATTCTTTTGAAATACTTTCACATTCTTTTCAAAAAATGCGTTACAATGTAATAACTTTTCTACGCTTAAAATATAATAATAAAACTGCGGCGATGAGAAGACTTGCAGTAATATACCGTCTTTTCCACAACAAGAACGGCACCAGACCGAGAGCGGCCATCCACGTCTCGGAAAATCTAAATGCTATGATACTGAATCAATTCTCGAATGATGATTTAGTAGTAGTAAGAATTAGTGGTGGAAATGAAGAGGATGGAGATTACATAGTAGTATCAGTATACATGCCCTATGACCCTAAGATTGCACCTCCGGGTCCCCATCTGGGCAAGGTAGTAGATTACGGCAGAATGGAAGGTATTCCCATCATTGTAGGTGCGGACTTTAATGCACACCATACTATATGGGGCAGTAAGGACTCAAATAGCAGAGGGGAAGAGCTAGTTAATTACCTAGTGACGACTGACCTAATGATAGTAAATAAAGGAAAAATACCAACTTTTGTCAACTCGGCTAGAAGATAATTCATAGATGTCACTATTGTATCCTGTAGCCTGGCGGAAAGAATTCACTCATGGATGAAGAAATTTATTCAGATCACAAGCTAATTAAGTTCTGTCTCAGCGGCTCTTTTCCGGGCAGAAAACCGTACAGGAATCCGAGAAGAACAAATTGGGACTCCTCATTGGGCGCTCAAGGCAGAATTAGATAGAAAGATCTTCTACGAACGTTACACAACAGTGGAACAGCTTGAAGAAGCAAATCAAGGGCTCACCTCAGCTATACTGAAAGCCTATCACTCTGCATGCCCCCTATCTTATCCTAGGCCCCTCTATAAGAACCACAACTGGAGTAAAGCTATGGAGGCAAAAAAGCAGGAACTTAGAAAGGCATGGAATAGGGCAGGGAGGGGACCTAATCAAGAAGAAAACAGGGCCACATACAAGACCCTCCTAAAAGAGTACAAGGAAACTCTAGTTCAGCACAAGGAAAAAACCAAAGAAAAATTCTTTCAGGAAGCCAATTCGATACCAGCATATGCGCGTGTCCATAAAATTTTAGCGAAGGACCCAGCCGTTCAGGTAGGTTCTTTGCTCAAACCAGATGGAAATTACACCACAAACGGTAAAGAAACAGCTGAGCACCTTCTAAAAACTCACTTCCCAGGTAGCACCCAGAGTAAAAGAGAACCTGATCCTGAACTTTTAAATAGGGGTACACCAAGTAGGGCCAACTGGAAGTTCGCTGAAAAGATAACAAAGAAAGGAAAAGTGAAATTTGCTATTCACAAATTTTACTCTTTCAAATCAGCGGGACCAGATGGCATCTTTCCAGCCTTACTGAAGGAAGGAATGGAACTACTTCTCCACCGATTGGTTGGTATTTTTATGAGTTCCATTGCACTGACCTATATACCCAAGGATTGGGAAAGGATTAGAGTAGCCTTCATACCCAAACCTGGGAGAACGAGCCACTGCGAAGCTAAGGACTTCAGGCCCATCAGCCTTATGTCCTTTCTGCTAAAGTCAGCGGAAAGGCTTCTCGACTTTTACCTGAGGAAAGAAGACCTAAGGAATTTCCCACTCCATGCAAACCAGCATGCTTATCAGACGGGAAAATCTACAGATACGGCACTTCACCAGATGACCCAAAAAATTGAAAGCATGCTGGGTAAAAATCAAGTGGCCTTGGGCTGTTTCATGGACATAGAAGGGGCTTTTGACAACACAGGCTTCAATGTAATAGAGAAAGCTGTCAGAGAAAGGCAAACAGAGGACATCGCGGTAAGATGGATTGTCAGAATGCTGGGTTGCAGAACTGTAGAAGCAAGTATTTGCGGAACCACAACCAGTCTGGAAGTGACCAGGTGATGCCCTCAAGGGGGGATCTTATCACCTATACTTTGGTGTATGGTAATAGATTCTCTATTGGTCAGGCTCAATCATTCTGGGATTTTTACCCAAGGTTATTCTGATGATGTCTCTGTCCTCATTGGGGGAATTTGCCTTACAACACTGGGGGACCTGATGAGAGGTGCGTTGAAAATAGTAGAAGGATGGTGTAGGGAAAAAGAACTCCGAGTAAACCCAGGAAAAACAAAATTAATTCTTTTCAAAAGAAAACAAAAGATTAATGAACTGGAGTTAGGAAGTTTCAGCCTCTTTAGGGAAACTATCAACCTACGGGTGGTGGTAAAATACCTAGAGGTTACCTTCGACCATAGGATGACATGGATAATGCATCTAAATGAAAGGCTAGATAAGGCAATAGGAATCTTCTGGATGTGCAGAAATGCCTCTGGAAGTACCTGGGGCCTATCTCCAAGAGCTATATGGTGGATTTATACAGCTGTCATAAGGCCAATGCTTTGTCATGGGTGTATTGTTTGGTGGCCCAGGGTGGAGCTAGAAACTACAAAAAAGAGATTAGACAAACTCCAGAGATTAGCATGTTTGTGCATGACTGGAGTGAAAGTTACCACGGCCACAAGAGCCCTTGAAGCACTTCTATCGATCCCACCACTAGACCTTTACGTAAAATCCACAGCCTTTAGCTCAGCACTTAATATCCAATGCAATGGCTGTTGGGCACCGATCTCGACTAAGGGGCACATGGAAATAATGAACCTAATAAAGGATGAAACTCTTCTGATGAGGAGTGACAAGATCTTGACTATCTTGATGCTGGATGATAACTTTAGCTGTGTTATACCGAGCAGGGATAAATGGTTAGGGGGGATAAAATCTATCCTCCCGAAGATGGTCTAGTGAGCTACACAGACGGATCCAAGAAAGAAGGACTGTCTGGGGCTGGCTACATTAGTGAAGAAGTAGGAATCGAAAGTTCTATACCACTCGGATACTTCACTACTGTAATGCAAGCTGAGCTCATAGCAATACTTGAACTGATTAGTACCGAGACTTTCAAAGAGTTTCAGCACAGAAGACTTTATATCTGCTCGGATAGCCAGGCTTCAATTGAAGCTCTGGAATCCCCCATCGTCAGATCGGCAACGGTGCGCCAATACAAAGAAGCTTTCAGTGAGCTAGGAAACAAGAACAACGAGGTGACAATCCTGTGGGTTCCGGGTCATTCTGGTGTTCAGGGCAACGAGAAAGCTGACGAATTAGCTGACAAGGGAGCCAATGAGCGTCCGATAGGGCCAGAACCCTTCTGCGGTATATCGATATCAGAGAGAAAACGCATCATCAAAAGCTGGCTAGGTAAACAGCATGGGATTGCGTGGGAGAGGTACGAAGGGGAAAAGCACACAAAAATCTTTTGTCAGAAACCTCTAAAGGAGTTCAGTGATTGCTTTTTTTTTCACTTGCCGACGAATGTCATTTTATTTGAAAAGAGACCATTCTGTTCCACCGTAACTCCGCATATGCAACGATGTGATTCGCATATTTAGTGATTGCTTACTGAACCTTGACAGACCTAACATCAAGAGAGTTGTTGAAGTTCTGACGAAGTTCTGACAGGACACTGCGGACTCAACAAATATCTCAATGTTATAGGATATGCAGGGGACCCTAAATGTGCCTGCAGATACGGCGAAGAAACTGGTTTCCACATCATTAGTGATTGCCCAAGATACAGAAGCCACAGACAACGGATCTTGGGTAAACCAGAATTAGGCCTATCAGAACTGACCATCGATAAATTGAAAGTTCATGACCTGGCTCTCTTCCTCAAAAACACAGGTAGGCTGGAATGGTAATAGACTGGCACAAAGGTTCTAAAACGGATATGGATATGGACATAACACAATGAAGCTCTGACAATACACATATATTTTAACACGGATGCGACAATCACACAACTTTTCAAATTTTAAATTTATCTTTGCTTTGTCTAATGTTTCTTTCTTTGTACAACTACAATTTATTTGTTCAATAAACGAAGAAAGGAGGGGGCACGGGAACAAAGGACAATTTGTCTAGGTTCCTGTCAAATTTGAATATGACCCCCCTCACACCTTCAATCTATCTAATCTATCTTGCTATATTGGCTAAAAACATTATCGTAAACGCCACACTGACGCACACACATGAAATAAGGACAAACAAATTAAAAGAAAGTTGCAAGATTCTTGCATAAACACGGTGTCGACACTTGGGGAAATCTGTTAAATCCCTTATCGGATTTTAAAACATCCTTTAACGTTATAAGGTATGGGCCAGAAAAAATCCGGGTGACTTTGAAGATAAATAATTTTTTTTCGTTTACTCGAAATTAGCTGAAATTTATAGGTTTGCAATGATGTCTTGTTAATATTGCTTCATAAAAGCTTTTACTGACTGAAATATCCGCGATTAAGCAAAAGTGCCACCAAAAATATCTGCACAAACGTGAAAAACTCATTTGTCTCTCAACGATGCCATGCGAAGAACGTTTCTTGTCTTTTTTTGACAGAAGAATATGTATTTTCGAATATTCTTTGCGTTACTCTTCGATAGAATTCTGTTTGATCAAATTGTGGAGGATAAAGTACGTTGAACTCCCTATCATCAATTTCGAATTGACTGTCACTCTTCCCCTAAAATGATTTTTTTTGGCTTCTGTGTCAGACCAAACACTATAAATTTAGTGTAAATAACTAGTATTTGCTGAAAAGTGAGCCAAACTGTTTCCAGAGATGTTTTTCGACACTTATCCTATCGTTGCTCAGCGATAAGTTTC
>CM055404.1:67716828-67741562 GCA_029228625.1 Pseudolycoriella hygida | reverse complement strand
AAAACTCGAGGTAACATTTAGTACAGTCAGCTGAGTTTCATTTATTTGAATATGAGAGTCTTCGTTATATTTAAAGTTATTTCTAATACACACAGCGCTACCACCTTTAGCTTGATTGTCAGGGTGGTAAGTATGATGAAAATTATAACCATTTAATTTAATATGGCACTGTTTAGTTAGGTGTGTTTCAGAAACAAAGCAGACGTCAATTTTATTTCCTTTAAGATAAATTAAAAACTCATCTTTTCTATTTAGAATGCCATTTGCATTCCAGGCACCAATACGTATGTCTTTATTATCCATTTTTAACGGTTTTATTATTGTTACGAATCTGATTTTTGTTTTCAATTAAATTTAGTCTATTAGTTATAAGTTTATTAGACTCTAAAAGAGCATCGAATTTCTGCATCATATTATTCATAAACGCAAACATATCATATACATTTACGTTCTGTTTGTCACTACTCTGGTTTTGTTTACCCGCACTGTTTTTCACTGCTTGGGAAAAAGTTAAGTTTTGTGTAACTTTTGTGTTCGATAATTTTTGTTGTGTCACAGTTTTAGCAGGCACATTTGTCGGTGAAGATTTTTTGTTGAATAGTTCATCACGTTTTTTCTGGATTTTTAAGTAGACTTCGCATCCTCTAAAATTTGCTGGGTGATTTCCACCACAATTCACACACTTTGGGTTAGTATTAAATGATTTCAGGCAGAAATTAGTTGTATGGCTTTCTCCGCACTTTACACATTTAGATTGTCTATTACAGTATGCACTGGTATGATTATACCCCTGACATTTTTTGCACTGAGGAATTTGGTTGTTTTTTTTCAGCGCTTCAATCGAAACCTTTGTGTTACAAATAAAGCGAATGTCAAACACGTTTTTAGTCATCGTATCGTTTCTAAATGATAACATAAATAAAGGAAGACGTGTATAGCTTCTTTTACCATCGGCATAGATAATTTTATTGTCACTGTCTCTATTTATTCTATACTTTTGGGTCACTTGAACAACACTGAATTTTTGTAGTTCTAGACTTTCTTTAATATCTTCAACTGCAGTGTCCGGATGCAGTCCTCGAGCCATAACCCTCAGTGGTCTGGTTTGTTTATTCTCATATGTAAACCATTCAAAGCTTCCTTGTGATTCATCAAAGATTTTTCGAATTTTACAGTATTCTTCACCACTTGGAAGAGTTAACCTTATATTATTAGTACCTGGAATGTAGGTCTTCTTATGGTTTATACCTTCTAAGGCAGAGTTAAGAAGTTCAAGTTTTGGGGCACACACAGTAATGTTGGGGGGCTTGTCACTTTTTTTAAGCAATTGTTCTTTTTGTTCTTTTTGGGGAAATTTCAATGGAGAAGAAGTATTAGTACGTCTTCTCTTGTTATTCTGATTGAAAGTTAAAGGTGGAAAATCTATATTATTTTTACCACCATTTGTTTCATTCTCTACTATTCTTTCTTCTTCCTCAGAGTCAGGCAGTTTAAAAGGTGAAGAAGGTCTACTAACACTCAGTAGTTTTTTCACTTCTTGAATTTTCTTAGTTTTTGATACCTTTGTTGCGTCAGATAAACTTGCTTCACTAGCACAAATCCATTTTTTGATCCATCACGATCGTATAATTTTACACAATAGTTTTGTTAGCAAGCGGTTGCTAACCGCGTCGATATATTAAGGTGCCTTATCAGCACAATGTCCGGTGAATGTCTCACACGCGAATATATACAATGAATATACACACTTGTTTTATTTTAATTGTTCGCTTTAAGTTATTATACGTCTCAAGCACGTCCGTACAGTTCAAAACTCAAACTCCCCGAGAGAACTACATTGCCTTAATCAGTAGCTCAATGTATGGCGTTTCAGCCGTATCCGGCATATAAAACGACGCAGCCAGAAAATCACCTCCGTCCGCCCCTGCACATTGATTCTCACTATCACCGTGTCATTGTCCGAAAACTGTCGCATCAGCATCGGCCGAATCCCATTATTTTGGAATTGTTCACCCAAGGTTCTTGGATCAACACAATATCTGCGTGTCCCACTGCTATGTCTCGGCAAATATTTGCCGCGGCCGCCTTGCAGTGGTGCAAGTTGACTTGTGAAAACTCAATATTTTGTCCCTTGACCATACTGAGGAACAACTTGTTGAGTTTCACTCCCGTAAGCAAACGGTTCTACCGGAAGAGGTCCCTCTAGTTGAGAAGATATCACTACTTCGCTTGTGCACTTTGCTCCTTCTACCAGCAGATAACGAGAGTTTCACCTTTCGACTAGCCTCTTGATATGCGGATTGATTGAGTCTAAGTGAGTAGAAACCAAATCCAAGTGCCCGTTTTTAGTTATCCAGGGTCCTTGAATTGGAGGGGTAACTGTGTGCCCCACTGCTAAGTAATAACAAGCGTCTGCTAAGACTCGTTTGCAGTGGTGCAAGTTTGTTTTACTAAGTAATATTTCTCTCTGCTTACCCATCATAAACGAGGTAAAATTTACTTAGATGTTTTTCCCGTATGATTGGGCCCTTTGAAGATTTTGGAGCCATCCTTCAAGTTTGATACCTTGCCCTCTTAAAATGGAGTCGGTGAGGTTCCCGTCATGGTTTTGGCACCATTTTCACTAGCCCCTCTCCGCTTGGCATTTGCGAGAGCTTGTTTGCTTGTTCCAGCCGCTTGGTTTGTTACCACGCCCTCTTTTACAGAGGTCGGTAAGGTTCCAGTCTCGGTTGTGACACCTTTTTGACTAGCTCCTCCCAATCCGACATGTAAGAGAGCCGGTTTTCTTCTTTTTTTATTTCTTCTAACGATGTCTCCTGACTTCCTGTATAAATTGGATCTTTGTTAGCCATGGATCACGTTAAGTGATTAAATGGAAGCAGAGATGCTATTTCGACCTCGGGAAAACATTGGCGGTCCTACATCAGCGATGTCTGATCATCATCTTTTCTTAATATTGCCATACAAAAATTGGGCAAGAAATATCATATCATATATGATTACTAGGGTGGTTCAAGAAAAAAAAGATTTTCGAAAACTCAATTCGATTAGGTGTATGTCTCTAGCACCCCGACCATTTCGTTCTGGTTGCTCGTTTGGTGTTTCAAAGGCACTTAGTTATGAACAATTTTATTCCGCTGATATTAAGTTTTGTACTCGTCCGGGGTCCGAGAGCAAAACGCTTTAGCGGTGCAAACATGTCTGCTTGTATGGCAGCCCCCACTTTTCACAACTTTTTCCAAAGCCCGCCAACAGTTCTCAAATGTACTCATTTTGTTCTACCAATATCATCAAATGGTTTGTTTATGAATAAGGGACCATACGCAAATTACGTAACGCAAGTGGGGAGTGGGTAGGGGGAGGGTTAGAGACAAAAGAATGCATATGAGTAGAATCGAGTGTCAAATGTTCGGTCTTGCGTATATTAGGCGAGGATAGGAAAATGGTTGTTCCAATATTTAGAAAGAAATTACGTCGCTGTGGGAGGAAATTGTTAACAAACATTTAAAACACTGTTCTCAGATTTTTTTTTTCGTCATCTGCGTTACGTAGCAAATGGGCGAGGGGTGTCATTCCAGTGCTTCAAACAAGCGCTACACTATTTTAAGGGACTCAATTCCCCAATATACTAAAAATTCTTATTTTTTTTACAAATTTTTAAGATTGCGCTATAATTTTGACTTCACAAATAACTTCTATTTGGTGGGAATCGAAAGTTCTGTGTAATAATAGCAAATGATTCGATTTTGGCCTTCCCATAATGACCACTTATCATTTACTATGCCGACGAAGAATTTAAACCAAAATTTACTTTAAGAACTTGCCACGCTGGATCTATTTTGTCGATTGCCATGTATAAAATAAATCGAAATATTTGTCCCCCAAACGTTCTATAATAGGTACTATTTAAATGTCAAGTTAAAAATATTTATTTGTCAAGTTAAAAAAAGAAAATATTTTTTTGTCAAGTTGCAAACTTTTACTACGCCCCGACAGAACACTATGTACAAGGAAAATATGTTTTGGTACACTCCTTAAAGCGGGTTAATAGGGAATAAGGGATAAAAATACATATTGCAAAAGGAAAATGTCCAACTTGACAAAAAAAACCTGACAAAAGTGAATTTTTAACTTGTGCCAAAAAATAGTTCCCTTCTATAATCATATTGTATTCTATGAAATAAATCAAATCACAACAAAAACCTCTTAAAAGGTAAAGTGTGACGCAGTCCGAAAGTCCGCTTCCAAAATTATTAATTTTTCTGTACCTTCAGTTTTTGTGCTGCAAAAATTTGACTTTTGCTTGTTATTGCGTAGACTGTTTGAGATAAATGTAAATTTTTGCGTGTAAAAACTGAAAGTAGGACTCGGAACAGATTAGATATATCTGATCACACATCGGATTTGACCTGATCTGAAAATTATCTGATCTGATTTGATATGAGAAAAACGTGATCCGAAATTATTCGAATCTGATTTGATCCGTTTTTTTTGTCTGATCTTATCTGATCTGTTGCTTAGATTGATCTGATCTGACCTGAATTGATCCGAAAAAATTAATATTACATAAAGAAAAGAAAAAAACGATGAGTGAAAACTTTCAGTAAATTCGTGAGCTCGATAAAATTCAGAAAAGGTGCAAAAAAATTCAAAAGGGCAACTTTGATGATGATATCAAAATTACATGTTATTTGCCTTTTCTTGATTGACTACTCTCAACTCTTCTAAATTGCGTTAAAGAAACTTCAATTAATATCAATACTGCGCTCGAATGACTTTTAAAAATGCAAAAATACAAACCCAAGACCATTCAATCTTGCTATTTTTGACGACGGTTCTTCATCCGGCGCTCAAGATGACTTACTTCAAAGGGCACAAATATGCTAGGTCGTTGGTTCGAGATATTTAAGTTTCGACAATTTCCTGAATTAATTTGACGCACCTATTTTTGTGGTTTTTGTGATCTAGTATTCGTTTATAGTTCATTTATTTATTTATTTATTTTCAGCATCAATGGCCGAAGCCCCCTGACTACTTACAATTGATAAAATCTGAATGAACACTCTCAAAAACAAAAACATAAATCATGAGTCGACCCGTCGGAGTCAATAGTCACCCCTGCTCCTTCATTCTTTATTTATTTATTTATGAAAATGAGGATGAAAAAAGCCAGTCGCGTAAAGCCAATGGTCCACCTGAAACAGAAAACATTCGCGGAAACTAGTCGTCTAGACTAGCTGTTTTTGCACAAGTCGACGTGACTTAGAGTTTCATTTGAGAGTCGTGAGACCCGAGTTGACTAATCAGATTCTGATTAGAGTGAGGACCAACGGTTCAGTTTAAATAAAGATAGAATCATATTGACATAGATTATGAAATTCTAGTCTTACTTACTTTACTTTTACTTTACTTTTCCGGCGCTACAGCCACTTATGGGCCTTGGCCTGCTCGAGAACGTCGATCCATTTTCCCCTTTCTCGTGCTACACTTTGCCAGCTCCTTATTCCTAGCGCTCGTAGATCTGCTTCGACGCCATCAATCCATCGCATTTTCGGACGACCCACTCCCCTGCGCACTTCTGGACTGTTTCGGAATAGCATTGAGGGGGCTCTGCTTTCTTCCATGCGTATCAAATGTCCTGCCCACCTCAACCGCTGGACTTTCACCACTGCCACTAAATCCGGTTCAGCAAAATCACGTTTCAATTCAAAGTTGTATCGCCGCCGCCACCTTTCTCCTTCTTGCATCGCTCCGAATATCGTGCGGAGGACTTTAAGCTCAAATGTCAGGAGCAGCTGTTCATCACTTCTTTTCAACGTCCATGTTTCGCAACCATACATCAGCACTGGACGGATAAGAGTTTTGTAAACAAGGCACTTCGTTTTCTTCGATATCAACTTTGATCGCAAATGCCTGAGTAATCCATAATAGCATCTGCTTGCCGCCATGATACGCTTCTGAATTTCAGGTGTCGTATCACCATCACATCGTACCAGCGTTCCAACATGCGTGAATTCGTCCACGATCTCAATGTTCAATCCATCAATGCTTATCGAATTACCTTGTTGATTTGCTACCGGATTCGGGTTGGTCTTCATGTACTTGGTCTTTGATTCGTTGATATGTAATCCCATTCTCTCCGCTTGGAATTTCAGATTTGTGAAAGTGTCGATTGCCGCTGCGTGTGTACGACTGGCGAGATCCAAGTCGTCTGCAAAGCCCAGAACTTGAACGGTACCATTCAACAGTGTTTTGCTCGTTTGAATTCCAGCACGTCTCATTGCAATTTCTAACGCTAAATTGAAGAGTAAGCAAGACAACGCGTCACCCTGCTTTAATCCTTCTCCAACAGCAAAAGCATTTGACAAGTCGTTTTGCACCTTGACTCGACACCTGGTGCCTTCCAATGTCGCTTTCACTAATCGTATCAACTTCGTTTCGAAACCCAGCTCCTTCATTGCAGCATACAGTTCTCTACGTTTGGTCTTATCATAGGCCTGTTTGAAGTCAATGAAAAGATTGTATGTCTGGACTTGAAATTCTCTGCCCTTTTGCAAGATTAGACGGAGGTTAAATATTTGGTCTGTTGTCGATCGATCTCGTCTGAATCCGCATTGATACTCCCCAATGACATTCTCGGCTGGTGGTTGTCGAACGAATAGCACTCGTGCAAAAACTTTATACGCCGTGTTTAGCAGTGCAATGCCACGGTAGTTTGAGCAATCCATTTTGTCACCCTTTTTGTGCAGAGGTATAATGGATCCCATTCCATGTCCGTTCCACTATCTCGTACATCACTTTTGACAATTCCTCACCACCCATCTTCTAGTCTTACCATTTAGTTTATACGTAATTTTCAATTTCCTGATGGTCAACTTAAATGATTCATGTGGTATGTTTTGAAACCACAATAGTGAAAGACGGTCGAATGCCATGCACATGTTATTGATTGACTCATAAAGACCATATTTCGTCCTGAGCTCGTTGACAACGAGAAAATCATCAGTACGAGCGGATCTAGAATTTTGAATGATCTTGCTTTTAATTTTAGGTGCATCGATATTGCCATTCATCAAATCGGATACGAAAAGTGCACAGGCATTGATTCTGCGTCGGGCGAGTGTTTCGATGTTAATCGATTCGCATCTGTCAATGTATGGCGGAAGTTTGTGGTTTTCGTCCCGTTTCACCGTCCGCCTCAGTGCGTACATCAAAAATTTTTTCTGAATAGATTCAATTCTGTCAACATATGTGTCTTGATAAGGGTGCCAAACAAAAGTTCTCATAACGAAGCCAAGCATTGAGTGAGATTGTGCAATTATACAGTTTTGCAAAAGAAAGTTAACTTTCCCAGCGCTCGGCCAACCGTAAGGTTGAATTGAGAGGCTTAATTTAAAGAAAAAAATTCATGTTTCAGGCGCTGTGTCACATCTACGTCACGGTCACTAGCTTACATACAAAAATTTCTTTAAAAAACGGCCAACAATTGTTCACTCTCGAATTCTGATTCCATTGGTCAATTTTAGTATTTTTCTAGTTAGCCCGTTTGAGAAACCTCTTTCGCGGCAAGTCTTCTTTACCGCTTCACAGAAATTTTGCTTCGAAGACACACACGTGATAAACCGTGAAAATTTGGGTAGCTGTTTCTCCATTAAATCAGCAATTGCCGGTCCACTCTGTTCCGACATATTTTGCATAGCGGATTCCCACATTTCAGCCACATCGGTAACTTTGCGAATTTATCTTCAAGTTCTTCCATATCAGCTGCTGTAGTGCTCGTGGCTGTGTTTGATACGGTGGGAAGTACTGCCATTGGCACACCACTAGGCATTTCTTGAACTGAATTTTTCTCCTCCGTGGATGTTCCAACGTTTAATCTCCTTCCCATTGCGTTATATTTTTGGACCAAAAACTTCATTGAAAGCATCAATTCGTCAACTTTTTCATTCAAATTCTGGTTTTCTGTTTTAAATATCCTGTTCTCCGTTTTGAGGGTATCGATCTCTGTTTTAAGGATCCCGTTTTCCGTTTTAAGGGTATCGATCTCTGTTTTAAGGATCCCGTTTTCCGTTTTCAGGGTCTCGATGTCTTTTCTTAAGGCACCTGTTTCATCCTCCAAAATTTCGACTCTTTGATTCAGTTTAAACTCTACCATAATTAATTATAATTTCGAATTCTTCCGAATAACAACCGGTAAATTATACCGTTTCTTTGATTTATCTTGCTAATTGTGGCGTGTTCGTTTCAGAGAGTCTGTATCACCAAAAGAAAAAGTGTCGAAAATTGACCTTTCTAACAAAAGTTGTTCCAGACCGGTGCAACAGCCTTAAACCGGGGAAGTCTTTGCATAGTCTTTCGGTTCATCGCTGCATCAAGCAGTAAAGCATTCCCGAAGTTTTCACCTAAAATGAATAATAACTCACGAGTGGGGGAAGGCTCCAAGGAATCCAATGATGAAAAACCTTTGTATTATTGGGGCTTACCATCCCTTAAAAGTTCATTTGATTTCATTTCGTTTTACACGAGTTATAGCCAAAAAACCATTTTTACCACCCCCTGACATGCACTTACTTAGCACACCATAACTCCCCCAAAATATCAAATTTTTCAAAAATGAGAATTTTTTTTCTTACAATAGAACAAGGAATCGAATGGCACATTCATTAGGAAAAAGTAGGACATGTTGTCCCAAAATCGTTCGAAGTTTTCGCAAAATCACTCTTAAAGCCTTAGAAAGCAGTTACTATGTTTCTTTCGCAGAGGTATATGCGAAAAAGTTTCACCGACCCTCAAACAACCCTTTTTTTTGTTCGCTTTTTTGACCACATCTTCGGAACTTTTCGACCGATTTTGCTCATCTTCAAACCTGAACTCATTTTTTCGGTTAAATTTCGGAGGAAAAAGAGATTTTGAAAATCGGACAAGTTTAACTAGATCAAACCCACATAGAAGTGATAAAAATTCGTCATTTTTTTGTCAGACTTTCATTAAAACGGCTGCCTTCAGTTGATTTCCTTGAGTGTCGAAACAGAATATTCTGCCGATACTAGTTCCGCATAACAAAAAAAATTATTAAAAAATCTACTGAATATCGCATCAACAAACTGAATTTTTCCGTCAAAATTACATTTTTTCGATTTCCAACATTTATTTTAACGATTTAAATTTCACAAGTTGCCACATTCAAAAACTAATGCGCTCCTTTTGAGTATATTTTTGTCGAATAATTCATTAAAGTTCATCCACCTGTTCATTTTCTTAAAAAGTTACGAAAATGCTTGAGAATAGCATTTTTTAAATTTTCGTAACTTTTTGATCGCAAATTTAAGAGTTCGTAAAGTTACGAATTTGTGGGAATCGGGGCCTAGGGCGTCAATCCTCATAATTTTCTTAGCTCTACGAATTCGTAACTTCACAGTTCTTAATGTAAAAGTTACGAATGACAGAAATCACTCTTTACAAGGTACGTCGTCGTTTACGACTCATCAGTACACCTTGTCTTGAATTGTGGTAATCTGCTTAGCAGAATAATCCAAATGAAAAAATAACCGAAACAAACTCACAATTCTTTTACTTCCAATTTGTTCAAACGAAATGGCATGCATCCAATCGTAGGATCTGGATTGTATAAAAGGCGAGTTGACATAGTCTGAGTATCATTCTATGGCCATCGTTGCTGATATACACATGGTCTTAAGACAAGGTGTACTGATGAGTCATAAACGACGAAATCAGCACTGTTAGTTTTTCGATTTTTATTGAACAATTGGAAGTAGGATTAAGAATTGTGAGTGGCTTTTAAATGTTGATTCAAGCGGGTGGACTTTAATCTGCCGAAGGTACAGCAGCCATAGTAAAATATTACTTCTATGGGTGCAATTGTACCAAAACGAGAATTTCCTCAATTTTTACTTTAGTTATAGAGAGTTATTTCCCCTTGCAAAAAATCAAATTCCATTTCAACAGCTTTTTTTTCCATGCATATAGCAACAACACGTAAAAGTGTGAAACTATTCTTGTTGGTCTAATGAGCAAAAAAGTATTTGATAAAATATTGACCCAATGTAGCCTCTACACTGCAGCATTACCCACTACAAATGTGTTCCCAAAACTATTAACCCCTTTGAGTTCGTATGGTTCTAAACAAATTTTGGAATGTAAGAAAAACTTCGATTTTTTGTATTACAAAATTTATCTTTCAAATATTTATATGTGTGCGCAACTTTGCCAAATTTTGTAATGAAAATATTGTGCAAACTGAAAAGTCGTCCTATTGTTAACTCTCTTACCGTTTTGTCATGTTACATATGCCTTCCGTCTCTGGTGTTAAAAAATTGCAAACTCGGCCGCAATTCGAATGTTTCCAAATGCGCGCAATGGACCAGGAATTGTTATGATATTTTAACTTTATTGGAGGTACCGAAAGTGTCTTAGAATCACTGCTCGCCATTTTTTTTTAAATTTTTTAAACGTTTAAAAAAAACGAGAAAAGTTGTCAAACAATGACACCGTCACCGTGAGAAATTTTTTTCATTTATTTTTCGCAAAATTATCGTTACTTTCACCAAATAATTTCACAAAATAGACGCAATGAACTTTAGGAAGAAAAACACTTTAACACTTTCTAACGTTCAAGAGAACGACTTCGTTCGATAAACTGCAGTACACGACTAGTGCGAAACGTCAAATTTAACAAAAGAGAAAACCAATAGAGAATTTCACCACCAATTGTTTGCAAGACTGAAGGCGAGGGCACTGTAATCAGAAGGCAACGGGCTCTATATGAAATTGTGAATATTCAGAAAAGTATGTGCAGAGAGATGTGGGCCGTCGTGGCGGCGATGTGTTCTATGTGAAACAAATCTCACAGCAGAATAGATTGAAGAATTAGTTTAATGTTAGTCCGTATTCAGCTATGAAAGTATCTATGGCGCTTCTAGAGAAAAAGGACTTCTTCTATGCTGAGGCGATAATTCAGCTATGAAAATAACTTAGGTGTCACTACTTGAGATTCCTGGACAAGACACGATCAACAGATTGAGGTTAGGATTCAGTTGTGTGTCCAAAATGAATGACGGCACCGACAGGGGTACTTTAGTGTTATATTCCGTATTCAGCTAAGAAAATAAGCGGATGACGCCACCGACAGGCGGCTATTATTGACTCCTTGCTTTGACTTGACTTGAAGAAGTGAGAAAAGAGTGAGTGGGATGCCCGTAAATTTTGTTGAATCTTTTTTACTAAATGAAAATGAACTTTTCTTTAACTTATGTGACGGCCGTCCAATTCTACGATCGATATTTACTTTAAAGGTAGGCGGTAATCAAATCTAGTTATCTAGTATCACTAGTCAGACTAGGCGACGGACGGTCATGTCACCGAACTCCATCTATGACATCTATTCAGAAGCTTAGGACATTTCAATGTACACATCTCGTTTTGTATTGTTTTTATTCATCCCTTTTACTCAAACTTTTAAATTTCAAAATCGTAGTGCTCAATGATTTTCATAAAGTTTTCATGTAATTTGATGATGTAATGATTTCTTATTGACAACTTTTTTAAAAATAAAAGAGCAAAAAAAAAATTCTTCCATCTAGTGGCATTCTGTATGATTCTCTTAATCAATCCCTTCCAGTGACGTTCTGTACTTTCCCCTTAGTCAACTCTTTCTAGTGACATTCTGTATAAGGAAAATGTTCCTCTTACTCAACTGCTTCTAGTGACATTCTGTATAAGGAAGATTTTCGTCTAGTCAACTCCTTCTAGTGACATTCTGTATAAGTAAATTGCGGCCAAGGTTTAGTTTCCACTTTTCGGAAAAACACCAACAGTCACCATTTTCGGCCTGCATCATGTTTTTTTTTGAAGCTGTTAGAAATCATTGTACAAATGTCATCTATACATTTCACGTTGTACAACTTTTAAAGGATAAGGCTGTAACTATCAACATTTTTAAAAAACTTATTACACAAAAAGTGGGAAAATAAACCTTCACCGCGTTTTAAAATTTTCCTCTATTCAACTTCTTCTATTGACGTTCTGTATAAGGAAAATTTTCCCCTTAGTCAACTTAATCAACTCTATAAGTAAAGTTATTTATTAAAGTGCCATTTTGTAGCGTTTATCCAATTATTCAGATGGGCGTTATTAACGCCCGGCGTGCGGGCGTTAATAACACCCCGGGCGTTTTTAAATACTCACACATTTTTTTTAAAACTCTGTCAAAGTCAAAAATTGTGGAAAATGAGGCTCGTCGCTGGCCGAGTCTTTGCTCCAAAAGACTCTACCAAGCAACGAACCTTCTGAAAGTAGGTCAACTTTGGCCGAGTTTTAAAAAAAGTGTATGGGCATTTAAAAATTATAAAACAAAATTATTGGTAGCCAGTTATTTTCTCTACGAGAGAAAATAAGAACTTCTGCCTAGAAAAAACGTACGACGAGAAAAAACTCTTGCCGTACACCCTTACAAAAATCCACTGTGCGGCGAGCCAATTATTGCACTAGTATAGTCGACTATTATAGTCGACTTTCTTGTTAAAAGTAAGGTTGTAATGACGCTATTATAGCCCGGTTCTTTAATGATGACGTAGGCTACACTGAAACAATACGAATGGATGAGAATGAAACGTGTGTTGTTATGACAACCGCATACTAAATCGAAAAATCAATCTAGACGACATTTTTTGCAACAAATCGATGAGTTTTGATTTTCGATTTATGTTAATTTTGTTGTCATGTTTTGTGCATAATTGGCAATTATAGGCTCAAATGTGATAAACTATCGTATAATACAAGGGGAACAATCGCGCAATTATTCACCTTGTATTATAATATACTATTACGGGTTTAAGGCCGATTGGCTATAGTTCGTTGTCCTCATAGTAGGGTGGGTCGATTTCGGGTCATTTTACAACACACATGTTTTCGGTCGCCGGAGCATAAGAGAAACTTTTCTGCATTATTACTTTTGTATTTCCAAACACTTTTTTTTTGTATGAAAAATCAAAATTTCGAAAGGCTGTGGGATACTCAAAAGTGTTCGGAAATACAAAAGTTATAACGCAGAAAAACATCTCTCATTTTAAATTGTTGCGAAATGTTGTTGGGATGCTAAATAAAATATTTCAGTTCTCAGTTGAATGGGGTCCGAAAGTACTTTCGCCCCTCTCACAAGAACCGAAAGTAATTCGAATATAATTTTGTCGAAAAAGAACACTCCCATGATGTCGAAATCGAATTCGAAACAGGTGTGAGCTTCTCTCACAATAGTTAATTGGATTACAATGGATGAAAGTTGGAAAATTCAACCCTGTGCAAGAATTGCTGCCCGCGCCGAAGGCAAGGGCTGTAAGCGAACAGGTTGAATTTTAATTTTTTAATTTAATTTTTATTTATTTAAGCCAACGGCTTTCGCTAACTGGCTTTCAATTTAAAAGTTCAACATTTATAACAAAAATAAGGCAAAACCGAAGATGGACTGACGACCCAGTCGACCCGTCGAAATCGACAGCCACCTTTTGCTCCTTGTCCAGTAGATCAGAGAGAACTATGCTTTCGCAGTGGATACGTCGATTGTGTGATGGTGCCATGGACATAAAATCAAGAAATAAAAGATTCGGTTTAGTACGTTACACAATCAAGAAAAAAGAAAACAAAAAACAAAAATTGTATGATCGGGAGGGTGAAAATCAACCTGTCGAGAGCAAAAAGCCGTGCCTCTTTAACATCGAGTCCGTTATCACCAATGATCTCACCGCTGAGCGGAAAGCACTCCGAACGGTTGACTCTTCATAGAACTGCGCAAACATATTGAAAATCCTTGACAGATTATTGACAGGTTCGAAAAGTCCGTAATTAGAGCGATGCCTCGCAAGCATTAGGAAGCCAGCTTCTCTGAGCGCTCTTACTGGTACATTCACTTCAAATTTCGAGGCCAATACAGGAGAATCTAATCTACCAGTCAGAATATCGAAAACAAACATCGCTCCCAAACTGAAACGTCTTCGTGACAATTTCTCGATGCCAATCGAATCGCACCTGCTCTCATACGACGGAAGTCTGAAATTCTCGTCTCTTCTGACAGTTCTCCGCAGCGCATAAATCAAGAATTTCTTCTGAATCGATTCGAGCTCATCGCTGTGTTTCTGGTAATATGGTAACCAAACTACCGACGCGTATTCCAGGTGGGACCTTACGTGCGCAAAGAAAATACTCTTAAGTGCTTCGATGTTCTTAGCCTCATAGCCTCTTCACGAATCCGAGCATAGAATACGCTTTAGCAACAACTAGTTCAATGTGCCTGTTGAACGATAAATCCTCAGTGAATGTGACTCCTAAATCACGAATCTCCGTAACCCTCTCAAGAATGATTCCATCTATCTCATATCGAAATCGAATCGGGCTGCGTATCCGGAAATAAGTGGAGCGACCTCTCATAAAGCCGTGCTGTGATATCGTATTCACGGGTCTGAACTTGTCTGTTAAAACGGTGCAAACAATGGACTCAAAAAGTTTACCAAAAGTGGGCGAAATTGATACGCCCCGATAGCACTCAATGTCGGATCTAGATCCTTTTTTGAAAATCGGGACAATGTACGACTCCTTCCAGCGCTTAGGGAAGCTGCTTTTTAGAGACAGATTGAACATATGAAGCAGTGGGTCACATAATGCGGTCGAACATTTCTTCAAAAAAAGTAGCGATATGTTGTCCGAACCATCGCCCTTTCACGTGTCGACACCGTTCAAAGCGTCAAGGACTTGCGATCTATTTAAGTTCAGCGAACCAATGTCAACACTTTTCTCCACTCCAAACGTTTGATCGTCAGATCCATGATCGAAAACGAACACATCTTCAAAGAATTTTGCAAACAGATCGCACTTGCTCTGCATATCAGTCGTAATCTCATTACCTCGGTGCATCAGGCTAGGGTATCTCGTCGTTTTCTTCATGTCGTTCACGTATTTCCAAAATTTTGACGGGTCTGAAATCAAACTATCTTAAGTACTACTCAGATAAGACTCGTAGGCCCGAAGCTGCGAAACATCAAATTGATTGCGAAGAGAACAAAAGTTCAAATAACTGGCTCGGTCACCCTTTTCTTTGTATCGTTTATGTGCTCGGCTTCGTTTGTTCTTTAGATTCAATACTGTACGATTGTACCAGGGCGGGTGAGTATTTATAGTTCTCCTCCTGAGCGGAACATAGCGTTCGAAACCGACCGTTAGCAACCGGTAAAAACTATCAACAACTTCATCGATGCCACACTTGACTGACAGCTCGTTCTCCCAATCAATCGACGTTAGATACGCGTCAAGTTCGTCATAATTAGCCTTCCTAAAATTGAACTCATAGTTTTCACACTTATAATCAACAACTGTTTCAAGCTCGACAACGAATTCTATCTCAATGGGCGGGTGGAAAACGTCTATTTTAGAAAGGGGTGAATGAGACTCAGCGACAATGGCGTCATCAGGATCGCTACAAAAAACTAAATCGAGCGTCCTCCCCTGGAAATTCTTAATTCCATTAATTTGGTTCAAATCTGCACCCAACAAACCATACAACAGGTCGGCCTTGGCACCGGAGCTCACATTACCCGGAAGGAAGACATTCGATGCAGAACGCACTTGGCTTACAAAAGGAAAATCATCGTCATCAGAATCAAGAATCCAAGAAACTTCCCTCATATTGAAGTCACCGACAACATACAATTTGTACGCCATCCCTTGTAATTCATATGATTTTTCATTACAAGAACAACGAAACAGTCATTTACATCACAAGGACATGTCATTTTTGTGTGATGTATTGAGTTTTTCATGCTTGATAAGAGAACCGAAAGTACTTGATTATTGATTAATTGGTTTACTTGGTTCAGTTTTTTCATTTTTTCCAAGCTTTCACTCACAATCAGTGAGCTTTATCAGGGATGAAAACTTAATGACACGGGTTACTTTAATTGAATTACAATAAATTTTGAAAGGTTTGCTTTGTGAAATCTGATATTTTTGGAATTATTGGCGTCCATGCGTTACTCAGTATTAAACCATTGTCGGTGTTCATTAATGGCTTTTGACTTTGCTGGATAGCGACACCTTCTTTTATCTTTCGTAAATTGAAATCTTTTTCGTTGATTATTAGTTGTGATTCATTCCAATTGATCTGAGGCCCTCGTAAGAGGGCCGAAAGTACTTTCGGTTCTCTTAGCAAGCATGAAAATTGTAATTTCCCGAAGTCAATACATGAAATAGTTATTTGTGTACCTGTTTTGGACGATTGATTTTAGGCAATTTCGAATTATTCGAATTAATTATAACATACTCAACATTTTCACGAAAAACATTGCGTTAATATGCCTAAATGCCGCCTTTGTTCCCGTAGAGTGGATTCAAATAAGGCACGAGTCCGAATCGGGAGTCCCTCAGTTTTGCCTTTGTTGGAGATACATTGCCAGAAAATTGATTTGCGGCTAGCTGAATTCTCGCAGGAAGAACATTTGTGCATGAAATGACCCAAACAAAAAGTTAATATATCGAATCCGATAGATCCACAATTTTTTTTTTTTTTACTTTCGGAAGCAATGTTTTTATTTAATTAAGTATTACAAAGAGTGTGTTACGAAGTTGTGACAAAAAAGAAGAAATTAATTCAGAAAATGATACGGGTATTACTATTTTCGACTGTCACAAGAGTCTATTTTAAAGTTAATTATAAATAGGTTCACTGGCTTCGTCCATACAGATAAATCGTAATTCTGTCATTGAAGCAAGAGAGCAATTTGTTGTTCCAAACGATACCGGCGTGAATTTGGAGGGGTCCATTCCAGCAAATGGTAGGTACATCATTTTTTTAGTTTCTCAAAGCAAAAACTCTTTCACATACTCAAAAAGAGCAGCGATTTCTGATCATGATTTGACTGAACTCATGCCCGTTTATCCGTTGATTAATCATGATGTTCGTGTTTAGTGACCACATCTTTTAATCTAGCACGTAGACCCCTTGCTAAAGGGGAGAGCAACAAAAGGCTATTTTTTAAATTCTGTAGGTATAAATCAATATGAATTGCATTACTTTCGCGCACATTCAAAAATTAATTCGAAACGCCCTTATGCATTGTCATAATTTGCGGAGGTTCTTTCGAAAAAAAAACCCTTACTAGAGCTCGATTTCCTACTTGTAAGCATAAAGTCGTGCGTGCGATTTGCATATTCCGTTCTTAAATTGTGTTTTCCAGACTCCGACGGTCATGCTGAAGATATTGTTGGTCAAAACACCGGTCAGAATTTATCGACTTTTGAACTAGACGCTAACGAATACGAAAATTCAATTCTTGTCAATTTGGACATTGAATGTTTGGCGAGTGACGGTTCGACTATTCTAACGTAAACTTCCACCAATATTTCAATTTCCATTTCCTTTTAAACCAGATGAAGAAGAATCCACTTCAATTGGTCACGCACATGGTTTATATTCATATTTTCCCACATCAGATCTGCCAGAAAATGAGCCTCCTACAATCTTAAATGACCCCAATGTTGCGACCTTTAATGTACACGGAGTTGCGAATAGTCAGTCGCAATGTTTTGTGTGCAAGTCTAAGACCGGTAGAAGTGCTGTACCACGGCCGGTCATTCAGCAAGTTTGGGTTGAACGAAACATTTATGTGCCGAAAACTAGTCGAACTTGCAAGGAGCATTTAAACGAATCCGAAAAGTTAAGAGAAGAAGCCTTGCAATCCATCAAAGCAAGTGGACCCAAAATAACTGTACGCAATGATCATTTTGTAAATTGGCTACACACAATACCCAAGTAACATTTTATAACTTAGGTTAGAAAAATGCCTAATTGGTTATATAACTTTTCTGTTAAATAACCGTCATTTAACAAATTAGTTCGATTTATTTTTGTGTCAATTTACTTTTTAGCTTAAAGACGGTTTTATAACAAATAAGTGAAAAAATAAATTTTGACTTATTAGTTATAAAACGGTCCTACAACCAAGAAGTAATTTTTGGACGAATAAGTTATATAACCGTCTTATAACCAATAAGTTAAAGAAATACTTATTAGTTGCATGACAGTTATTTAACGAAAAAGTTACTAGCTCGTTTCTTACTTTCAACTTTTTAGTTAAATAACCGTCCTGTCACTAACAAGTTTTTGGAAATTGAATTCAACTAATAAGTTATGCCACGGTCATTTAACTGAATCGTTTTTTATTTTTACGTTCTTTAAAAATTTTTCTAATTTAGATTTTAGTATTCAGTAAACCTTCAACAAGAGAGCACGCAAATTTTTATTTCAAGAAGATTATACGTTCAAGCGTAATCTCTACTTGAAGATTTCGAAGAACGTGTTCTACTGTATCTTGCGTGAAGGAAACTAGATCGATACGTGCTTTATTCTTAAGCCTGTTTCATTGTTTAATATTTTCACAGTTTCGTCTAGCCTTATTTCTTTAACTGAAAGTCAAGGGTCTAATGTAAAAAATTGGGTGGAAATGAGTGTCCGTAACTCTTTTGAAAAATGGAAATGAGTGTCCGTAACCTTTCTTTAAAAAAGTGGAAAGGAGTGTCCGTAACAACCAATTTTTTTGATAAACAAATAAAATGGAGTCCGTAATTAAAACAAAACTGTAAAAAACTGAAATGATAAAAACTAAACAAGCTTTGTAAAGTTTTGGCCTGACCTGAAACCTAAAAAGCTGAAATTCGAAGAAAAACTTAATCGCTCTGAGCAAGCAACAAAATCCTTTCGCAAGCCTCTAAATTGCTATGAGAATAAGGAGCTAAGAAATTCATGTTCGGGTCAGGTCACCTTAGAAAAACCTTAAGTGACCGTGATAGCCGAGTCGAGATTCAGGTTAAGAAAAGGTAAATTATTAAAAAACATAACCAAAGATCCGTACGTATCAGAAAATATGTGGCAAACAGAATAGATGCGGCAAAGAGACTCGAACGTATCTAAATATACAAATAAGCGAGCAATCCAACGTTTTCTGTTCTTTTATAACTGAAAGAATTTCAAAAATCCATAGAAATTACCCAAGGTAATGTCAAAGGCCCTACCGAAGTACGTCTCAGACCATTAAAATCTAGAAAAGCTTATATCCAAGGACTGAGCCATTTTCTCCTAAAACCCTGAAACACGTGTTTTCTAAAATTTCATTCTCTACAACTTTGCCTTTGGAAGCAGCTTTCTACCTTTTATAGTTCTAGAGATATGAAACATCCCTCATAATTCTAGAAGTGGTCATATCCCTGGATTATGGCATTTTTACCCAAAACTCTGAAACAGAGGTTCTCTAAAATTTTATTCTCTGCAACTTTGCCTTTGGATGCAACATTCTACCTCTCATAGTTCTGAAGATTCGGGTTATCTTGCCCAATTATGGAAGTGGCCATATACCAGAATTGGGCCAAAATTCAGCTTTGCCTTTGCATATTATGCTCCATATTGCATAGTTAAGGAAATATAGACGAAAAACTGTTTTCTTATATGGCCAAGAAACTCAATTTCGTCCATTCCATTGGTCCCATTGCCCAGACCCCTGACCCGATTCCCACAAAAAATTTTTCTCAGTTTCGTGACATCCAATGCTTTCATTTGACATTGAGGAATTTCCGTACTATACTTGTTGAGATATTTGCGAAAAAGTTTCATCGACCCTCGAAAATTTCATGTCCGACCTCCACTTCTTCGACCATATCTACGGAAGTACTTGGTTGATTTTGCTCATCTTAGAACTTGAATCATGGGAGGCATGTATCTTCCAGGGAAAAAAAGTTTAGGCTGATCGGTTGAGCCGTTTGGAAAAAAAGTGGAGACGGACGGACAGACGGACATTTTTTGGACCCGTACGAAGAACGAAGTTCTTCGAAAAGGGGTCTTATGCGTTTACCACGACGTTTGTAACCAGTCCAATCTCGACCCGGGAGTAGGGGGGATCACTGATCATGGTCCTTAGATGACGAATCAGCAATAAAAAAAATGTCCGTCTGTCTGTTAACACGATAACTCGAGTAAAACTCAACCAATTTTCAAAAACTTTTTTTTCCCTGAATGAATGAGGGCCACCAAGCTAGGGCCGTTTAAGTAATTTTTGGTCTTTTGTACATAACTCGAGTAAAACTTTTCTGATTTTCAATTTTTTTTTGTTTGAAAGACCTGGGCATAAGCGAGAATTTATGGAAGAATTTTTTTTGAATTTGAGTCCTTGAACTTAGCTGGGGCGCTAAAAACGAGTCTCTGCTAGGGCTCTATGTGTTTTTTGTACATAACTCGAGTAAATTTTTTTCATGCTTCATATGCGGTGCGAAAGCAAAAATGTCATCCCATATGGGACGAAAGTTTTATTTTCGCCCCGTGGGATGAAATTTTTTTTACTTTCGCATATGCGAAGCATGAAAAATATAATACACCACTCGGAGATACTTTCGTACCTCTCCCTTGTAGTGTAAATAACTATTCCGATTTTCAAATTTTTTTTTGTTTGAAAGATCTAGGCATGACCGACAGTTCATAAAAGAAACTTCTGCCTGTGCTTAGGGCTCAAGTAGGCCATGTCCGTACTAAGATCAGCCCTAGCCCAAAAAATGGTTTTTTCCATGTTGTAGAGAAAATTGAGTAGAACATTTTGCTATATTTCGGGGTCAATTTTGTGTTTCGGAAAGGTTCTACCCCATGTTGCAATAAAATTGTTTGTAGTAAAGGTATGGGACTTTTGTACTTCGTACGGGTCCAACAATGAAGGAATATGCGATCAAAAACAAAAAAGTTTAAAAACGGTTAAATGACGCTTTATAATATTGCCTATGAATGAAAAAACTTTTAAGTTATAAGACGGTTATATAACCGACTTATGATCAATTAAAAAAAGGAACGAAATATTATACTTTTTAGTTAAATGACCGTCTAATAACTTTTTAGTTAATAACCTTTTAACAACTGGGCAACAACGTTATTACAACGTTAGAATAACGTCATTTTAACCAATTAGTTAGAATTTTTTGCGTTTAACCTAGGTTAAAAAACCGTCATTTAACAATACATTAACAATAAATGTTTTTTGTTTTTTGTTATTTTAATCTATTGACAAAAGCATTGAATTGTATCGTCATTTAACCGTTTTTTAACTACGAAATGCTACTTGGGTATCATATTCACCAACGTCGAGATTTGACTTAGAAGATGGAGGAATCGCGGCCGAGCTTTTTTCGGCATAAACAAAGAAAACTTTGATGATTTGTCGAAATATCTACCATTTTTCGCAGTTTGGGTTTGTTCTCATAAGTGTAAATCGTTATCATCTTTATAAATAGGAATGCGAAATACCTGCACCAGATCCATTCGGAATGCGCTTGGAATGTTTCTCATGCTTCTCAGAAACAACATGAAGCAGGAAATAATTGCTTACAATTTCGCATCTACACAACAAGTGGTAAGCCAGGCAATAGATAGTGTATCAGTGAGTCCACAAGAACATTTTGTGCCAAAAAACCTGGGTTACCATCACATGACGCGTGATGAAGCTCTGCAGAAACATTCAATGAAGTTGACTTCAAATGTTTTGGGAATGCCGTAAAAATGCCTTTGTCTTATAGCTGATTGTTCCTATAATTATATCGAGAAGCCATCTGATTACGAACTTCAAAGAAAAACGTTTTCTGCTCATAAAAAACGAAACTTGCTAAAACCACTCTATATTGTGCTACCAACCGGCTATATACTCGAAGCTGCAGGTCCGTATTTTTGCGATGCAAAAAACAACGACACTGCCAACATACGACATCACTACCGAAATTCAGATCTTCTACTCTTCTTGGAAGAGGCTGATTTTTTCATATTTGATAGAGGATTTTGAGATGTGGTAGAAGAAACAACCTCCCGAGGCCAGCCTGTTTTTATGCCGAGCTTATTGAATGGAAAACGTACACATTTCGAGTGCGACGAAGCAAATTCGTCTAGAAAGGTAAGTAAATCATTTTTTACTTAATTCATCCCGAACACACACACCTTATTCACAACGAGTTCAGGTACTCCTTACACTCCTTGACCATCTTTGAGGTCGTCGTTGGCGACTGATTTGGCCCAAAATTGAAAATTTTGATCATCCGTCACCGGATGAGACTTTGTCGAAGAAACCAACGCCGTATCTCCCATACATACGGAGATACGTTTAAATTACGATTTTCAATTTTGACCCTTTCTTGACCCATAACTCCCTTATTTCAGAACAATATCCCACCACGGAACATGTTTTCTTGACGTTTTAAACCATCCCCGACAACGTATCAAAAAGTGTTTTTTTTTTTGCTCCTCGATTTTTGCGAAATTACCAATATCAACGAAAAATAACGGGATCGTGACAGACAGACGAATAACTAAATAAATACATAAATACAAAAATAAATACTTAGACAGACAGACAAACAGAAGGACATTAGACGTTTATAATTAGTAATTGTTGCAGGTCACTATGAACAGATGGGTGATCGAAGCCGTGAATGGGAGAATAAAGAATGTGTTCACATTCTACAAACATACAATTGAAGGATCATATGTCCCCAAGATAATGCGGTTCAATCGGATTGCTTGCGCTATCATAAATAAATATTTTCCTACTTTGATACGGCCAACGGAATTCCACGACGTAATCTCGGATGTGGTTAAGAACAAAAGTACAAACGTGAATAAACTCGAGTATGAAATCGAACAACTCGGAATCCAGCGAATGTCAGCTCGTTGGGAAATAGCTTCCGAATATTCTGTCGTTGATTTTCCGAAACTAACGGTGGAGGATCTTAAAAGAATTACCCTTGGTTCGTACCAAATAAAAATGGCTGAGAGATACATTCAACAGCATCTCAAAAATGACTCGGATTTTGTCATCTACGTGAACAGAGAAAATGATGAAATTATCCGTTCTCGAATTCAGTCACGACTCTCTAATTCGAAAACTCACAACACCTGGGTAAAGTTCGACAGGAATCAAAATGGACACGATAGTATCCAGGGACTGTATTGTTCGTGCAAGTGTAACCCCGGTTTAGCATAAGGATTGTAACACATAACACTAGACGTAAGTTAGATTTTGAATTAACCGGTGATTTAACTTTGGAGACTCCATGGTGATGGCATTTGACAACGAGGTCGCCGGAATCGGTTGGTAGTAGATTGTCAAGTCAAGCGACGAGGTGTTTGCACGTCGTAGATACGTTCATTTCGTTTCGAGATTTCACGGAGTTTACTTGTGATTATTGTGCGTGGGAAGGATCCCTAACAATCAAGTTTATTTTATATTGTGTTGAGAAAAGCTCGTGGGTAGCGAGGTAAGTCTTTTGGATTGGAACCCATACAAGTTTATAATCCGTGGGATAACAGCTTTTAGGTACACCGTCAATTTATCGAAATTGAGGTTTATGGATTAAAACATTAGAATTATCGGGTTGGCATGTTTTAATATTTCCTGCAAAGCACATGTGCAATGGAATTTCTGGTGCTGAATGGCGTTTCATACCTCAGAACATAGTTAAATGCTTAAGTCTCATCACCCAACGTAAGGTCAGGTTAGTTAAGTTAGTAATTGTAAGGGGAGCGCTATTAATTATAAGTTATATAATATTTCTTGAATTCAAATTGTGGAAATAAATAAGTGTAGATACAATTTAATTTGGTCGTGAAGTCATTGTAAAAAGAGTGACCTAGCTACATAATTACTTCACTTTTGGGTATTTGCCAAACCCAGAGATAAGTGTTGTTATATTATGCAAGCGAGCACGGTAGATTGATTCACCGTCGTCATCGCCGACTTTGCTACGACGTCTTTTTCTTCTGTTACGCTGCTTACTCGGTATGGCAGCTTCGTCGGCAAGTCGTTGTGGCATATGTTGCTTTTCATCATTGTTAATTTTGCGTTTACGCTTTCGGCGTTTCCTTTTACAAACACTTTTACGAACACTTTCACGACGCTTCGATTTTGTAGTGGCTATCCAACTTTGTAGCCGCAACATGGCTGGAATCATTTGATGCCAAAGCAGGCGTGGTCCATTATTTTGCGTAGTTTTGCGTGCTGCCTTCGAATTAGCTTTTTGTTTCTTTTGGGGTGGCTTTCTTTTAGTCGCGTTGCTGTTGTCATCGTGATTGTAATCGTAATATAGACGGTTGAAGTACCACTTGCCTCTTTTGTTGAACGTAGGCAATTTGCATATGTTTTGCAATTCGTCGATCAATTCAAGTTGGACATATTCGGGTCGTGCGGATTTCTTAGGGTCGAAGAGGTAGGTCATGGTGTGATACACTTTTTCCCCTATTATTTTCCGATTTTCCTTTCCACGCACTTCCTTCGTCTTCTTACCATCCAACAATTTGAAATGAAACCAATTCCTGATGCGCCTATACAAATGCGTTGATATGTTTACCTTGAAATTGACACTGAATGTTTTGTGAATGTGGTTCCATGAATTTTGTGAGAGTTCTTCGAAGCTGCTTTGGACCTTGTATTGTTTACAAATCTCAAAAAATTCGGCATCATCCAGTGACGCAAAAAGTCCTTTCGGTTTGCCAATGTTTCTGCTGTTGGGGGCCATTGCCGAATTGGATGTAGCTCGTTTGAATTTCTTTAGGCGCAACATTGTCAAGTTCCACTCCAATTCTGAACCAAAAAGTTCGTCAATTTGTTGGTCATCGAGTGTTTCCATTGCATTGTACACTTTGAAGTAGACGAGATGAC
>CM055404.1:67706202-67716328 GCA_029228625.1 Pseudolycoriella hygida | reverse complement strand
TGGGTCATAACGTTTCCGAACTTTCGTTTTCTGTAGATTTAGATAGTTCGAGTGGTCCACTTTTAACGAATAAGACATTAACTAGCCTCCCATTAATTCCTTCCTCGTTGACGGCAGGTGCATTGCCAGGTGATATGGCACGAAAAGATAGGTTAAAGGTACCAGTTCATAAGTGGGGAATAAAATTTTCGGGTGGTAAGAGTGGACTGAAGCCAATGGACTTTGTGAACCGTGTTATGGAGAATCAACTTAGTAAACATGTCTCTGATGCGGAATTGTTCACATCCTTCTCCGATTTATTAGAAGGACACGCTTATACCTGGTATAGATCGCTTCGAAATATGGGTAAGAATGCTCCCCAGACATGGGCGGAATTGCGCAATTGCTTACTTCAAGATTTTGAGAAGAATATGCCCGAGTATATGAATGAGTTAGAACATTCTATTCGAGAATGTTATCAAAGGGATTTTGGATCTGTAATTGAGTTTTTTGCTTCAATAGAGGAGAAATTTGTTCAGTTGGGCACGTTTAAAGTAATACCGCAGGAAGAACAGGTCGGTATAATTAGGCGTAATTTGCGTCCAGAATACAAGTCTGCATTAACTTTTGAAGTGTTTAATGCGGTAGGCAATTTGAAGCAGGCCTGTAAAAGGATAGAGGAAGTTCAGAGTCAAAATTTAATGGCTGGAGTAGTCGAAGCCCCTCTCACGGCGCGGAATGGAGCTCCCACAGGTTTGCAGTTTCAGTCTCCCAAACTCTCGTCGAGTTTGGATCATTTTGTTCCGCAGGAAGTGAAAGCGAGTGGTTCAGTGGGGCAATTTGGTTACGGCAGTAAGCGTACAACCCCCAATCCTTTTTCGAGACAAGTATTAGCCGTTAACAGGCGTAGTCAAGATGCTTCAGAGTATGGGGTAACCACTGATAGACTTAAACATGTTGTTTGTTTCGGATGCGGTAAAGTGGGTCATTATAGAAATAAGTGTTCCGAGTCGGGAAACGACAGTGGGAGTTCGCTAGTAGGATCCTCGGAAACTCCCGTAGGACTCACGGATCCACAGTAGGGAAGATTTTGATTACTCAATTTTCGCCAGGTAACTATGATGATGACCGACCGTTTTGTGACATAGAGATTTTTGGTAAGAGCTTCCATTGTTTATTAGATAGTGGCGCCAATTTGTGTATCGCTGGGGATGCAGGAGTAGCAATCCTGAAATCATTCGGTCTGGAAATGGATAAGAATTTCGGTTTCGCGTGCATTAAAACGGCAGACAACGCTAAGCATAAGATAGCGGGCATTTATTATGTCCCCATACTGTTTAACGGTATTGAAAAATTGGTTGAAGTGATTTCGGTTCCTTCCTTGCCGCATACACTAGTGCTTGGTGTTAACTTTTGGGATAAATTTGAGTTGACAGTCCATAGGAATAGTAAGGGGTGGACGGTAATTCATGAGCCTTACCGACTCGATTTGTTTTTCGATCAGATTTCGTTACAATCTAGTGGGGCTCTGGTACCTCGTGAGTCCTTAACACAGGATCAAGACGACAAGCTTGCGCGGGTGATTCAAAAGTTCCAGAATCTTAGTCCTACAGGTAAGATTGGAGAGGCGCTTGGATACGTTCATCATATTGATACGGGTGATTCCTTACCCATAAAACAAGCGGGTTACGCTGTTTCGCCTGCGATTCAACGCAGAATGGCCATTCAATTGGATAGATTTTTGGCTTTGGGCGTAGTGGAACCGTCTAAGAGCCCGTGGTGCACCAACGTCGCGTTGTCAGTGAAACCGAATGGTAGCGACCGGATGTGTCTTGATAGCCGCAAATTGAATTCAGTTTCGAAGAAAGATAGTTATCCTTTGCCTAGGATTGATTCTATTCTAGCACGTCTAGGGAAGGCAAAGTTTATGTCATCAATCGACTTGAATGATTTTTTTTTACAGATACGTCTTTCTGATTCGTCTAAGGAAAAGACAGCATTCAGGGTCCCGGGTAGGGGTCTGTTTCAATTTAAACGATTGCCGTTTGGTCTTCACAATAGTGCTCAAGCTGCTCAACGCTTGATGGACTCAATTTTCGACCATGACGAACTTGAGTCGGGCCGGTTATTTGTCTATTTGGATGATTTGATTTTAGTTTCGGAAGACTTTGACCAGCACCTCCATTTATTGGAGCTGGTTTACGATAAGCTTAGGGCAGCGGGTCTCACGATCAACTTTGACAAGTGCAAGTTTTGCCGTTCAGAGCTTAAGTATTTGGGTTACCTGGTCGACGCTCATGGTCTACGGACAGATCCAGGTAAAGTCGAAATAATTGTTAATTACCCTAAACCTAAAACGTATACTGAAATGAAGAGGTTTGTGGGAATGACCTCATGGTATCGTAGATTTGTGGAGAACTTTGCTGTAATAACTGCTCCTCTCCATGATCTTCTCAAGGGTGTGAGAAAGGGTGGTAAGCTCAAATGGAACGACGAAGCGGATGCGTCATTTTTAGAGATTAAGAATGCCTTGGTGACGGCTCCAGTACTCGCGACTCCGGATTTTACGAAGAGGTTTAGGATTCATTGTGATGCATCGAAGTATGGGATCGGAGTTGTTTTGACGCAGGGTGAGGGAGATGATGAACACCCAATCGCCTTCGATGGGCGTAAATTTAGGGGTCCAGAGGTGAACTACAGTACTCCTGAGCAAGAATGCCTCGCGGTGGTGTTCGGCATTCAGAAGTTCAGGCCGTTTTTTGAGGGCGCTGCGGTCGATATTATCACGGACCATCATAGCTTGATTTGGCTCCTACACCAACCTAACCCTGCCGGAAGACTCGCTAGGTGGGTTCTGCAATTACAGCAGTTTGACTTTGTTATACATCATCGTAAGGGCAAGCTCAATGTAGTTCCTGATGCTTTGTCCAGGATATACCCGGCTGTCGAGTTGATCTCTTTCGTTACACAACCTTCCGATCTGTGGTATGCTGACATGAAGAATAAAGTGCTTAATGCTCCCTATAGGTTCCGAGATTGGAAGATCGAAGGCGACCTGTTGCTTGTTAAATTTGTCGACACTAAGGTTAAACACTCCACGGATGTATGGAGATTGGCGGTTCCAGAATCCGCGAGATTGAGCGCCATTAGAGAGTGCCACGATGAGCCTACCTCAGGTCATTTCGGTTTGGCTAAGACGAAACACAAGGTGATGCAACGCTATTATTGGCCAGGTCTCTTTCGGGATGTTGCTAAATTTGTTTCGTCTTGTGGCATTTGTAAACGGGTTAAGGCTAAGAACTCCCTGAAGCATGGAGGCATGGGTAATTTTAAAGTAGCGGGTAACCCGTGGCAAATGATTTCGGTTGATTTGATGGGCCCCTATCCTCGCTCTAAGATGCAGAATACGGCTATCTTAGTTGTAGTTGATTGGTTTACGAAGTTCCCAATCATAGTGCCCCTCAGAAACGCTACTTCCAAGAAGGTTCTTGAAGTTATGGAGAAGCAGGTTTTTCAGATTTTTAACGTTCCCGAAGTAGTAATCGCCGACAATGGTAAACAGTTTACGTCACATGAGTTTAAAAATTTCATCCTTAAGTACGGTATACAGAAGCTCTGGTTCAACGCTCTCTACCACCCCCAAAATAACCCTACGGATAAGCTTCTTTCTCCAACATCAACAGGTCCTATAGCGGCAGTTCATGAGCGGTCGAAGTTTTTGACACAATTTGGGAAAATTTATGAGGAAGTGGCTTCGAGGATTCGTAACGCGTACGATAGGAATAAGCGGTACTATGATAAGAAACGGATGAACGTCGTTTTCGGCGTCGGCGAGAGAGTTTTTAAGAAGACTTATTTCAAATCGGATGCGTCGAAACACTTCGCCGCGAAGTTGGCACCGAAGTACGTTCCTTGCATAGTCAAAGAAAAAGTGTCGGATGTGATCTACAAGCTAGTCGACGAGGAAGGAGTTGACTTGGGGTCTTGGCATGTCAAAGATATTTACAAATGACGTTTGTGTGTGGCGGACTGAGACATTGACAGTCCTGTTTCAGGGTCTTCGGTATTATATGGGTATGGTGTAATGGTTGCTTTAAACACAGGTTCAGACGGGCAATCGTATTCCAGGTTAGGCCATACTTCCATGTTACTACTTTACTTAACTCGACGATTCACCGCAGATTTACGGTATAGAAAACCACACGTATTGACGCAACAGAAACTAATTACGGCAGAGATAGTTTTGTTTTAGAAAGTTAGACGATGGCTTCTGAAGCTATGATTTTTTTTAGGTTGGGTTGTTCTGGCAAACGAATTCGATCCCGGGACATTGCTCTTGTGACGGAAAAAATACCAACTTTACTTGGTTTTTTTCCTATGTGAGGTCGGGGAGCAATGTAACCCCGGTTTAGCATAAGGATTGTAACACATAACACTAGACGTAAGTTAGATTTTGAATTAACCGGTGATTTAACTTTGGAGACTCCATGGTGATGGCATTTGACAACGAGGTCGCCGGAATCGGTTGGTAGTAGATTGTCAAGTCAAGCGACGAGGTGTTTGCACGTCGTAGATACGTTCATTTCGTTTCGAGATTTCACGGAGTTTACTTGTGATTATTGTGCGTGGGAAGGATCCCTAACAATCAAGTTTATTTTATATTGTGTTGAGAAAAGCTCGTGGGTAGCGAGGTAAGTCTTTTGGATTGGAACCCATACAAGTTTATAATCCGTGGGATAACAGCTTTTAGGTACACCGTCAATTTATCGAAATTGAGGTTTATGGATTAAAACATTAGAATTATCGGGTTGGCATGTTTTAATATTTCCTGCAAAGCACATGTGCAATGGAATTTCTGGTGCTGAATGGCGTTTCATACCTCAGAACATAGTTAAATGCTTAAGTCTCATCACCCAACGTAAGGTCAGGTTAGTTAAGTTAGTAATTGTAAGGGGAGCGCTATTAATTATAAGTTATATAATATTTCTTGAATTCAAATTGTGGAAATAAATAAGTGTAGATACAATTTAATTTGGTCGTGAAGTCATTGTAAAAAGAGTGACCTAGCTACATAATTACTTCACTTTTGGGTATTTGCCAAACCCAGAGATAAGTGTTGTTATACAAGGTAGGAGAACGTACTTTAGGGTGTTGCAGTCATTTGGCTACGATTGTACGATAATATCTTGGGTATGAGAGATATCAACCTCAACGTCTTTATTTCGATCGCGTAGCAATTGGGATGCAAACATCAATAAATTGTAAATAAACGTTAAGTTATAGAACATTCTTCGTTTTGAGTAAGGTCATTCAAATAGTGAGCGAGCTAAAAAAGACGGATTTTAGACCCTCCCTCCCCCCTTGTACACAAAAATACATGAAAAAAAATTACAATGTACGCACGCTTTTCTAAAACCCCCCTCCCTCCAAAAAAGCGCACGCACTCTTTGAATGACACCTTAACACTTAGTGAACTAAGGAAATCAACAACAAAATATGACAACAGTATAATGTGAGCATTTCTGAGGAATTTAATGTTTTTGGTTGATTCAAATGAAAGAAACTAGCAATGTTTTTTATTGTTCCAAAATTCCAAATGAAGTGTTCCACACGCTGCCCTTTCGCAAGGCTAATGATGTCGAATGAGAACAAGCACCGACTTTTCACCGACATTCATTTTGATTGCACGCTATAAGAGATATCACCCTCAAGGTCCTGCATTTCATTCTCGGGCCAATCGGGATGCGATTGTGTTGTGGTCGATTTTGCGGATGATGAATAGTGCATTGTCGTAATATGCAAACACTTGCAAACCATAGGAAATCAATTTACACCAGTCTTTATTATGGCTGCCAGTCGTAAGCGAAACTTGAAATCAAATACGCTGGCATTTCGCTATTTACTGATCAATTTTGCAGAAATCCGCATTAGCCATGCCAAGAAACATTAAAACTTGACAACTGACATTTTTTGCGATGACATTTGACAGACAGAAAGGTTGCCAACGTTACCACCTACGCTATCGTTGATATGTGCAGAATTCGGCCGCTCCTGATTCTTTTAGCCGTATGTAAAACGGTAGTCGGTATTGTCGATGCACTCTAAAATACCGCGGTTAGAACTACGACAATAATCACGACAAATTGCGCTGTGGCTAATTTGTCATGATTTCTTATTGAACCGAGTACCAAAACATTCCTTGTTTAATTACCTACATTTTGATGTATAACTGTTTGAAATACGACAAGAATTACGGATTTGGAGCTCTTTTTCGCGCTTATTTCGCAGTCGAATTTTAGAGTGTATCGACAATACTATTCCTCAAAAATCAGATTATTATAGGAAAAACTCATTAAACAAATTTATAGGGAAGTAAACAGAAAAAGAAGAGCACCATTTAGCGGCAGCTATTCAAAGGTGCTAAACAAGTATGAAAACATAGTAAAAAAATCAAAAAAAATATAAAATAAATAACTAAAAATTAATTCTTACAGCAAAGAAAAAGTAATAGGCAAAAACTAACTCAAAATCCACCAAAAAAGAAGGGGATGCTAGAAAGCTAGGTGTAAGCGCTAAAGCAGTAACAGGCCATCACACAAAACCCAAAAAATGATGTAATGATTCTCAATCTCAACGACTAATACCACTGCTAAGTAGCGAATCACGTAACAAACGGCTAAATCCGTAGGATGATGCATTGCGTATGTTCCTAGGTAATTGATTAAATAGTGTGGGACCAGCATATGACAGCATACGCCTTCCAATCAAGGTGAATATCCTAGGCCTAAGTAACAAGCCAGAGTTCCTGGTATCATAAGAGTGCGATGCGGAAGGAAACTCTATATTGTGGTGACACAAGTCGTTGATCGATTGATGTACGAATTTGCATATAGAATACTTGTACAAGTCACTAACACTAAGCATCGTTGGGCACAATTTCGAAAATAGCAGGTTAGTGGGATACCTGTAATATAACTCACTGGTTGGGTTATATTTTAATAGACAATTACTTCACGTTATAATATGTAATTTATTGTTGCGTCTGATCTGTACAATGACTTACAAGCGAATGAAATATAATGTGTGTGTTCTCTTATCATCTACAACATATTCACCATAGCGTGTGACTCGTGGTGGGGATATGTGTTGTTTCTAATGCATAGGTGTTGTGTCCCGGTTACGGGCCACTACACCTGCACGGAACCCTATGGGTGACTTTGAGTGATGTTCGTTGTTGCACTTCAAGCTTGTTCATAAGAGTTTTATTAGCGCCACCCATGCACCAATACAATAGGTCAGTCTACTGTGTACTAAGGAGAAGTATAATTTCCTAAGGATTCCCTGGGCAGCATAACCGTAAGCCTTCTGATAATACCTATTTGGCTAGAAATAGTATTACACAAGCTAGTAATATGTTCGTTCCAATTAATGCCCTCGTCCAAAATCACACCCAGAAATTTAATCGAGCTGACAGTTGGGACCACAATACCGTCAAAAACGAGGTCAGGCAGTGGAGTGTTTTTATTCATGAATGATCTAAAATGTACCATCTTGCACTTCGCGATGTTCAACGTCAGCCTGTTCTCATTAAAATATCCTTCGATAATCCTAAGATCTCGTTTAATACTGCTAATGTTGGACGAAATTCACAAAGAAGAAGTATGGAAGCTAGTATCATCTGCGAACAGGGTTGGCTTCGAATTTGGGGGGAGGCAGTGAATATCATTCATAAAAATCAAAAACAGCAAGGGACCAAGAGTACTACCTTGACATACTCTTTGGGTCATCCTCACCATATTACTATCCACTCCATTCACGCTAACATATTGTTTGCGCTCTGTCAGATAATTCTTGAATAGATCATTGGCGGTTCTCCAGCACAATCAAGCTTAGCCAACAACAAATCATGGTCCACAGAGTCAAGCGCCTTCGCCAGATCAAGGAAAATTCCCGATACAATTCTACCCTTATCAACCTCGGCACTAACATCATTGATAAATAGAGAAAATATGATTTTTACTCGATTTTTCGGTCTAAAACTTTTAGGAAAAAACTTAATTTTAATTAACGGACGTTTCACGACCTTTATTGTCGCATCATCAGCGTAATTTACAATATATACTGGCTACAATATTCGATATACCTTGCATCATGACAATTAACAATTAGATTCTTCAAAAACACTGAACTCAAATTATTTTAATAAAGCTTTGTATGTCTGTGTCTCTTCTAAAATTCATCGTTTTATTTGTCAATATGTGTAACGACTCTAGCACTTTCCTCTTCGTATAATTATGTTCAACTGCTAAGATTGACAAATTATCTGTGTCAGGGAAATGACCTGCATCGTGGTAATGGTGGACTATTGCTGTGGCTTCACTCAAATCTCCTGTAGCAAAGTTTTAGACCGAAAAATCGAGTAAAAATCATATTTTCTCTATTTCTTACACACGGTCAAGTAAATAATCGAGTATTTGACATAAATATCATTGATAAATGTATGCACTGCTGTATGCGTGCCCGACCTGTGGCGAAAGCCGTCGGCCATAGAAAAAGTCATTTAAATTCAGGAATTCCAACACATTTCAAAAGATAAGTTTTTCAAAAACTTTATTGACTACTGATAGAATAGTTATTGGTCTATAATTGGACAACACGAAGGAATTCCCTGATTTGTAAACCGGGGTAGCTTTGGCGAACTTAAGGAGATCAGGGTACGAACCCACAGATATGCAGCAGTTATAGACGTCACTCAAAAAGTGTGAAATAGAATAAGCGCAACTCTTGAGAGAAGGGCAGCTGACGCCATCAAGGCCAGGACCCTTATTACTGTCGAGAGACAAAATCACACCCTCAACATCACGAGGAGTCACTGCTGTGAGAAAGATAGAGTTGTTACATAAAGTACGCTGTAATCGGCCCGTAGCGACAGTGGGGACACGCTTGGCTAAATCCGAACCAACGCCTTCGAAATAAGCATTAAAAACATCCGAACACACTGACTCATCAACGAGCTGATCATTGACTCCGATAGAGTAAAACGTCTTACTTTTATTGTTCTTACCCAAAAGATTATTTATCTCACGCCAGGTTTTTTTGGGCTTGAAGACTCCTTGAAGAGGCGCCCAAAGTACTGGTATTTGTAATGATCCATGAAACTATGTAAAACGTAATTACACGCCACAACTTTGTTGTACAATACAGCGTTCCCTCTATCAGCCTTAAATATCTTCCAGAGCTTATTTTTTTCTCGAATCAAAAACTCCAAGTGGTCATTCATGTAGGGGCATAATGCGTGAGAACTCTTGACACGAACCTTCTTAACTGTGGTGCAATCGCAGATGACCTTCTGAAAGTTCTTTATAAAGTAAGAGTACAGAAAATTCACTTCGTCGGAGGCAGGCCTACCAGCTGGGTCTAACAGGTGCGAAAGCACCGTATTAACCTTGCTGTAGTCCGTTACGGATTTTTCCATCTCAGGTTACGTAGTCGAAAACCCCGCCCCTAGGGGCTACGCAGGCTTTATCATTTTCGCGTGTTGTCTATTCAGAGAGCCAAAGCATATTTTTTTCGTTTTAAATAATGATTCGTAATGTTTCATGTCATTTTATCACTTCGTTGATATTACCGCTAATAATACTAAAATCGAAGTGGGCGATAAAGGTACTATACACTTCCCCCTTATACCACTTCCCCCTTATACCACTTCCCCCGTATTCCACTTCCTCCGTGAAACGTATGCAACGCTCCCCGTATTCCACTTACCCCGTATTCAACGTTCATCGCATTCCAAGTTCCCGTATTCCAAGTTCGCCGTATTCAACTTTCCCCGAATTTTATTTCCCCGTATTCCACTCCCCCGTATTCCACTTCCCCCGAATTTTATTTCCCCGTATTCCACTCCCCCGTATTCCACTTCCCCCGTATTCCAGTTCCCCCGTATTTCACTTCCCCGGTATTTCACTTCCCCCGTATTCCACTTCCCCCGTATTAAACGTTCACCGTTTTCCACTTCCACCGTATTCCACTTTCCCCGTATTCAACGTTCACCGTTTTCCATTTCCACCGTATTCCACTTCCCCCGTATTCCACGTTCAGCGTATGCAAAGTTCACCATATTCAACTTTCCCCGTATTCCAAGTTCCCC
>CM055404.1:67678848-67705702 GCA_029228625.1 Pseudolycoriella hygida | reverse complement strand
GTATTCCACTTCCCCCGTATTCCACGTTCACCGTATGCAAAGTTCACCGTATTCAACTTTTCCCGTATTCCAAGTTCCCCGTATTCCACTTCCCCCCTGTTCCACGTTCACCGTATGCAACGTTTTTCGTATTCAACTTTCCCCGTATTCCAAGTTCCCCGTATTCCACTTTCCCTGTACACATTAAATGACAAATGATGGCTGCTCCATATAAAATTATTTCATTTCGTAAATATTCTCGAATAAAATTATTGAAAATAATACAATCAACAGAAATTTTTGTGTTGTCGGGTGTTAATATAAGTGAAGTGTATTGTTAATAAAAAATATGTTGATGTTTCATACAGAAATCACCTAAATTTAAGTGTTCTGCGACCTCATGCAGAGCAATAACAATTGGATAATGTGAGAAAAATTTAAGGAAATTGTTCTTATTTGGCCAGAACTGACTTTGTTTCGATTTCTATTGACCCTTTGTATAGTTTTAGAAGTTATTTCAGGAAATCCACTTAAAATATTTTGAGTCACACATCCAATCTCTTTTATTGGATTTTCTTAACAAAATGTTGATTTAATAAACAATCTTGCTACAGGATTTGCAAATTCCGTTTTTGTCACTAACCACAAAAATGTTGGTACATTGCTGGATATGACGTAATTGTAATTTTCTAAAGAGTATCAATCTTTGATATAAACAAAATTGCAAATCTTGTTGCCTTGCATGAGGCTACAAAGCACTACAATTTTGCTGATTTCTGTATGAAACATCAACATATTTTTTATTCACAACACACTTCACTTATATTAACACCCGACAACACAAAAATTTTTGTTAATTGTTTTATTACATGCCAAACGAACTACTCACCATAATAAACAACTGTGAAAGCGAAGACGCTGAGTGGAATGGAATTGAAGACGTAGAAGATGGGACTGAATGTCTGATAAACATAGTAGCTAAGGAGCGAGCTATAGACATGAAAAAAAGTTGTACGATCGCATTCGATAATAACATCAAACCCGTTTGGGAAGACGACTGAAAAATGTTTCGTTTTCTTTATTAAATTTTTCTATGGCGGGGGGGGGGGGGTGTTTCAAACGTGACGTCATTTTTAGGGGGGGTTGTCCAAATGTGACGCGCCGTGACAGGGGGGAGGGGGGGTGTCAAAAATCCCGAAAAAAAGCGTGACGTCATTTGAGAACAGCCCCTAATAGGGGTTGCGATTACAGATTGACGAAGACTGGCATGGCGATGTGTGATGAAAGAGACGCAATTTTCAAAGTTGTGATGGAAAAAAAATTAATTCGAGTTTACGAGATGGTTACCTTATTTTCACGGTTCACACAGTAAAAGAAATTATGTTGTTGTTTACTGCTTCCAGGGAGGCATCTCGATTTTTACTGTAAATAAGTGAGAAGTGAGTTAAAAAAGCAAAAATAAGTGAGCAAATAAGTGAGTTAAAAAAATTAAGTGAGAAACTACCCCCGACTTAATTAGGCCAGAATCAGGGCCGGATTAAGCTTTTCAGCGCCATGGGCTAGATGATTTTTCAGCACCAATTCAAAAATAAAAACATTTTTTTATAAACAAAAGCATTTAAGTTGCTTTAACTTAGAATTGCAAACATTTTCTGGTTTTAGATGTCATAAACAAATTTATAATAAAAACAGTCTCGATTTTTTAGTAACATCACTATTTAGGAACATGACAGCCAAACCATTGATGTCAAAGAAAAAATAAATTAATTGCAATCCTACCAGTTGAAGTAAAGTTTTCATTTTCATTAGAATTGACAGTAACTGATTGTTCGTATATTGTGGTATACATCATGTTCTCTAAAAACTTTGTGAAAAAAGTTATCTAGCGGTCTGATTTTACAAACAAAAGGCTCTTTCTCTATATTTTTTTTCCTAGCTTTTTCTTGTCGGTAATAAGTGCCGGATTTCTTAGAAACCGACTCTGTCATTTTCGTAAAAGAGGTAAATACTACACTTTTCCGAATATAAATATTTAAAAAAAAAATAAAAAAAAATCTGAAATGTCAAACAAACAAAACGTTTCGGTTTTTGAAAAAACTGAAAGATTAAAAAGTGATAGAACAACAGTAGTGTGTGTTTTTTTGTTGCGGGGGGAGTAGGGGGAGCATCGATTATGGTCCCTAGATGCCGAATAAACAATAAAAAAAAATGTCCGTCCGCCCGCCGAGCTAGGGCCGCTAAAGTAGTCTTTTGTACATATCTCGAGTAAATCTCAACCGATTCCAACAAATTTTTTTGTTGGAAAGGTTTATTTATTTATTATTACCGCCACCGGAGTAAACTCCTACCGGCGTACACTTACAAAAAAAACTAAGAGAAGTACAATTCTTCTTCAAATTTCTCATCAGCAAAATTCAGAAAGACAATAAGGCGAGTATTCAACTATTAACAAACAAATTCAAAAATTACATAAGAATATTCAATTCGAAGTACTAAACTATTCACCTAGGAACTTTTCAAGTTGATATCAATTTATCATTATCGTACAATTGCAACTAAAATTTAAATAAAAAAAATTCTTTCGGAACAACAGATACTTTTTGCGGTGTTTATCAACGAAATCACATATTCCAACTCCGCAAGGCCAAGATTCAGACAACATTATCGCACTATATTTGATTTCTGGAACCGAAATTTTGTATTGCAAAAAGTGGATGTGTTCAATGGATCTTCCAGTGGGCAAAAGTAGCGTAATATTAACGTCTCCTTTATCAATGTCCAGTTTATTGGAAATGTACTCTTTGAAATCACATTCGGTAACGCTAGTACCAATATTCGAAACAACGACACTTTTCATATTGCGAATAATAGGTTTCGCTTTGCTCTTCGCAGTATTTTTTTCAGTGGGTTTTGCACTTTCATTCAAAATTTCACTAGTAGCCGCTATAGGTTAATGAGTGCCCACCATTTTATGGAAGAACTTTTTTTGACCTTGGTTCAATGGACCTGGCAGGAGCCCTAAAAGAGCGAGCCGACTAGGGCCCCTAGTGTTTTTCATACATAAATCGGATAAATTACTTCAGATTTTCATGAATTTTATTTTGTTGGAAAGGTCAACAAGTGCCCAACATTTCATGGAATAACAATTTTCAAGTTTGGGTCACTGGGCCTAGCTGGAGCCCTAAAAAGCGGAAACGACAAGGGCTCTAACTTGTATTTTATAGAGGAATGTGGGGGAATGGCGATCACCTAAGCCGAAACTCAATTTTTTCTGTTTTTATCTATAAAAAATAATGTAAATAAATTTTCTTAATTAAATTTAAGTAGTGGCTCTTTGATTTCCCTCTTCTTCTTTCCGTTCTAACTCTTTAATAACTCAGTGGTGAACCCTTCGACCGAAGGTATTAAAGAAATGCATTCCAAATAAATTTGAGTGAGTGAGTGAAGGTAGCGCCGAAGGCCAAAATTTTTAAGATTCGAAATGTGAGAATGTACAAGAATCGAATGTTTTCGCTTTTAAGCACTAGTTGTTATATCAAAATCCGAAGAATTGATGAAATAAGTGAGGGGAAGTGAGAAAAGTGAGAAATTAGCAAAAAAGTGACTCACTTTAAAGGATTAAAATTTGTTTTTTCGGAATAGCTCAGTATTTATACTTTAGAAGACTTCACAATGACGTTAGACATTGGGTGGATCGGGAATTAATACAAAGTGGGCTGTCCTCGCCCGAGGTTACCTATTTTCTGGGTTCACAGTGGAAGAAATTATGTTGTTATTTACTACCTCGAAAAGTGGTGGATCGGAAATGACTGAAAGATAATGATTTTCGTCCGAGAATTGTCTCTATTTTATGGATTTTTACATTTTTAAGATAAAAGTTAAATATTTACATTTAAAACAAATATTTTCACATTTTTTTTCAGAGTTTAAAAATATTTACATTTAACAAATTATTTAAAAAGTTTGGTTTTGCAAATTTTAAAAAATATTTACATTTCAAAAAATGGTATCTTCTGAAAAAGGCCTCTGCGTGCCAACAAAATTTTTATGACAATGAAAATATTTCGGTAGTTTTCATTTTATTTCGATAAAATGAGTAATTTAAGTTCTACGACACATCATGGAGATGTATATTTTGTTTCTAAATTCGATTTCAGCTTTATGCATTCAAAAAATTCGCGCGAATATTCACTTACAGCATGAACATTGGTACCAACCAAATTCGATAAATTCCATACATTTCTTCAGACAATAAACTGACAAGGTGCGATCATGTGCGATAACACTGTTACAGCAAATCCACAACCACAATTTTTCTTTTATAAAATTAAATCAAATAGCCAAAATAGTTTTTTGAACTCAAAATAAATAAGCCGTCTCTCATCATTTAATGAATAAAAAATATTTTCAGGCTCTAGCTTAATTTTGGAGTAGAAAAAGAGTGTATTACTATGCATTCGGTTCCAACTCGGCAGCAGGCTGCGTACTTGAAAAGTGTTGGTAGCCTAAAAGAAGGCAGCCTGGAAGGCAGACACCCCAATGACACTCCATTGAAAAAAATGGTTGTGCGACCAGCGCCTCTAAGTTGACGTTTGAAAAAATTAAAAGTTTTATATTGTGAACACTTCAAAAAATTTTCTTGTCTCAATGAAACCCACAGAATTGGGCTTTTCAAAATTTGATTGACAAACGTCACTAACTTCACAGTAAACATTTATTTGACAAATGTCAAATGGGTTTTGAAAAAAATGAAGTTAATGGTTTCAATAAGATAACACTAGCGAATAAATCTTATTGAAACCATTAAACTCATTTTTTTCAAAACCCATCATGAGCACGCGGTAGCGATGCGCCCGTGACGCAAGTCCCCATACGAACAAAAAGTTCAGAAAAAATTTTTTCGTAGACTTCGGAACCATATATACAGCTATGTTTTGACTTCTTTCCCTTGCGTCGTACCCCCCTGATACCTAGTTCATTGGATTCTTTGTAAAATTTTGATTGAAATCGTCATTTTATTAATTAAAATCGGTTCAGTGGATCCGAAGATATGACCTTTAGAAAATCGTCATTTTCCATACAAAATGTGCTGCTTCATATAAGCCCAATTTAATGGAAACATCCTTAGTTAGATAGTTAGTTAGTCCCAGAGCCATTTGTATGAAAACCGACTTTTTCGGCACGTGCTCGAAAACGGCTCGATAACTTTTCTTGAAATGTTGCAGGGACCTTCGGGTAGGCATTCTACGCCATATGAGATTTTAAAAAAGGGGGGTACCGGCCTCGTTTGGGCGCCAAGGCTCTTAAAAGGCGCCATATAAAGCCCATATGTACGTGTTTGTGTGTGTAGTGTGTATGATAGCACATTTTGTATGAGTCAATGGTTGTGTGTTCGAGATAGAGGTTTGGTGTCAAAGGGAAAGTTGTTGAGTTGGGTGTGTGGTATATCAGGGTGACCGCCAAAATAGCGGAAAATAGGCGGGACTCAAAAAAAAAACTGATATGTTGTAGAGAAAGTTGAGGGAATCATTTTCGCCCATGGAAGTAGTAGCCGCCACGCTTCGGTTTGGCGGCGGCGGCTCAAAAAATTTTTTGATATGTTGTAGAGAAAGCTGAGGGAATCATTTTCGCACATGGAAGTAGCAGCCGCCGCGCTTCGGTTTGGCGGCGGCTGTGTCTCAAAAAAAACTTTTGATATGTTGTAGAGAAAGTTGAGTGAATCATTTTCGCCCATGAAAGTAGTAGCCGCCACGCTTCGGTTCGCAAAAACCCTTTTTAAAAGGGAAACGTGACGCAAGTCCTCATCCCTACTTAAAAAACAACTGATATCAATTTGGGTGACGCTTACAGCTACGGAACGCACAAAATTCTTTTGAAATATTTTCACTTTTGATTAAAAAAATTCGTCACAGGTGCCGGACCCGCCAGTGTTATAGTTTTTCTGTTCTTTCAGCTTTCACAATGCAAAAATTTGACTTTATGGGATGTATGGCGTACTTTTGTACAGGAAATCAAATTTCTGTATATGAAAACTGAAAGCGTAGAAAAATTATTACATTGGCGGCTCCGGCATTTGCGACGCATTTTTTTAATCAAAAGTGAAAATATTTCCAAAGAATTTTGTGCGTTCCGTAGCTGCAAGCGTCACCCAATCAGTTGTTTTGGAAGAAGGAACGAGGACTTGCGTCACGTTTCCCTTTTAAAAAGGGTTTTTGTTGTGATTTGACATTTGTGACATTTGTCAAATAAATGTTTACGGTGAAGTTAGTGACGTTTGTCAATCAAATTTTGAAGAGCGCAATTCTGTGGGTTTCATTGAGACAAGAAAATTTTTTGAATTGTTCATATCGGTCATAACGGTTCATAAATCAGAATATAAAACTTTTAATTTTTTCAAACGTCAACTTGTCGGCGCTGGTCGCACAACCATTTTTTTCAGCTATAACACGGGGGGTCCGGCTTTTGTGACGCATTAATGAAATGTGAAAATTTTTCAAAAGAATTTTTTGCGTTTCGAAACTTCAAGCGTCACCCCAAATTGATATCAGTTGTTTTGGAAGGAGGAACAAGGACTTGCGTCACATTTCCCTTTTAAAAGGGTTTTTGTTGTGATATCAGTTGTTTTGGAAGGAGGAACAAGGACTTGCGTCACATTTCCCTTTTAAAAGGGTTTTTGTTGTGATATCAGTCGTTTTGGAAGAAGAAATGCTTCTGCTGAACATCGAGAATAACATAAAAAACCTGATTGACTTTGAAAAGTGCTAGAGAAATCCACAAGAATCCCATAAACCTAGGAAGCTTCATTGCATGACCTCACTCATGTTGAGAATAACCGAAAAAAATCAAAAAACCTGATGGAAGTTGAAAAGTGCTAGAGAAATACGCAAGAATCCACAAGAATCCCATAAACCTAGGAAGCTCCATTGGATGACCTCACTCATGTCGAGAATAACCGAAAAATATCAAAAAACCTGATGGAAGTTGAAAAGTGCTAGAGAAGTCCACAAGAATCCACAAGAATCCCATAAACCTAGGAAGCTCCATTAGATGACCTCACTCATGTCGAGAATAACCGAAAAATATCAAAAAACCTGATGGAAGTTGAATACCTCACTCACCCATACCGTGAATACACTCACACACAAACGCAAAAAATTTTTATATGGGATTTGTATGAGAGCTTCCAGGAGCCCTAGCGCCCAAACGAGGCCGGTTCCCCCCTTTTTTTAAATCTCAAATCTCGTAGAATCCCTGTAAAATCCCTGCTCCCTGCAAAATTTGAAGAAAAGTTATCGATCCGTTTTCGAACGCGAGCCAAAAAACACGTTTTTCATACAAGTGCCAATGGAAATTTCTAACTAACTAACTAACTAACTAACGTAGGATATTTGCATTATCTCAGGTCCCTAGTATACTGTAAAAATTGCACTGAAAATCCAATTTTCTTAAGATCATAACTCCGGATCCACTGAACCGATTTTAATGGGTGAAAGGTCGATTTCAATCAAAATTTTACGTAGAATCCGATTAACTAGGTCTAAAGGGGGTACGACGCAAGGGAAAAAAGTCGAAACTTAGCTGTATATATGGTTTCGCAGTCTACGAAAAAAAATTTCTGATTTTTTTCATCGTAGGGGGAATTGCGTCACTGGCGCAATGCTACCGCGCGCCCATGATTTACACGTGCTGGCATGCTTTTATACAGGTTGTCAAAATAAGCGGGGTTGTTTCTCGATTCTACCCACTTACTCATAACAACGTTATCCAAATTTTGCAGATTTCGTGGATATATTGAGTTCCACTCACGCACCATCTCTGCCCAGACATTCTCAATCGGATTGAGGTCTGTGCTGTTTAGTGAGGCCTCAAGACCCACCAAGTCAGCATTGTCGCTGAACCATTTCCGGCATATTTTTGCTGTATGGATTGAGCAATTGTCCTGAAATTTTATTGTCATTATAAGCAAAATTTTCGAATGCTATTTTATCAGTTCGGGTTGGATATATGTGGAGGAGACTAGTTGAAGGAAGAAACAACTCAAACTCATTAAAATAAAATTATGATATAGGAAACATATCGAAAAAGGAAGACTCAAATGGAAAGTAAATTTCACACCACGACTGAAGCGACACCTGTTGAGCCCTAGGGAAATATCAACATCAGCGTGGGCCACAACCTTTCAACTAAAATAGTGTATCGGCGTGTATGATTCGACCTCTCCAGTAATAGAACCTGTCTTAAGGAGCGAAAATGTGAATAGAAATGACAGCCCAATGTAAGTGGGTTTCCACGATGTCTACAATGAGACGAAAAAAATGTCATTCAAAACCGGTTGCCGAATCAGTTGGCTATGCCATCCTCCCGGCAGAAAAAAGAAAAGTAGGTTACATTCAATTTATAATTATTCCCTGACGAAGCTGTGCGAAAGCTTGGAAATTAAAAACAAATTTTCAAAAGATACCACGTTTACGATACTATTTGCTAATAAGACAAGGGAATTATTTGCAACAAGATGGAGCGTTAGGCACTGGGTGGATCGGAAATCAATAAGAAATGCAGTGTACCCTTCAGGGAAGACTTAATTGTGACAGCTCACAAAGGGAAAAAAATTTGGAGTTTACCTCCTGGAAAAGCGAATTAATTGCAAGAAGGTGGTGTGTTAAGCACTTAGTCAATCGGAAATGAATGGGAAATGCAATGTCTTCCTCAGGGAATACTTAATTTTGACAGCTCACAAAAAAAATTTTTAGTTTACCTCCTGGAAAAGCGAATTCATTGCAAGAATGTAGTGTGAATTGTGCGGATCGGAAATGAATGGGAAATGCACTGCCTTCCTCACGGAAGAATTAATCTTTGACAGCTCACAAAGGGAACAAAATATTTTGTAGTTTACCTCCTGGAAAAGCGAATTAATTGCAAGAAGGTGGTGTGTTAAGCACTGAGACGATCGGAAATGAATGGGAAATGCACTTCCTTCCTCAGGGAAGACTCAATTTTGAGAGCTCACGGAGGGAAAAAAATATTTTGTAGTTTACCTCCTGGAAAAGCGAATTAATTGCAAGAATGTGGTGTGTTAAGCATTGTACGGATCGGAAATGAATGGGAAATGCGAATTATTAATGCGAATGGGTAGCGATAAAAAATTGTATGTCAAATCACTGGTTACTGGAACTTTCCCAAAACGTATTGAAATAACATGTGCGTTCAATTCAACAAATTATATTGCTCTTCTTTGAAGTTAGGGGGTAAAATTTTTAAGTGGATCCGTTCAGCCGTTTAGGAAAAGAAAGTGGACACAGACGGACGAACGGACATCTTTTCATTGTTGATTGGTCATCTCATACGATAAATTACTCGAAAAATTGCAACGTTTTAACCAAAATTCGGAGTAATTAATTAACAATTAATTAAATTTATTGAATACATAGACAAAGTACTGGGTCTATGTATTCAATAAATTTTGCTTTACCTGGCTTTAGATATGTATTTGCAAAGAAAAGGAAATGCACTGTCTACCTTACAACCTTAATTAATTTGCATTGGAAGGGAGAGGAAAAGATATACCAAAACATCGAGTACTTTGGACCTTGAACATTTACTTCTACAAGTAATTTAACTATGTATTTAAGAAATTTTGCTTTACCTGTATTTAATTGCATGGTCATGATGTTGTTGTTGATTGTTTTCTTTGAATTGGTTGCGTAGAAATATTTCTTTCTTCGTTGATTTATAGCAGGTATATTAGTGACAATTTTTGGCGATATGAAAAATAATTTACTAATTCATCTCATACACAAAATTGTATCGTTTGGTTTTAATTCGTAGCAAGCATTGATTTTTCATAAACTATTTGAAAAGCCAATGCCTGCTACACCTTTCGACCGAACAACTTTTCAAATGCGTTGCATAATGTAAATGTATGCAATTGAAAGTTATCGGTTGGTTTCAGGGCAAAGCATGCTATGATTTTTCAAATATCTTATGAAACACTTAAGATGCAATCGATTACTTTCATCGTCTTTGGTACTTAATATTGATGGAAATTGATTCAATTTCGAAATATGTTTTTAATTGTTGTAGAGGAAGCAGAAACGCTTCTAATGACACTAACGTGACATTAAGATTCTGCTTGGAGATCTAAATGCCAAGATAGGTCGCGAAGTCTTCTATCGTCCCTCAATTGGTAAATACAGCCTCCATGAAAACTCTAAGTTCATTTCGCAGCAATATTTCGCAGAAACATGGTTGTGAGCAGTACGTACTTCGAACATAAAAACATCGACAAAGCGACATTGGTATCACCTGATGGACAAACCAAAAACCAGATTGATCACGTTTTGATAGATGGACGGCACTGTTCAAATGTATTGGATGTCAGGAGCTGTAGAGAACCAAATGTTGATTCTGACCACTACTTGGTTAAAGTGGTTGTTAGGTCTCGCATATCGGTCCAACACAACTGACAACAGGCATTGAAAAAGTGCGACATTGAAAAACTGCAGAACTAAGACATCAAACACAAATACGTGGATAGTTTGGAGAGAAAAATTATCGAAGAAATGATCAGCGAGCAACACAGTATAGACGATGCGTGGAATCAAATCAGGCGGAATGTAGAGAGCGCCGCGGCAGAGACTTTGGGAACGAGAACGGGAAATAAAAGAAATAATAAACAAAAAACGGCTGCAGGATAGGAACGTTTTGATCGAAATTGAAAAGTTTGGCAATAGGAAGGAAAATCGGAACTTCTATCGGAAAGTAAACGAATCCTAAAATGGTTACAGTCAACAACCTTTGCTGTGTAAGGACAAGAATGGATTGGTCTTAGCAGATGAGGAAAAGTGCATTGCGAGATGGGCTGAGTACTTCAAAGAACTGCTTAATCCGAACACACCGCTCAACCGAAACGAAGACAACAACGAATTGCCATTTCATACTGCGCAACCATCTATAGAAGAACCAACTTATTAAAGTGTGCTTCAGAATGATAATTTTCCAAATGATAATTTTGATGCAAGTTTTATGAAAATTTGATATATATTTAATGTATTTTTGATGTATATTCGTTGTATTTTTGATATATATTCGATGTATTTCTGATGTATTTTTGATGTATGAGTGTTGTAACTGTTGTATTAGTGATATGTTATTGTTGTTTTGGTGTTGTCGTATATTTGATGTGTTCATGATGTATGAACTCCATGTGCGAGTCCACCACATCTACATCACTTATACAATACTAATACAACGGTGCCGTCACAAATCTGTGGCCAAATCACAGATTTTATTGAGGAAGTGGGAATAAAATGTCCTCATTTTGTCATTTTTGTCCGTCCTTTTTGAAGAATTTGTCCTGGCTCAGGAGGCAGGATATAGGAGTGTACCAAAAACGGTAAAAGCTCTTTTTGACGAAAACAGTGAAAACAGTATTTTTTTAAAAAAGTAATGATGCCAAAAATTTGTCCTCAATATGTCCTTAATTATAATACTATTTTTTTATTGTTCCTGACAGAAACACTAAGAATGCCAAAAATTAGTCCTCAATTTGTCCTTTCAGGATGTACTTTCACAATTTTCAAAAAGGGTCATAAGACTAGACTAGAAGTGATAATTTTATCGGCCAAAAATATTTCGAAACCCGAAGTTACTTCAATTTTCCAATTGTATTCCAATTTACAAATTTGTCCTCAATTTGTCCTTTCCAAATATATAATAATTGTAAAAGAAAAATAATTACAATTCTGTTTTTGACCCATTCGTTTCTTCCAATACATTATTTTTAGTACTAAGAGCTCAAATTTTATTATGAACTAAATAACGTTAAGATTTTCTAATTTTTGAGTCAACCGCAAAAAACACATTTTGTCCTAGGAAGTAAGAAAATAAAGTATACTAAAACAAATTTAATAAAAGCTCTAAAACTCCAAATAGTCAAAACAAAAATAAATTTCAAAATTGATTATGACAAAAATATGTCCTCAATTTGTCCTTTTAGGATGTAACGTCTAGAAAACAATTAAGTCCAATTTTCAACTATGCATCTTCACGCCTTCCTTTAGTGTTTTTCTAAAAGAGGGCGCCGATGCTGATCTTTAAAAATCACTACTTTCAGTCCTCGTATGAAAATTGATTAAACTAAAAAAAATGTCCTCATTTTGTCCTCTCTTAATAATCGAAAATAGTTAATAAAAAAAAGGGTCGACGACTGGAATTGAACCGCCGACGCTAGGAAGCATATATTAAACCGATGAAAAATCATTGAGTGTTACAAGCAACTTGAACTGTCAGACCCTCCCTGAAAATTTAATTTACGACGAAAATGTCTGCTCTATTTGTTCCATTTGAATGTGAAACATCAACAAAAAAAAAATGTTCGCCATGGGACTTGATTCAACCACGCTCGGGAGGTCACCCACTAACAAATGTATGAAATAGTGGAGTATTAAAAGAATATTAAAAAATAAATGTAATACGAGAGATGTCCTATGGCCAATATTTTTTAGCTACGGCCCTGGCGACACTCATCCGAAAAGACTGGAAACATTGAAACTTACACTCACGCAGACTTCTGAATTATCGCATTGTATTGTTTCAAAGTCTCGTTCGTCTTGTTTCAAAAGTATTCATTGGACGACATGCAGCGCATGAAGTTAAGCACATTCAAATAAATAGCGATAAATTGTGAAGTGAAGTTTTTAAAGGGAAGTTAACTAAATTAAGCGAAGTGAGTACACATGGAGGAAGATGGTGAAGTCTTGAAGCTGAGAAGTAAGCATTTAAATTAAAATACATTAAATAAATATATTGGACATTAAAATTGATCTTTTTACAATTGTTTCGCATTTCCAATGTCTTTCTCTATGCACTAGAGAACACGCAAAAAAATCGAGAACAAAACAGAAAGCCTAAAAATTTTTTCTATTGCACGAACACGCGGTTTCATTATACATTACGGGAGTTCGATGATGACTTACAGTAGATTTATATAAGAAGGAACCTAAGGTTTTTTTTTATTTGTACAAATTTATTCGAATCCTTTTTATGAAACCGAATTTTAAGTGATTAAAAGATCTCGTATTGTGGAACTGTAGGCGGCAAATTCTCCATGATAATGAAATGAAGCGTTATAGCGCTGAATTGCGAGCAAAATTCGTTGGCAGAGAAAATTGCCGGCAATGTTCGATCTCGTCAGAACATTAAGTCTCGAGCCTATGGTATCAATAAAATCTTTCGCCTCTTTTGCCCAAGGTCCGAGACTTTCAAATGCCACCATAACAAAAATATAATTTGACGGTTTCAATTCCGAGTACCCTTGGTCAGTTAGATAGTTAGGTTATGTTGTTAGGGTCCATAGAATGGTGATGATTTTTTTTATTTCGTGAAGTATTTGTAATGAGCAGTACGAGACATAGAGAATTGTATTCCCAATCAAAGTTGTAGAGGTGATTGGGAAGATCGTTTTACCTTTCCCCAGCTCATGTTGAGGCTGCAAATCTGACCTAAAGCAGCCCCAGGGAAAAATTATTTTTGGTATGTTGTAAAAGACTCTTAAATGACGTTTCCAGATGTGCATTGATTCATTGCAAATGAAAACAATTTTCGCATTTCTTGATTCGAAACGAAGTTTTTCATGAAAAAAGGAGACTGGCACAAGAAAGGTATCAAATGTGCAAAAAATACAGCCCAGTACTCAGAAAATAGAGTAAGAAACGTATGTATAGTTGAAAAAGAGCACATAACAATCACATAATACGTCGACGAAGTCTTTTTGAACCTGCACGCATTCTAAGCGGCCAATAGTACGAAAATGTTCAAAGTTCCATTGATTGGTATTATGAGTTATGTATCAGTTATGACAAATATGTCCGCTGAAAAGACAACATTTTTACACATTATTATTTGCGAAAAACTTTTCAAGTATAGACCAAATGACAAACTTCAGTTCTATTTTTCGTTAAAAAATGGTTGAGCTGACTTTATAATCTTGGTCTTACTTTTTAGGAAGAGCGCCTACCACACCGAATGATGAACGAGAGGTCGTGTTTAATGCCAATATTGACCTTCTTGTAGTCAACAACCAAATAGCTGATTGTACATCTTCAGTTTACTACGATATGGCCGAAAAGTTGTCTTTAACGAAGCAAGCCGTTTATCTAGCTGCAAAGCGATACATATTAAAAAATAATTTAGTTCAACAAGAACGAAATAAAAACACTTGAGAATGAGGACGAAGAATACACACCATCCGAATATTTTGACGAAAAATTTGCAATGTCAGCAGAGGACATCTACTTTACTATAGATATAACAAATATTAGACTGTTTAACGATAATGTTGAAAATATGATAAGAAACTTGGAATGGTCTCATACAATTAGTGAAATAATATGGGAATTCTCATGCTTGCCGTGCTCTTGGCTGTTCACCATGCTAAAAAAAGTATGCAATGAGTTTGCATTTAGCGCTCGTTGCAAGACTTTGGAATGTGCTGAAGTATTTGCTTACACGGAAAGCAACTGTGCCAAATTAAAAATACTAATAAAGCGATTCAACAAAAATCTATCCATTTGCAAAAATCTTATTGGTCACGTAGCGGTCGCAGCGACGTCTGGCGATTTTTTTATTGAACTAAACAAATGCGCACACTTGACAGTTGATGTAAACAAAACAAAAATCCATCTGTTTTTTTTTTTGTTAATATTTTGTTATCATCTACGAGAACGTGTTCCTTGTAAAACGCTGCATGAGAAGCTTTTAAATTCGATAGATCATTAAAATCTTTCTAGAAGAACGTGTTGTTCGACAATCTTTCCGTAAGCTCGACCGAATCAACACTTCTCGTTACTGGTAATGGCAATGCTCGCGTTGCGTACTCCGTTCTTCGTTGCCGTGAGCTGTGAATAGCAACAGAACTCATAGGCATACCTACAACTTATGCCATTACAAGTACTACAAAATAGAGTCCTAAAATTCATTTTTAAATTTTCGATGCAGTATCCCTCAGCAGAACTTTATTTAAACACTCAAATATTACCTATAAAAGGAATATATGATTGGCAAACTTGTATATTTATTAAAAATATACTAACAAAAAAATGTTTTCATAATATTATTTTACAACCAGTTACTCATAGTTACAATACGAGAAACGCTGGAAATTTATATCTTAATACGTCAAGAATAAATCTCGGTAAAAAAAAAGATAACATATATAGGACCTAACTTATTTAACCATCTGCCAATTGAATTACAAAATCCTAATCTAAATAATTCTTCTTTCAAAAAAAAGCTAAAGGTCTGGCTATTGGAAGCTGAACAAATATCTAAAATTTCTAAACTGAATTCATTTCATACTTCTCTGAACCTGACATAACATCATTCATACATACATACATTCTTCAACTTTCGGGTAATGATGCTGATATGCCACAAAGCGGAAAATTTAAATACGGCCATATGTCTCTTAAATAATTTGTGGGAGCACCACGGGCAAAACGTACTGTGGTGGGAGCAGTACGTTTATACGTTGCTCGGAGCATTTAAAAGTAAGTCCGTTGTTTTTTTTTCGTCCAAGTTTGTCTAGGTCATCTGCGAAACCTAGCAACTGATAAATAAAATAATAATTTTATAATTTTTTTTTTTCAGTTGACCTGCCGCATCGCCGCATACGACTCTTCAATGAGTATAATTGTGGAAGAGAGCAGCCATATGCTGATTTAAACAAAAACGCTAATGAACTTTTCGATTACGAACCATCTGACTCTTCCTCGTCAGGGGAGGAGGATGCAAGTGACGGGGGAGAGTCACATGGGGGAGATATAGGAGTCGATGTTCATCAATGGCAAGATGAAGAGGAGGAGCTGCTGCCTCTCTTTCCTTTGACGCAAAGTGGTATGGAGGCGCCGCCGCAGCTGCCGCAGCCGGAGCAGCCATCGCAGCCGCCGCCACCTGCTGAAGACCCATTGGAAGGAACGTCAAGTTCATTTGGCAGGTACGAAACAAGGATGACGCTTAGGAAACGGGTCACAGAGCAACATTTGACGCCGCCGCGAAAGGCTAAGATTTCTAAAAAGTGATGTGAAGAAATGGCTCGAAGAATGTCTGAATAAAATTCTATGTATTAAAAGACGGACGGACAAGATTTTTTTGCATATTCGGCCTCTACGGTCCAAGATCGATGCTTCCCCCTTACTCCCTCCCCTAAAATCGCCATGCAACAAACGTCGTTGTAAATACATAGAAAGTAAAACAAAATTATGATATTTACTATTTATTATCTAAAATAGCCATGTTACAAACGTCGTGGTGAACACATATGACTCGTACTTGGCACGGGTCTTAAAAGTATTTGAATTACATGTTGCTGATTGTGATATCTGTATCCGGTGATGATTTTCTAGCTACTTGTAGTGTTGTGAATGGACTCAAAAACTAATTTGAATGTCTTCAAGTGATGTCTCCAAAACCAATATATCGTAAACAACGTTGGGGAATGTGACTAAAAACTCTTGAAGTATTTTAAACACTTGCGACCATTTGTATTTGGCATTGTTGATGATGTAACTCAGTTTACCCTGTAAAGAACAAAAAATGCACACTGTCAGTAGTCTTACAAAACAAAAAATATTTAAAAAAATAACTAAAATTGCGTCAATATTTTTATGAACTTTTTATTTTTGCGCAGGTTTTTAACACCCCAAAAACCTGCGCAGAAATAAAAAGTTCATGAAAATATTGATGTAAGTTTAAGATCGTATTAAAGTTACTGTAGAACGGTGACACGATGAAGGGGTTGGCGGTTCAAGTCGTTGGCCGTTCAACAAATATCGACGGTACGTTCTAAATGTAAGGCGTACTCTTTCGATATAGAGAATGACTTTTGAAATAAAACGGCAAGGTTCTATTTTCAATTGATTTCTATTGGATTTATCTTTGCACAAACTAAAAGTAAGTTGTATGCGATTTGCCAATCGAAAGCTGAGTGAAGTGGCTGAAGTTCTACTACGCCTTTTATAGCAGCAAAAACCGTCATGGCTGCGTTGTCTGGATCTTTCTAGAACTTGTGTCAAACTTGTTGCGCCATCCCAATGTGATGTTGTGAGATGTTTACTATGCGCTGGTAGATGTCGTGATGTGTTTATATGTAGTGCAGTGGTGTAGTTGGATGTATAATTTAATGTGATGCTACATTACATATTTCTTATAAGTCATCAAAAAGTTTCACACACACGGCTACATAAGGCATTGAACTATTGGATTGCATCTTTTCACATACTTAATTTAAATTTTTGACGGCTTTTATTTATTTATTTATTTATTTATTTATTTATTTATACAAAGTTATAGAATATAAAAAACTTCATCTAATCTTCCAGTTTTCGGAAATGTTGCCATAATACTTAAGTATCTGAACTGATGCCGCTGTCATCATCAATTAAAACAATTTCCATCAATTACCATTCTCAGGAAGATCATTGCGGTGTGGTGTGTATCGATTATCGCATAATTTCCACCTCACCCTCCCATGTTTGAAAGTCTGGTATATCTCTATGTGCGGTTGTGAAAGCGATCAGGTTTATGCAGATCGATCTGAGAGTACCTTCCGTATTAGGCCGATTCCATGCAAAAAGTGGAAAATGCGTTACGTGCAAACGCTCTAACGGGTAAAATGTTTAGATATTAGAATTTCTTTGTATGGAGAAGTTGAAGATTGAACATTTGTTACGTAATTTAGGGACAGCACCTTACATCTTATTTGATTGCATTGCAAATGGCCCAAAAGGCAATAATGAAAAACCCCTACGAAGCAACGGTGCGAAAAATCTTTCTAATTCAAACTAAATACCTCGAACTGGGGCTGGCCGGCCCATCCAATAGGCCTCGGACCTGGGCACATATTTCTCTAGCCAAAAAATTGTCATAAAACAATCTGAAAAATACTCATCCGTTAAGAAGTTATTTGATTTTTAATTTTTTCATATAAATCGCTTTCCCGGCCGGAAAATTGATTTTCAATTTTCCAGAAAAGAAATTAGTTCCACAGTTTTTCACCAAAAACGATTTACGCTATCAAACAAGTTACATTTACTACTGCTAGCGAAACCAATTTTCTGACGAAAGCACCCCTACTATTATGAATTTAGTTAAATAAAAATATGAAACAGAATCCCTTCAATAACGAAATCATAATGCGAAATGTGTGTAATTTGCATGTATGTGTTCTTTTAGAGTTGCAATTAAATCATTTTTCTAAATACGCATGGACACTTGAGTGAATGAGTGAATGAATTGAATATGGTCAAAAGACAGAACGAGTTTTATAATCAAATAATAGCTCAGCTTGGTACTTTTTTGCAAATTAGATGAGATTTCGAATTCTTTTGCCGTTTTTTTTTACTAAAAACAATAAGAGTGTTTTTTGATATGTTTTTAATAATATTGAACTGATTTGGTTTCGTTTTGTGATATTTTCCTCTATCTTTTATTTTCATATTCTGTTATGGTAGCGTTCATGTATGGCGTCTGCATTTTTTCCGGGCTTTTGGAACCCTCCCCCTTTTCTGCAATGTTACATACAAATTAAGATTTTTTTGTAGGAAGTGTCTGTTTTCTTGGACCCCCCCTCCTCCCTAACGCAGAAGTCAGTTATGAACGCTACCTATGCTCATGAGTGAAACGAAAAAGATAAAGATTGTATTCCATATTGTATTCCATCAAAATAAGCGAGTGAGTTTGCGAGTCCACAAAATTGTTTCCGCAGTAAAGAATTATGTAACAGCGTCCAATGTATAATGTTTTATTAGCTGCCCCTGCGAAAGTTGAATTTTACATAAAAATTTACGAAAAATGTACCGAAAATGTGCTATCATGAAGTGGTTCACTTTCGTGGGGGCAGCTAGTAAATAATTAAGTTATTTGCTGAGAATGTTGTTCGAGTTTCCTTATCGAAATGTAAGCTCTCCTTAGCAATTTGAGCTTTTGTGTACATAATGAACATAACACTCAAAGCATGTCTCAATGCGTTACGTAATCAGGGAAGAAAAGCAACAAGTGAATATAGATGTCGTATTTGTTCATATTGTCCTCACTACTTGACATGAACGAAGCGCAAATAGCTGTGAAGTACTACAAGAGTTTAAATGTGTTTTTCATTACATTTGTGATCAACTCACTAAATATTAAAAAGAAGTACAATAAAAATGAAAACAGACTCCACATTGATTGTCCAACAGCGACTGTCCAACATAATTTATACAAACCAATATCAGCCAGTGTAGTTCCATACAATGAAAACCTAACATTGTAAATAAAATGGTTACCTCATCATAACAAAATGGTGGTTCTCGACCAATCAGATATGACACAGAGCTTTGAAGAAAGTTTGAGACGAATTACCTTTGGAGTAATGACGAGATGGCACTACATGTGTTTATTTCAGTTAGAAATCGCTAGACCCCGGTTGTACCGAGTATTGTTCATAATGAAACATCAAAATGTCGGTAATCAACCCCCTTCAATATATCAAGTTGCATGACTTGGCTGATGATTGGCACTAGATGCCGAAATATTGATGCTTCTAAAAATGTTCAAGAACTCGGCGATCCTAGTTGAGTTCAACCTGAGCGTCATTACAATGACAAAGTAATCTCATTAACTCAAAAATTCTTCATTCTGTTACTATGACTAGACCGCTATAATCAAGAAAAATGGCCGATTTCAACCCGCAAGTATGTAAATAACTATTACATGCTTCATGCCCCGAAAGTGAATATTTCGGTCCGCGTCTGTTTTCAACGACCCCCCCCCCCTCAAACGAAGACTTCATTTATGAAAACTCCCTTTAATGTAAATACATTATTTACCTTCTAAATGAAAGTATGCGGTGGAATCAACTTCATCAACCGAATCATTACTTTTCGGCATTTTCCTAGGATCACAACTCAAAAATACTTCTTCCAGCGACGAATCGGTTACGCTGATTGAAGAAATTCCCAATTCAACAAAAATTTGTTCCAGATTCTCGAGCATCGTTTTATATTTGCGAAAATCGTTTTGAGGTAGGGTGACACTCAATGTTGGTGCAATGAACGCCTATAAAAAAATAGTCACAGTCATCTTTCATACAATCGAGAATTAATCGATTTCCGCTCCTGGAATGTATTTGTGTATTAACTCCATTGTCTTGTCTTGGTCAAAATGATCGTTAGTCAGTAATTTCAAAATGTATCCGACGGAATATTTCTTCTTAAACTGAATGGATGTTCCGCTGCACAGTCGTTCACCATGAGCAATGATAAATATTTTATCAGCCAACGTCTCAGCTTCTTCCATGTAGTGCGTGGTTAAAAAAATTGTATGATCTTTACGCAAATCTAGTAAAATCGTCCACAATTGGCGACGCGACTGAGGGTCGAGCCCTGATGTCGGTTCATCATAAAGGAACAAATTAACGGAGATTGAGCTGTCGTTAGCAGAGACACAAACCATTATTCGTAGAAAAAGTGTCTTTGCTAAATTTTCAATTCGAAATTAGAAAGAAAAATTTTTTTGATATGTTGTTGGATAAGATCTGGTGTGGGATAATGTTCTGACATAAGGGAGTTATGTGTCGAAAATGGGTCAAAATTGAAAATCGACCAAAAGTTAGTCAAAATGAGGCGCTAGAGATTTTGTGAGCGAAGAAAAGTTTTAGAGTTTTCGATGGCCTTCAACTTTGTAGAAGAAAATTTTTTCATCCGACTTCATGCGGAGGATCTAGGCAGCGAAAACTGTTCAAATTTTGGGGTTTCCACACTTTGCTGTTAGGTTACTTTTGCTGTTGGACAAAGTAGACAAAATATTTGAATGCCAATCGTTAGTGGAGGTCTGGAGCAACAAAACTAGTGAACAATGTTGGGTGAAAAAATTTCATCCTCCCGAGATATAGGGCATTTTTGGCGATTCAGCCCAGAACGGGAGCACTTCTTCGGCTATATCTCGGTCGTTGGTTGTCGAAATGTAGCCTGTGAGGTGTCGAATGAAAGGTTTCGGCAGTGTGAAGGTAGCGAAACCGAGTTTCAGAAAATCGGTTGAGCGGTTCGGTGTCCACTGTCGATCAAAGGAGGCAAAAATGGACAAAAATTTGCTCCGCTGCCCGAAAATTGCTGAAAAATTAATTTTTGATATGTTGTCGGGGATAGTCCAAAACGGCGAGGAAACATGTTCTGGGGTGGGATATTATTCTGAAATAAGGAAGGTATGGGTGAAAAACCGGTCAAAAGTGAAAATCGCTCAAAAGGCACTTAAGGAGCGGTAGTATATTTTTATTTGTGGAAGAAAAGTCTTAGAGTTTTTGATTGGCTACAACTTTGTAGAAGAAAATTTTTTGATACTACTTCATCCGTAGGAAGTAGCAGGTGAAAACTGCTGAAATTTCGGGGGTTACTCACTTTGTTCTTACGGAAGTTTTGTTGTTGTGTGCAATGATGTTATTTTTTCAGTGCCAATTGTTAGTGGAGGTTCGGGTCAACAAAACTGGTGAACTATGTTGGGTAAAAAATTCTATACTTCCGAGATATATGGCTTTTTTGTGCGATTTAGTCCAGAACGGGAGCACTTCTTCGGCTATATCTGGCACGGCAGTGGTCAGAATGCGGTCAGTGAAGTCTCAAATGGAAGGTAGCGATCCCATAAAGTAAACGGAATCGGGTGTGTGAAAATCGTTTGGGGATTTCGGTGTCTAGGGTCGCTCAAAGGGGCCAAAAAATGAGCTCCGCTGCCAGAAAATGACTGAAAAATTAATTTTTGATATGTTGTCGGGGATGGTGTAAAACGTCGAGAAAACATGTTCGGGGGGTGTGATATTGTTCTGACATAAGGAAAAGTTGTTGTCTTGGGTGCGTAGTGTGTCAGGGTGACCAATAAAATGGCGGACGGTGGTATGGGACGGACTTAGGTGGAAAATAATTCTTTTTTAAAACTTTTTTTTGTTGGTGTCAAGTGTTTGGTGTCAAAGGGAAAGCTGTTGGGTTGTGTGTGCAGTGTGTCAGGGTGACCAACAAAATGGCGGACCGTGTTTAATAAGATTTTTGGCAGGAATTTCGACGGTGATGTGATTGGGATATGCACGGGGATGTTGACGGGGAATTGGACGATGATGTGAATAGGGATTTCACTTCACCACTTTATTTTTTACAAGTGCTCTTGCGCCCGCACTCTAGAAAGCTTTACGAGTGCCCTCGCACCCACCCCTCCAAAGCCTTCAGAGTGTCCTCGCGTGGCGCCCCCTAGGGGGCTTATGGGATCGACTAGTTCACTCAGAGTTTCGAGGGTCCGAGAGATGAATGTTTGGTTAATTCAATTCACATTGTTACGAAAGATTTGATCCCTCCCATCCTTTGGCATATACTCACTGTGTGTTTCCAACTATTGCATTTCCCAAACATAGCCGACGTTTCATTCCAACGGATAAATTGTTTCCATATTCATTCGCTTTATCAGTAAGATTCAATTTGTAGAGAAGTTGTTTTACGTGACTCTCACATTCAGTTTTGCTTAGTCCACGTAACTGATAAATGAAAAAATTTAAATATCAGAACTACTCACAGATATTTCAATGTACTCACAGCACCGAAAAACATTAAATGACCTTTAACGGTGAAATAACGCATGAATGCATTGTGCTGTGGACAGTACCCAATCATTTGTCTGTATTTATTGATAACCTCCTCACCGCTCACAGATATGGTTCCACTGGTTTTCGATATCATTCCACTGATCATCGATATTGTTGTAGTTTTGCCTGAATGTTTTCGAAAAGTACATCAAATGAATTTACGGGAGCAATAATGTCAATGTTTTCTGAATTTCTAGAACATGTAGGTTTGAGCGGATCTCGTGCATGCATAAAGTCACTCTCTTTATGAACCATAGAAAATATTTTTAAAATCAAGTCAACGATAATCCACATATAAAGATTGAGGAATTCTTTTACTTTTGCGTGCATGAAAGTCCTTGTTCCCTAAATATAACCTGACGGACTTTTTCAAGGTTTCCTCCCGCTCTACTTTTGCGTTATATTTGCATTGAATTTCTACGTGAAAGTTTCTCTCTCTCAAACCTTACACCGAAAAACAACCTTTGAGTCAAATCTTGCTTTCTGCCACGCATTGCTAGTAGCATATGGGATCACCATTTGATTTGAAATTCGAATTGATTTTGATTTTGAACGCGTGCATTCTAAGTGGCTTATTTATTTATAGAAATTTGAGTTTAGAGGGTTGATGTGATTTATCGTGTGTTAGTTTTTGGTGGACATTGTTGAATTCCCGAACTGTTATCTGCAGAAACATCATGCAGGTGGGAAAATAGTTTTTCTACGTGGCGAAACGTCTTTGTACGGGAACCACCCCACTTTGAAGCAAGGATTGCACCTTTAACACAGGTTCTACGGGAGTAAAACATTTGAAATAAATCACATTATTCCAGCTAAATTCCGATATACGGTTAAGTTTTAACAGGCTTTCTTAATATGTTGATAATTCAAATGCCTAACACCACCTCCATTTCAAATGCACCTGTAAAGAGGACCAAAACAACCATCTTCCAAGTCAAGCTTGGAGGTTATGGATATTTTTACCTAAGGGCTCATCTACAGATGGGTCCTGGTTTTAGAAAAATTTTCGCATTCCTTCACGTCAACAAGGATGGTTTGTAAGTCAAATTCAACAATAGATCCCAGACGGATGTTTCGCAGACGTGTGGAAGTTTCAGCAGGTTTTGTTAATATGTCGATCATGCAAATGTTTACCACCACCACCACCAACAGAGATTTCAAACGCACATGTTACGAGGAATAAGGCAACCATCTTCCAAGTCAGACTTGGAGGTTATGGATATTTCACCAATAAAGGGATGAGATGAGCTACTGCTTTAGGTAAAAATTTTTCCCAAAACCATCCTTCATATTAATCGTGAAGGTCATGGCAAACCACCCTAACACGTTAGGCCTCATCTCTAAACTCCCAACTTAGAGAAAACTCTCACTTTTACCCCTAACAGGGAGCGCTAGAAAAGTGGGCTCACAGATTCTTTTCTCGTCTCTCGAAACCAGAGAAAGACGAGTCAAGCGGCGAGACTTTTGTGTTCACCTGATGGTCAAGCTGCATTTGAAGAAAACGGAAAAAAGTTTTTTTTTTTGAATTTGTGGTTTCTTTTGTTAGTTATTAAGATATTTTTCTTTTAATAAACGAAGGAAGGGAGATTCGTACAAAGGATCATCGATCCAGGTGCCTGTCTGGTTCGCCAGACCTCCTACACTCCTTAATCTAGTCTAATCTTATCCTACTAGTTTCGATCCTTGTATACATCATAGGTGGCACTGGTTTTTTTTTTATAAGGGTGAGGAAATCTTCATAGACACCCGGTCTTTCTGAACCAAGGTAGTGTTAGATTCCATTCTTTAATGACCTACCAACTAAAACCTCCTTCCTTAGTCTTCGTGCTCTCTTCTCCCCGGAACCGCCTCACAGCATTACTTCGGGGAGGAGCTGTGCTTTCGCACCTACTCTCTTAGATCAACTGCCAGTCTTCTTCGATCGTCTCTCCATGCAATTTGCAGCTTCGTCATTATTTTCGCAACTACATTATCCGCCACTATCCACACCTCCTCATCGCGGCACATCTCCGATATTATGTTTTCGGCACTTACATCTGGCCTACTCACAGTCAACAGCTCTCCTCGTTCTTGTTCGAAGCGGGGGCAGACGAATAACACGTACTCCGCAGTCTCTTCCTGCCTATCGCATGTCGTCCAGAAAGGTGACTCCGTGAATCCAAACCTGTGCAGGTACTTCCTGAAGCATCCGTGACCAGACAGAAACTGTGTCAGGTGGAAATTAACCTCTCCATGTTTTCTCTGGACCCATGTCGTTATTTTTGGTATGAGTCTATGGGTCCACCTTCCCTTGTCCGAGGCGTCCCACTCTTGCTGCCACTGTCTCAGTGATTCGGCTCTTAATTTCGTCCTAACTGTTTTGGTAGTTTGACCCTCCATTCTCTTCTTTCTATGACATTCACTGTCTTCTGTCAGCGTTATGCATATGGGCATCGTCCCGGCTATAACACATACCGCTTCTAAGGATATTGGTCGATATGCGCTTGCTACTCTTATGCTTGTCAGCCTCTGGGCTCTATTAAGCCTTCTCCGATTCTTCTTCGTATCTAGCGCCTGTATCCACGCTGGTGCTCCGTAGCGCAATATCGATAGGGTGACACTTGCAAGGAGCCTCCTTTTGCTGCTGCGCGGTCCAAAGCCGTTTGGCATTATCATGGCCAGTGCTGCGGTGGCTTTCATTGCCTTTTCGCACGTGTAGTCCACATTCTGCGGTCGTCCAGCATAACTCCAAGGTATTTTAATTGGCGAGTGGATGTGATTTCTTCCCCGTCAATGTTCAAAATGATTCGTTCGGTTTTTCTGCAGTTACTTACTAGCATGATCTCAGTTTTTTGGTGGGCCAGCCTCAGCCCCGCCGTTGCCATCCAGTTTTCGACAGTTTCTAGCGTCTCCATCGTAACCACCTCTACCTCCATCTTCGACGTTCCGGATACCGTGAGGATCAAGTCGTCGGCAAAAGCAATCGTCTTAGCACATCTTGGCAGTTTCAGCATCAGCGCTGTGTCATACATAACATTCCACAGCGTTGGTCCTAATATGGATCCCTGTGGTACTCCAGCTGTGATGTCGACTGTCTTTTTCCCTTCATTAGTATCGTACGTTAGTACTCGTCGCTCGAAATAGCTTTTCAGTATCCTACAGAGGTAATCGGGGACTCTCATGACATGTAGCGCCTTGGCTATCTCTATCCAGCTTGCGCTATTAAAGGCATAAAGGTGGCACTGGGTTTGTCGCACAGCTTAAGACTGACACAGTAAAATATTCCGCGAGTACACCGTACACCGTTTACACAATTCAATCGATAACAAGTTGAAAACGGTATCCATAAAATGTACACGAAATTCAAAAATTCGAAAAAATAGGTGTAAATTTTTATAGTAATGACCAAGTGAACAGTCATGACCGACAATGACGGTGAGACGCACAGTAGGCTTATCCGTTATATTCATGTTCAAAAATGTATATCTCGTGAAATATTCACAATTTAAATGTAGGAATTCTTAAAACGTGATTTGAGAATGTTCAAAAATGTCGGGAAAAATATTTGTGCATGTAGGCCGCAGATTAATAGTAATCCGACACGCAAGTAACATCTTCGATTTTAGAGAAATTGAATCAACTTCAAGGAAAAATTCATATGCCGTCGACACCTGACATCCATCATAGTGCCTGTCACAGTTCAACAAAGAAAAAGGGATACCAAGCGCCACCAATATCTGAACCTCAAAATTGGTCATTCTCTGTCGATCAATCGCTACTCTCAACTGATAACAGTGACTATATCACTTGTTACACGGCTTTGAACGCAATACTTGGGCATCATTCGATCACCTGAACCGCAAGTTGAATGATAATACTGAAGCAGTGCTACGAATCGAATCAGTTTTGAAGGAGTCCGATCCGAACAGAATTAATCAACAGCTATGCTCGCCAGTGTTGGATTCTATTGCGTTAGATAACCTACATGTAATCGATGACAAATGCGACAACATTAGCAAAAAACGTCTCGAACTAGAATCGAATGTCAGCGAACTCCACAAAAAATTCAACTCCGATGAACAGACAACGCAAATGCTACGAAATCGCTACCAAACGTATCTCGATGCAGACGATGAATCTAAAGACATGACCATACCTAAAGAACCATCCACGCTTGTAACTTCTAATAAATATGACTCTACTCCACTTAATTCGGCAATAAACCAAGTATTGACTCAACCG
>CM055404.1:67666098-67678348 GCA_029228625.1 Pseudolycoriella hygida | reverse complement strand
ATAGAAATTATCAGGATCATCAAACGGGGAATGGGAACATAGTTAATAATTATTATCCAACTTTTGGAAATTCGTCGTCAAAGAGAAACATGGGATACACAAACAATTATGACGCGAAGAGTCAAATGTCGGGAAACGATCCGAGGAATTTGAGAATAAGGACGGATCAAGTTCCTCAGATTATCCGCCGTCCATCCAATATGTCAAGAGATTAATTAAGCACCTAGAAGTCAAAAACATTAGCGATCAGGAGGATATTCCTGCATTCTTCAGAATTAAAGAGGAGTCTCGTCCTTATGCTAATTTGAGAATTTTGAACCAAACGATTCCTGCTCTAGTAGATTCGGGAGCACATCGTAGTGTGTGTGGGAGAGAAGGAGCTCAAAGGCTCATTAAGTTAGGTTTTAGATACAGAAGAGTTCAAGAATATCAAACTCCAGCAGTACGCACGGCCGACCGGACTGTTCATGAAATTAAACATTAATTTTCTATTCCTGTTCATTTCGAAGGGGGATTCGCACTGATCACTATTCTGTATGCTCCATCTATGTCCATGGATGTGGTGCTGGGTACTTCATTCATGGAAGCCTTCCGCATGGGGATAGTGACACCTAAATCTATTTGGTTCCCTGAAAATGAAGAAGATGAAAGGAGATTAGATGAGATAGCTATGCTGGCGGATGAAGACGTCTCGGACGAGGGCGATTCGCTCAAGGAAGAGCAGAGGAAGCTGACAATAGAGCAGAAAGAAACACTTGCCATTATTACTAAGAAATTTGAAAAATTAGGGAATATTCCGTTAGGGAGAACGAATGTCATTACTCATGACATAGATACTGGAAACAATTCTCCTTGTTTCACTGGCACAAGGCCACTATCACCTGTTAAAGAAAAAAAGATTGAAGAAGAATTTTTAAGGTTCAAGTCTTTAGGGGCAATAGAACCAGCTCATACAGCGTATAGGAACTCTATGACTGTAGTGGAAAAAATAAAAATGGGAAAGCTGAAGCTTCGACTTTGTCTAGACTCGCAAAAATTAAACGCGATAACCAAGGTCGAAAAATATGACTTGCCCTTAATCTCAACAATATTATCTCGATTAGGGACAGCCAAGTTCATTTCTAAGATTGATCTTAAGGACGCTTATTTACAAATTCCACTCACGGAAAGGTCGAAAGAAAAAACAGCTTTCTTCGTCAAAGGTCACGGAGTATGGCAGTTTAACACCATGCCTTTCGGTTTAGTGAACGCTAGCGCCGCTATGCAGCGTCTGATGGATACACTATTTGGGGACCTCGATGGGGAAGTTTTTGTCTATCAAGATGACTTGATAATAGTTAACAGCATTTTTGAAGATCATTATAGGGCATTGAATATCGTTGCTGAAAGATTAAGTAAGGCGAATCTGTCCATAAATTATGAGAAAAGTGGATTTTGTTTGAGGAACATGCGATACATGGGGTATATTGTCGACGAGTTAGGACTGAGACCAGATCCGGAAAAAGTGTCATGTGTCCTTCAAATACCTTTGCCCAATACTCTTACAGAACTTCGACGATTCCTTGGAATGGCAGGGTGGTATCGACGGTTCATAGAAGCATTCGCTTCCATTGCCGCTCCGATGCATGAACTTTTGAAAAAAGGGGGGAAAGGTCGTAAGTTAGTTTGGAATGAGGGAGCTATTAAATCCTTTGAGGAGTTAAAGTTGCGATTAGCATCAGCTCCACTCCTCCAATCTCCTGACTTCACTAAATCTTTTATCATCTCCTGTGACGCAAGCGATGATTGTGTGGGCGGGGTCTTGAGTCAACCACTAGAAGATGATCTGAAGATTGATCGACCGATAGCTTATGCGAGTCGAAAGTTGAGAGGACCTGAACTTCACTATTCTACTACCGAAAAGGCCATAGTCTTCTGTGTAGAAAAATTCATGGAATATGTAGAGGGTACGGAATTTACCGTCTTTCCATTCATTCCGCACTTACTTGGTTATTTAAACAGAAAGATCTGAAGGGACGCCTTGCCATGAAACTTCAACCTCATCACATGAAAATTAAACACATAAAAGGGAAAAACAATGTAGCAGCCGACGCCATTTCGCGTTTCCCGATAGTACAAATCCTAGAATATGCAGCTTTGCTAGATTTCCTGCAACCCACGGGAGATGCATGGTATGAAAATTTGTTACAAGAAATTAGATTAGGGAATAACAATAATAGGAGATATAAGGAAGAAAACGGGAAAATTTATTATGACCCGACAATAAAGGGAAGGAGATTATCCAATTACGTATGGAAGTTAGTCGTGCCTAAGGAGGGAAGGGCTCAAGTTTTGAAAGAATGCCATGATGACCCAAAAGCTTCTCACCCAGGGGTTCAAAAAACAATAGACCGGGTCATGGATAGGTATTATTGGCCGGGTCTCTCTAGAGATGTGAAAGCGCATGTGCAATCGTGCCTGACGTGTAAAATTTCGAAACCGCGTAACATTAGACCACAAGGCATGATGGGTCTAGAACGGAAAGTTAGTCAACCCTGGCAAATGATATCCATGGATCTGTTAGGACCTTATCCACGTTCCAAGCATGGGCACACTTCATTGTTAGTAATATGTGATTGGTTAACCAGATATCCTTGTCTAATCCCTCTACGCAACGCTACAGCATACCAGATAGTCAAGAATACCGTAACACGGGTATTTCATGAGTTCGGCGTGCCACAAACAGTTGTCATGGACAATGGTCCTCAATTTGTGCGAAGCAACGAAGTTAAGAAAATATTGAAAGAATTCGGGATAACAAGATTGTGGAGTAACTGTATATATCATCCGCAAAGCAACTTTACTGAACGTCATAACCGCAACATAATAGCTGTTTTAGGAGCTTACGTAAATAATAATCATAGGGAATGGGACAAACACCTGCCCGAGATATCTCTTGCTTTACGCACAGCCGTAAACTCCGTCACGGGGTACTCACCTTTTTTTCTCAACCACGCGAGAGAATACGTCTTTCACGCGAATGAGTATAGGTTAGTAGACGCCAACGCATCCTCTACGGACTCTATATTAGAACGAACAGAATTTATCAAACGATTCCAGACCATGTCCTCAAATATACTGGGAAAGATACAAAAATCACACCAGAAAAACAAATTAACATATGATAAAAAGAGATCAGAAGCAGAGTTTGACATAGGAGACAAAGTACTCGTCAAGAACCATCCTAAATCGGACGCCTCCAAAAACTTTTGCCAGAAATTAGCGCCGTTGTATGAGTCCGGGAAAATTGTCACCAAATTATCCCCTATTGTTTATACAGTTTCCCTTGAGAAAGATGGAGAAGAGAGGAAATATCATGTCCAGGATATTTGTCCTCATGTGGGTTAGTTAATCAAACCATAGTAGATTTGACATAAAAAAAAAATAGCTACGCAGGTTCCCTGACAAGGACCAGACTAAATATTCCATTTCGGAACCCAAACCATAGTAGATGCGTCATAAAAAAAAGCTATGCAGAGGAATACAGATACCGAATCCTCAACAATGAGATCAGCATCCTCTGATTCACATTACAAAAGAAATCAATACAAAAATCGGTCCAGACTTCATTTGTTTCTTCATTCATTAGAATGAACGACAGTCTGATAGAGCACACCACATGCTAGTCTCAGTAGCCCATGAATGAACAAATCAATTCACCCCGTAGGTTAAGATAGAAAACATAAAGAATTAGGTTAAGTCAAAATTAGCTTAAGTTTAGGATTAAGTTAAGTAAGTGCTCTATAGTCGACTTAGGATAAGTTAGGTTAAGTTGAGTTAAGCTGAGTTAAATAGAGAGAATTTTTCAAGGGACCAAAATTTTTAATCTTGCTCCGGACAAGGGAAGAGAAAAGGGGATTCTTCTTTGTCGCGGATAAAAGCTTGATTTCTCTTGGGAAAGGCTTAAGGGTCGTACCATGTTCTCCAAATCACTTGTTGACAACTTAAGATAGCGTGAATCAGTAATACTGGTCGCAAATAGATTTTATTAAATAAATCTTCAAATCTAAAACTTCGCACCAGGCTGAGCCCTAATGGTCCTAGAAGTGATGAGAAAATTTATTTAACTTGACTACGAATCAATTTTAAAACTTGCATTAATCACGAAAAGCTTAATGGATGATGTGTCTCAGGTTTCAGGTTCAACTTCATTCTTCTCGAAGCCAAGGGTTACAGGCTAAGAGAAAAATGAAGAGTGATTGATCCAAATCCTTAGTACTCTGAGCCTCCATTAAGAACGAAATTTTAATCTTATTGATCCTACCGATTGAAACGTCATCGATGTCTGAGCATCCATATTCGTGAGGAGAGGTTCAATCAGAAGAAAAATTGGCAGGCGAAAGTAAAGATCAACTCTTAAATCCAATTCCAAGTTTTGTCAATCTTGGGGAAGGCAAGAAAATTAGATAAGTCAAACGAATCGGAATTACATCCAATGCGAGTAAATTTCAATGCACACTAATCAACGAGATCGGGATGAAAAGCCTTCCAGTGAAGCGCGAGATCGCTCCTGTACACTGTGAAAGGGGTACCGGGAAATAGCTTCCTCATCTGTAATCGCTGACCGCGTTGAGCCGTACGGTGTAGGCATTGAGAAAGCGTATCTCGGGTAGCAAGGATCTTAATCTATGTTCGTTTGATCAGCAATTTTCTTAATTAATTTTTCTTATTTTTTTTTCCTTTTTCTTAATTTTTTCTTTATTTTTTAATCTCACCATCAAGTCCCTTGAACCATAAAGGAATAGTAAATCGAATAACGATAGAATACTTCAAAATTTGATACTCTCAGTTTGAATTATTCTAGCTCATGTCTAGGGGTTTGTAACGCATCCGCTGACGCGAACTTGTTCCAATTCCTAGTACACTAATGTCAAGCAAAAACATAGAAAATATCGCAAATAAAGAACCGCGGGTTTTGTCATAGAATATTGAAGTAAACACGTCTCACGGTCATATAAGAAATTGTAAACAAAACCTAGTCATAAATTTTATAACGTAAATAAGAAATCAAACGGAGGGGTTTTCCGATACACGAATGTCGGATAAACTGAGAAAATCCGACCTTCGAATCTTTCCCCTACCTAGAATAACATGAAGAAATACACGGCTTACATTATTATTTAAACATAAGATATGATGTCCATAAAATTAAATTAGATTAAATTAAGAACAAGTGACACCCTGTAATATTGTACTAAAAATCCTCGTTAAGTATATTCGAGATCTTCGAATTTGGAATTCGCGCGCTTTTATCCATAATATATAGAAGTATCGTCAAAGGACGCTACCGATTATTGAATCGTCAGTCAACCAGTTGAAACCGAACACAACAATCGAAAACATCGTGATTAGAATTTGTTCTCAAAAAGTGTTGTAAAATTTTATCACTCCGTTGATAGGAGTAAGTGATACTTTAAAAATTCGCGTTAGAGAAATAGGATTGTAATTGTCCTCACGCGCGCGGTTTTCGCGTACATAGAAATAGAAGGAAAGTGAATAAAAATTATCGGTCATCGGAATCTTTGTCCAGCCCATACACGGACAGATCCCATGACGATAATAATTGTTTAGTGCACATAAAAGGTCGTCGTACCTCAAGAATATTGTCCTCAAAGGACAATATAGTGTTTGAAAGAAAGATTGTGTTAATTTTTAGTATTTTTTTGCATATTTTGAGATCATATTATTGAGTCATACATCATCCGTTCATCACGCTGGAAGGAAGTGGCAACCGCATGGGATCCATGAGCTCCAACGGTTCGTTTTAGTATTACTTTATTATTTTGCGCAAAATTTTAATTATTTTAAGCATACTCAAAGTGAAACACCAACCGTGTGTTGGTCTTTCACTATAATAATAATTGTCCTGAACCATTGTCTGTACGACATGGCGGTGGTTCAGAAGTAGTCATAAGTCATTTTAAAATAGTTAAACGTTGTATTAATAAACGAAGTGTGAGACCGTGATACGCGTGTTTGTTTCATTTCACTTAGTTATAGAACGGTAAGTCTTCATTGGAGGACGCCGATTAACTTACCACAATCCGTGTCGAGCCAGCGGAGGTAACGTTATAACTTCAACCGGGATTTGATTTTTTTCTTAGATATAATTTAATTTTAATTCATTTTTGGCTCCGGGTCTTTCATAACGGTACCGTTAAAATAGTTTAGCGCGAAATCGAGCGTCGTAATTTATAATCCACCATTTTCTTATTCTTACTTCGGCTTTTTATTGGACTTATTTTATGCCCTATTATTATTGCACGATCTCGTTTATTTTTTTCTAATTTTTTTATTTTATTTGTGTTTTTTTGATTTTTTGATTTTTTTTTTGGAGAAGTGAATAATTTTTTTTGTTGGAATGAACTCGCATTTGATTTATATTAGCAAGTTGACTACAGGGTACCAGGGTGTAGTATACGAAGCCGGGGAAATTTTACCATACATATTTACCTGCTCCTCCCACTCTGATAAGCTTCCTGAAAATATGGTAAAGGACATTTTGGAACATTTTGACCTCCTTCATACATTATCATCAGTGGTAGTTATTTCTAATGAAACGTCATTTAATATGGACATTCCTTCAATTAAACTACAATAACGTAGTGTAGTATCGCATGTCCCAAAAGATTTTCTTTTATTAATATTATTTTTTTGTTCATAATATGAAAGTACGAACGTACCTTAAGCAAGTTCAACTAAGACAATAGTGGCTAGTGATCAACATATTTAATAATTCGCTTTCCTTACAATAGCATATCGTTCCAAATTAGCGCAAAGCATCCTCATGAAATTAATTTTTTTGGGATAACTTTATATCTCTAGAACCTTTACTCCTAGAAAGAACAACTTTACTTATTTTTATCAACCCTGAATATTGCCACGCATGGTTGATCGGGTCTGACCATCCTAGAATAATTTATACCACTCCTCACCAAGAACCGTATGCCTCAGCCATATTTGAAGAAATAGTTGTCAACACCGCTTTAATTTTACTAGAAATTCATGAAATTGATTTTGACGTTTATTTGCATTATGTTTAACATGTATCATCATCTTTTAAATACGACCAATAGGGATTCTTTAAGCCCTCATTTCCCTCTGCCGGAACCAGGTCAAGCATCCGCAACGATCGCTCATTTGCCGGATGAGATGATCAAGTACGAATTAGAGTCGCAAGGTATTAAATGTCTGCCCAATTATTTGCAACGCAGAAAACAATTGGCAGCTGTAATAGATGAGAGGAAATATGTCGTGGGGAAACAACCCGTAGCAATGGGATACAAGGAAGATCTCGATTATTGTTCGAAATACTTAGAAGCATGGGAGAACCAATTTCACCCAGACTCCATGGGACCAAATACTGCCGAATCCTTCAAGATCAAGATCCAGTTTTTGAGTTCTCGACTTCATATGATAAGGCCTCATGAAGATGATGAAGATTCCAAAGTTCTACTGAGTTTATTGAAATCGAAAACGGTTAAAATGAAAAACAATTTATCACGAGTTACAAGTGCTTTCTCATGCCGTGAAGAATCTTTCTTAGAAAGGGGTTCTGACCGTCAGAGGAACATAGAAGATTGGACATACCAAGAAGAAGGTAGCCGACCATTAGGAACTAATAATCTTTCTCGAGGGACTGTACACAATAGTCTAGACAATGAGGAATCAATCCTGAATTTTTCTATGAGTTTCGCGGAAAATGATCCCAGATACAGATACAGTTGGGGAGATCATAATAACGTCGCTGAATCGACACGTGCCATGGGACGTGGAGATCAAAGAATGGGAGATAACGGGGCCAGGTCAACAATTAATGTTCCATTTAGTGCTAATACGCTTAGCCATTGCAATAAAAATAAGATTCAAATTTGGAAGTGGGGACTTAAATTTTATGGGGAACCAGGGTCGATCACCGTGACTGAATTTCTCAGAAGAGTAAAAGAATTTGCAAAATCCAGAGGAGCTTCTCCGGAGATATTATATGAAGGGGCTAGCGAATTATTCGATAGTAGTGCCTTAAAATGGTATCGGGCGGATGTAGCCAACGGATCTTTTAGTAATTGGGAGCAAATGGAAGAAGAATTAGTTAAAGACTTTAGATCATACGATTATGGGGACAACCTTTGGGATTACATTAGAAATCGGTTACAAAGCCCTAACGAAAGGATAGTAACTTATTTCGCCACAATGGAGGACTTGTTTCTCAAATTGAACCAACCTGCCTCAGAGATAGTGAAAGTTAACACTATCGGAAGGAATTTATTACCAGAATACATTAAAGGCTTAGCAACAGCTGAATATAGAACTGTCACGGAATTGAAAAACCTGTGCAAGAGTATTGAGTCCGACTTGAAACGGATCATGACTCGAAGTACGAACATAACTCGCAGGGAGCCTGAGACTATTGATAGACATGTAAGATTCTCCAACAAAATAAACACCTTAAGTGAGACTGCTGACGTCATGCAAGGGGAAAGTAAATATCCAAATAAGTACGAACCGGCAGGATACTGGGATAAGACCGTACAAGAATTATCATATAGAGAGGAGTTAGACGGGCCGAAATATGAGGTGCCTAATTCTGCAACATGGGGAGGGAGAAGATATAATAATCCAGACCCGAGATCAGTACCCTATGATCGAGATAGAAATTATCAGGATCATCAAACGGGGAATGGGAACATAGTTAATAATTATTATCCAACTTTTGGAAATTCGTCGTCAAAGAGAAACATGGGATACACAAACAATTATGACGCGAAGAGTCAAATGTCGGGAAACGATCCGAGGAATTTGAGAATAAGGACGGATCAAGTTCCTCAGATTATCCGCCGTCCATCCAATATGTCAAGAGATTAATTAAGCACCTAGAAGTCAAAAACATTAGCGATCAGGAGGATATTCCTGCATTCTTCAGAATTAAAGAGGAGTCTCGTCCTTATGCTAATTTGAGAATTTTGAACCAAACGATTCCTGCTCTAGTAGATTCGGGAGCACATCGTAGTGTGTGTGGGAGAGAAGGAGCTCAAAGGCTCATTAAGTTAGGTTTTAGATACAGAAGAGTTCAAGAATATCAAACTCCAGCAGTACGCACGGCCGACCGGACTGTTCATGAAATTAAACATTAATTTTCTATTCCTGTTCATTTCGAAGGGGGATTCGCACTGATCACTATTCTGTATGCTCCATCTATGTCCATGGATGTGGTGCTGGGTACTTCATTCATGGAAGCCTTCCGCATGGGGATAGTGACACCTAAATCTATTTGGTTCCCTGAAAATGAAGAAGATGAAAGGAGATTAGATGAGATAGCTATGCTGGCGGATGAAGACGTCTCGGACGAGGGCGATTCGCTCAAGGAAGAGCAGAGGAAGCTGACAATAGAGCAGAAAGAAACACTTGCCATTATTACTAAGAAATTTGAAAAATTAGGGAATATTCCGTTAGGGAGAACGAATGTCATTACTCATGATATAGATACTGGAAACAATTCTCCTTGTTTCACTGGCACAAGGCCACTATCACCTGTTAAAGAAAAAAAGATTGAAGAAGAATTTTTAAGGTTCAAGTCTTTAGGGGTAATAGAACCAGCTCATACAGCGTATAGGAACTCTATGACTGTAGTGGAAAAAATTAAAATGGGAAAGCTGAAGCTTCGACTTTGTCTAGACTCGCAAAAATTAAACGCGATAACCAAGGTCGAAAAATATGACTTGCCCTTAATCTCAACAATATTATCTCGATTAGGGACAGCCAAGTTCATTTCTAAGATTGATCTTAAGGACGCTTATTTACAAATTCCACTCACGGAAAGGTCGAAAGAAAAAACAGCTTTCTTCGTCAAAGGTCACGGAGTATGGCAGTTTAACACCATGCCTTTCGGTTTAGTGAACGCTAGCGCCGCTATGCAGCGTCTGATGGATACACTATTTGGGGACCTCGATGGGGAAGTTTTTGTCTATCAAGATGACTTGATAATAGTTAACAGCATTTTTGAAGATCATTGTAGGGCATTGAATATCGTTGCTGAAAGATTAAGTAAGGCGAATCTGTCCATAAATTATGAGAAAAGTGGATTTTGTTTGAGGAACATGCGATACATGGGGTATATTGTCGACGAGTTAGGACTGAGACCAGATCCGGAAAAAGTGTCATGTGTCCTTCAAATACCTTTGCCCAATACTCTTACAGAACTTCGACGATTCCTTGGAATGGCAGGGTGGTATCGACGGTTCATAGAAGCATTCGCTTCCATTGCCGCTCCGATGCATGAACTTTTGAAAAAAGGGGGGAAAGGTCGTAAGTTAGTTTGGAATGAGGGAGCTATTAAATCCTTTGAGGAGTTAAAGTTGCGATTAGCATCAGCTCCACTCCTCCAATCTCCTGACTTCACTAAATCTTTTATCATCTCCTGTGACGCAAGCGATGATTGTGTGGGCGGGGTCTTGAGTCAACCACTAGAAGATGATCTGAAGATTGATCGACCGATAGCTTATGCGAGTCGAAAGTTGAGAGGACCTGAACTTCACTATTCTACTACCGAAAAGGAATGCCTGGCCATAGTCTTCTGTGTAGAAAAATTCATGGAATATGTAGAGGGTACGGAATTTACCGTCTTTACAGATCATTCCGCACTTACTTGGTTATTTAAACAGAAAGATCTGAAGGGACGCCTTGCCATGAAACTTCAACCTCATCACATGAAAATTAAACACATAAAAGGGAAAAACAATGTAGCAGCCGACGCCATTTCGCGTTTCCCGATAGTACAAATCCTAGAATATGCAGCTTTGCTAGATTTCCTGCAACCCACGGGAGATGCATGGTATGAAAATTTGTTACAAGAAATTAGATTAGGGAATAACAATAATAGGAGATATAAAGAAGAAAACGGGAAAATTTATTATGACCCGACAATAAAGGGAAGGAGATTATCCAATTACGTATGGAAGTTAGTCGTGCCTAAGGAGGGAAGAGCTCAAGTTTTGAAAGAATGCCATGATGACCCAAAAGCTTCTCACCCAGGGGTTCAAAAAACAATAGACCGGGTCATGGATAGGTATTATTGGCCGGGTCTCTCTAGAGATGTGAAAGCGCATGTGCAATCGTGCCTGACGTGTAAAATTTCGAAACCGCGTAACATTAGACCACAAGGCATGATGGGTCTAGAACGGAAAGTTAGTCAACCCTGGCAAATGATATCCATGGATCTGTTAGGACCTTATCCACGTTCCAAGCATGGGCACACTTCATTGTTAGTAATATGTGATTGGTTAACCAAATATCCTTGTCTAATCCCACTACGCAACGCTACAGCATACCAGATAGTCAAGAATACCGTAACACGGGTATTTCATGAGTTCGGCGTGCCACAAACAGTTGTCATGGACAATGGTCCTCAATTTGCGCGAAGCAACGAAGTTAAGAAAATGTTGAAAGAATACGGGATAACAAGATTGTGGAGTAACTGTATATATCATCCGCAAAGTAACTTTACTGAACGTCATAACCGTAACATAATAGCTGCTTTACGAGCTTACGTAAATAATAATCATAGGGAATGGGACAAACACCCGCCCGAGATATCTCTTGCTTTACGCACAGCCGTAAACTCCGTCACGGGGTACTCACCTTTTTTTCTCAACCACGCGAGAGAATACGTCTTTCACGCGAATGAGTATAGGTTAGTAGACGCCAACGCATTCTCTACGGACCCTATATTAGAACGAACAGAATTCATCAAACGATTCCAGACCATATCCTCAAATATACTGAGAAAGATACAAAAATCACACCAGAAAAACAAATTAATATATGATAAAAAGAGATCAGAAGCAGAGTTTGACATAGGAGACAAAGTACTTGTCAAGAACCATCCTAAATCGGACGCCTCCAAAAACTTTTGCCAGAAATTAGCGCCGTTGTATGAGTCCGGGAAAATTGTCACCAAATTATCCCCTATTGTTTATACAGTTTCCCTTGAGAAAGATGGAGAAGAGAGGAAATATCATGTCCAGGATATTCGTCCTCATGTGGGTTAGTTAATCAAACCATAGTAGATTTGATAAAAAAAAAAAAAAATAGCTACGCAGGTTCCCTGACAAGGACCAGACTAAATATTCCATTTCGGAACCCAAACCATAGTAGATGCGTCATGAAAAAATAGCTATGCAGAGGAATACAGATACCGAATCCTCAACAATGAGAT
>CM055404.1:67653605-67665598 GCA_029228625.1 Pseudolycoriella hygida | reverse complement strand
ATTCTTCTCGAAGCCAAGGGTTACAGGCTAAGAGAAAAATGAAGAGTGATTGATCCAAATCCTTAGTACTCTGAGCCTCCATTAAGAACGAAATTTTAATCTTATTGATCCTACCGATTGAAACGTCATCGATGTCTGAGCATCCATATTCGTGAGGAGAGGTTCAATCAGAAGAAAAATTGGCAGGCGAAAGTAAAGATCAACTCTTAAATCCAATTCCAAGTTTTGTCAATCTTGGGGAAGGCAAGAAAATTAGATAAGTCAAACGAATCGGAATTACATCCAATGCGAGTAAATTTCAATGCACACTAATCAACGAGATCGGGATGAAAAGCCTTCCAGTGAAGCGCGAGATCGCTCCTGTACACTGTGAAAGGGGTACCGGGAAATAGCTTCCTCATCTGTAATCGCTGACCGCGTTGAGCCGTACGGTGTAGGCATTGAGAAAGCGTATCTCGGGTAGCAAGGATCTTAATCTATGTTCGTTTGATCAGCAATTTTCTTAATTAATTTTTCTTATTTTTTTTTCCTTTTTCTTAATTTTTTCTTTATTTTTTAATCTCACCATCAAGTCCCTTGAACCATAAAGGAATAGTAAATCGAATAACGATAGAATACTTCAAAATTCGATACTCTCAGTTTGAATTATTCTAGCTCATGTCTAGGGGTTTGTAACGCATCCGCTGACGCGAACTCGTTCCAATTCCTAGTACACTAATGTCAAGCAAAAACATAGAAAATATCGCAAATAAAGAACCGCGGGTTTTGTCATAGAATATTGAAGTAAACACGTCTCACGGTCATATAAGGAATTGTAAACAAAACCTAGTCATAAATTTTATAACGTAAATAAGAAATCAAACGGAGGGGTTTTCCGATACACGAATGTCGGATAAACTGAGAAAATCCGACCTTCGAATCTTTCCCCTACCTAGAATAACATGAAGAAATACACGGCTCACATTATTATTTAAACATAAGATATGATGTCCATAAAATTAAATTAGATTAAATTAAGAACAAGTGACACCCTGTAATATTGTACTAAAAATCCTCGTTAAGTATATTCGAGATCTTCGAATTTGGAATTCGCGCGCTTTTATCCATAATATATAGAAGTATCGTCAAAGGACGCTACCGATTATTGAATCGTCAGTCAACCAGTTGAAACCGAACACAACAATCGAAAACATCGTGATTAGAATTTGTTCTCAAAAAGTGTTGTAAAATCTTATCACTCCGTTGATAGGAGTAAGTGATACTTTAAAAATTCGCGTTAGAGAAATAGGATTGTAATTGTCCTCACGCGTGCGGTTTTCGCGTACATAGAAATAGAAGGAAAGTGAATAAAAATTATCGGTCATCGGAATCTTTGTCCAGCCCATACACGGACAGATCCCATGACGATAATAATTGTTTAGTGCACATAAAAGGTCGTCGTACCTCAAGAATATTGTCCTCAAAGGACAATATAGTGTTTGAAAGAAAGATTGTGTTAATTTTTAGTATTTTTTTGCATATTTTGAGATCATATTATTGAGTCATACATCATCCGTTCATCACGCTGGAAGGAAGTGGCAACCGCATGGGATCCATGAGCTCCAACGGTTCGTTTTAGTATTACTTTATTATTTTGCGCAAAATTTTAATTATTTTAAGCATACTCAAAGTGAAACACCAACCGTGTGTTGGTCTTTCACTATAATAATAATTGTCCTGAACCATTGTCTGTACGACATGGCGGTGGTTCAGAAGTAGTCATAAGTCATTTTAAAATAGTTAAACGTTGTATTAATAAACGAAGTGTGAGACCGTGATACGCGTGTTTGTTTCATTTCACTTAGTTATAGAACGGTAAGTCTTCATTGGAGGACGCCGATTAACTTACCACAATCCGTGTCGAGCCAGCGGAGGTAACGTTATAACTTCAACCGGGATTTGATTTTTTCTTAGATATAATTTAATTTTAATTCATTTTTGGCTCCGGGTCTTTCATAACGGTACCGTTAAAATAGTTTAGCGCGAAATCGAGCGTCGTAATTTATAATCCACCATTTTCTTATTCTTACTTCGGCTTTTTATTGGACTTATTTTATGCCCTATTATTATTGCACGATCTCGTTTATTTTTTTCTAATTTTTTTATTTTATTTGTGTTTTTTTGATTTTTTGATTTTTTTTTTGGAGAAGTGAATAATTTTTTTTGTTGGAATGAACTCGCATTTGATTTATATTAGCAAGTTGACTACAGGGTACCAGGGTGTAGTATACGAAGCCGGGGAAATTTTACCATACATATTTACCTGCTCCTCCCACTCTGATAAGCTTCCTGAAAATATGGTAAAGGACATTTTGGAACATTTTGACCTCCTTCATACATTATCATCAGTGGTAGTTATTTCTAATGAAACGTCATTTAATATGGACATTCCTTCAATTAAACTACAATAACGTAGTGTAGTATCGCATGTCCCAAAAGATTTTCTTTTATTAATATTATTTTTTTTTGTTCATAATATGAAAGTACGAACGTACCTTAAGCAAGTTCAACAAAGCCAATAGTGGCTAGTGATCAACATATTTTAATAATTCGCTTTCCTTACAATAGCATATCGTTCCAAATTAGCGCAAAGCATCCTCATGAAATTAATTTTTTTGGGATAACTTTATATCTCTAGAACCTTTACTCCTAGAAAGAACAACTTTACTTATTTTTATCAACCCTGAATATTGCCACGCATGGTTGATCGGGTCTGACCATCCTAGAATAATTTATACCACTCCTCACCAAGAACCGTATGCCTCAGCCATATTTGAAGAAATAGTTGTCAACACCGCTTTAATTTTACTAGAAATTCATGAAATTGATTTTGACGTTTATTTGCATTATGTTTAACATGTATCATCATCTTTTAAATACGACCAATAGGGATTCTTTAAGCCCTCATTTCCCTCTGCCGGAACCAGGTCAAGCATCCGCAACGATCGCTCATTTGCCGGATGAGATGATCAAGTACGAATTAGAGTCGCAAGGTATTAAATGTCTGCCCAATTATTTGCAACGCAGAAAACAATTGGCAGCTGTAATAGATGAGAGGAAATATGTCGTGGGGAAACAACCCGTAGCAATGGGATACAAGGAAGATCTCGATTATTGTTCGAAATACTTAGAAGCATGGGAGAACCAATTTCACCCAGACTCCATGGGACCAAATACTGCCGAATCCTTCAAGATCAAGATCCAGTTTTTGAGTTCTCGACTTCATATGATAAGGCCTCATGAAGATGATGAAGATTCCAAAGTTCTACTGAGTTTATTGAAATCGAAAACGGTTAAAATGAAAAACAATTTATCACGAGTTACAAGTGCTTTCTCATGCCGTGAAGAATCTTTCTTAGAAAGGCGTTCTGACCGTCAGAGTAACATAGAAGATTGGACATACCAAGAAGAAGGTAGCCGACCATTAGGAACTAATAATCTTTCTCGAGGGACTGTACACAATAGTCTAGACAATGAGGAATCAATCCTGAATTTTTCTATGAATTTCGCGGAAAATGATCCCAGATACAGATACAGTTGGGGAGATCATAATAACGTCGCTGAATCGACACGTGCCATGGGACGTGGAGATCAAAGAATGGGAGATAACGGGGCCAGGTCAACAATTAATGTTCCATTTAGTGCTAATACGCTTAGCCATTGCAATAAAAATAAGATTCAAATTTGGAAGTGGGGACTTAAATTTTATGGGGAACCAGGGTCGATGACCGTGACTGAATTTCTCAGAAGAGTAAAAGAATTTGCAAAATCCAGAGGAGCTTCTCCGGAGATATTATATGAAGGGGCTAGCGAATTATTCGATAGTAGTGCCTTAAAATGGTATCGGGCGGGTGTAGCCAACGGATCTTTTAGTAATTGGGAGCAAATGGAAGAAGAATTAGTTAAAGACTTTAGATCATACGATTATGGGGACAACCTTTGGGATTACATTAGAAATCGGTTACAAAGCCCTAACGAAAGGATAGTAACTTATTTCGCCACAATGGAGGACTTGTTTCTCAAATTGAACCAACCTGCCTCAGAGATAGTGAAAGTTAACACTATCAGAAGGAATTTATTACCAGAATACATTAAAGGCTTAGCAACAGCTGAATATAGAACTGTCACGGAATTGAAAAACCTGTGCAAGAGTATTGAGTCCGACTTGAAACGGATCATGACTCGAAGTACGAACATAACTCGCAGGGAGCCTGAGACTATTGATAGACATGTAAGATTCTCCAACAAAATAAACACCTTAAGTGAGACTGCTGACGTCATGCAAGGGGAAAGTAAATATCCAAATAAGTACGAACCGGCAGGATACTGGGATAAGACCGTACAAGAATTATCATATAGAGAGGAGTTAGACGGGCCGAAATATGAGGTGCCTAATTCTGCAACATGGGGAGGGAGAAGATATAATAATCCAGACCCGAGATCAGTACCCTATGATCGAGATAGAAATTATCAGGATCATCAAACGGGGAATGGGAACATAGTTAATAATTATTATCCAACTTTTGGAAATTCGTCGTCAAAGAGAAACATGGGATACACAAACAATTATGACGCGAAGAGTCAAATGTCGGGAAACGATCCGAGGAATTTGAGAATAAGGACGGATCAAGTTCCTCAGATTATCCGCCGTCCATCCAATATGTCAAGAGATTAATTAAGCACCTAGAAGTCAAAAACATTAGCGATCAGGAGGATATTCCTGCATTCTTCAGAATTAAAGAGGAGTCTCGTCCTTATGCTAATTTGAGAATTTTGAACCAAACGATTCCTGCTCTAGTAGATTCGGGAGCACATCGTAGTGTGTGTGGGAGAGAAGGAGCTCAAAGGCTCATTAAGTTAGGTTTTAGATACAGAAGAGTTCAAGAATATCAAACTCCAGCAGTACGCACGGCCGACCGGACTGTTCATGAAATTAAACATTAATTTTCTATTCCTGTTCATTTCGAAGGGGGATTCGCACTGATCACTATTCTGTATGCTCCATCTATGTCCATGGATGTGGTGCTGGGTACTTCATTCATGGAAGCCTTCCGCATGGGGATAGTGACACCTAAATCTATTTGGTTCCCTGAAAATGAAGAAGATGAAAGGAGATTAGATGAGATAGCTATGCTGGCAGATGAAGACGTCTCGGACGAGGGCGATTCGCTCAAGGAAGAGCAGAGGAAGCTGACAATAGAGCAGAAAGAAACACTTGCCATTATTACTAAGAAATTTGAAAAATTAGGGAATATTCCGTTAGGGAGAACGAATGTCATTACTCATGACATAGATACTGGAAACAATTCTCCTTGTTTCACTGGCACAAGGCCACTATCACCTGTTAAAGAAAAAAAGATTGAAGAAGAATTTTTAAGGTTCAAGTCTTTAGGGGTAATAGAACCAGCTCATACAGCGTATAGGAACTCTATGACTGTAGTGGAAAAAATAAAAATGGGAAAGCTGAAGCTTCGACTTTGTCTAGACTCGCAAAAATTAAACGCGATAACCAAGGTCGAAAAATATGACTTGCCCTTAATCTCAACAATATTATCTCGATTAGGAACAGCCAAGTTCATTTCTAAGATTGATCTTAAGGACGCTTATTTACAAATTCCACTCACGGAAAGGTCGAAAGAAAAAACAGCTTTCTTCGTCAAAGGTCACGGAGTATGGCAGTTTAACACCATGCCTTTCGGTTTAGTGAACGCTAGCGCCGCTATGCAGCGTCTGATGGATACACTATTTGGGGACCTCGATGGGGAAGTTTTTGTCTATCAAGATGACTTGATAATAGTTAACAGCATTTTTGAAGATCATTGTAGGGCATTGAATATCGTTGCTGAAAGATTAAGTAAGGCGAATCTGTCCATTATGAGAAAAGTGGATTTTGTTTGAGGAACATGCGATACATGGGGTATATTGTCGACGAGTTAGGACTGAGACCAGATCCGGAAAAAGTGTCATGTGTCCTTCAAATACCTTTGCCCAATACTCTTACAGAACTTCGACGATTCCTTGGAATGGCAGGGTGGTATCGACGGTTCATAGAAGCATTCGCTTCCATTGCCGCTCCGATGCATGAACTTTTGAAAAAAGGGGGGAAAGGTCGTAAGTTAGTTTGGAATGAGGGAGCTATTAAATCCTTTGAGGAGTTAAAGTTGCGATTAGCATCAGCTCCACTCCTCCAATCTCCTGACTTCACTAAATCTTTTATCATCTCCTGTGACGCAAGCGATGATTGTTTGGGCGGGGTCTTGAGTCAACCACTAGAAGATGATCTGAAGATTGATCGACCGATAGCTTATGCGAGTCGAAAGTTGAGAGGACCTGAACTTCACTATTCTACTACCGAAAAGGAATGCCTGGCCATAGTCTTCTGTGTAGAAAAATTCATGGAATATGTAGAGGGTACGGAATTTACCGTCTTTACAGATCATTCCGCACTTACTTGGTTATTTAAACAGAAAGATCTGAAGGGACGCCTTGCCATGAAACTTCAACCTCATCACATGAAAATTAAACACATAAAAGGGAAAAACAATGTAGCAGCCGACGCCATTTCGCGTTTCCCGATAGTACAAATCCTAGAATATGCAGCTTTGCTAGATTTCCTGCAACCCACGGGAGATGCATGGTATGAAAATTTGTTACAAGAAATTAGATTAGGGAATAACAATAATAGGAGATATAAGGAAGAAAACGGGAAAATTTATTATGACCCGACAATAAAGGGAAGGAGATTATCCAATTACGTATGGAAGTTAGTCGTGCCTAAGGAGGGAAGGGCTCAAGTTTTGAAAGAATGCCATGATGACCCAAAAGCTTCTCACCCAGGGGTTCAAAAAACAATAGACCGGGTCATGGATAGGTATTATTGGCCGGGTCTCTCTAGAGATGTGAAAGCGCATGTGCAATCGTGCCTGACGTGTAAAATTTCGAAACCGCGTAACATTAGACCACAAGGCATGATGGGTCTAGAACGGAAAGTTAGTCAACCCTGGCAAATGATATCCATGGATCTGTTAGGACCTTATCCACGTTCCAAGCATGGGCACACTTCATTGTTAGTAATATGTGATTGGTTAACCAAATATCCTTGTCTAATCCCACTACGCAACGCTACAGCATACCAGATAGTCAAGAATACCGTAACACGGGTATTTCATGAGTTCGGCGTGCCACAAACAGTTGTCATGGACAATGGTCCTCAATTTGCGCGAAGCAACGAAGTTAAGAAAATATTGAAAGAATTCGGGATAACAAGATTGTGGAGTAACTGTATATATCATCCGCAAAGCAACTTTACTGAACGTCATAACCGCAACATAATAGCTGCTTTACGAGCTTACGTAAATAATAATCATAGGGAATGGGACAAACACCTGCCCGAGATATCTCTTGCTTTACGCACAGCCGTAAACTCCGTCACGGGGTACTCACCTTTTTTTCTCAACCACGCGAGAGAATACGTCTTTCACGCGAATGAGTATAGGTTAGTAGACGCCAACGCATCCTCTACGGACTCTATATTAGAACGAACAGAATTTATCAAACGATTCCAGACCATGTCCTCAAATATACTGGGAAAGATACAAAAATCACACCAGAAAAACAAATTAACATATGATAAAAAGAGATCAGAAGCAGAGTTTGACATAGGAGACAAAGTACTCGTCAAGAACCATCCTAAATCGGACGCCTCCAAAAACTTTTGCCAGAAATTAGCGCCGTTGTATGAGTCCGGGAAAATTGTCACCAAATTATCCCCTATTGTTTATACAGTTTCCCTTGAGAAAGATGGAGAAGAGAGGAAATATCATGTCCAGGATATTTGTCCTCATGTGGGTTAGTTAATCAAACCATAGTAGATTTGACATAAAAAAAAAATAGCTACGCAGGTTCCCTGACAAGGACCAGACTAAATATTCCATTTCGGAACCCAAACCATAGTAGATGCGTCATAAAAAAAAGCTATGCAGAGGAATACAGATACCGAATCCTCAACAATGAGATCAGCATCCTCTGATTCACATTACAAAAGAAATCAATACAAAAATCGGTCCAGACTTCATTTGTTTCTTCATTCATTAGAATGAACGACAGTCTGATAGAGCACACCACATGCTAGTCTCAGTAGCCCATGAATGAACAAATCAATTCACCCCGTAGGTTAAGATAGAAAACATAAAGAATTAGGTTAAGTCAAAATTAGCTTAAGTTTAGGATTAAGTTAAGTAAGTGCTCTATAGTCGACTTAGGATAAGTTAGGTTAAGTTGAGTTAAGCTGAGTTAAATAGAGAGAATTTTTCAAGGGACCAAAATTTTTAATCTTGCTCCGGACAAGGGAAGAGAAAAGGGGATTCTTCTTTGTCGCGGATAAAAGCTTGATTTCTCTTGGGAAAGGCTTAAGGGTCGTACCATGTTCTCCAAATCACTTGTTGACAACTTAAGATAGCGTGAATCAGTAATACTGGTCGCAAATAGATTTTATTAAATAAATCTTCAAATCTAAAACTTCGCACCAGGCTGAGCCCTAATGGTCCTAGAAGTGATGAGAAAATTTATTTAACTTGACTACGAATCAATTTTAAAACTTGCATTAATCACGAAAAGCTTAATGGATGATGTGTCTCAGGTTTCAGGTTCAACTTCATTCTTCTCGAAGCCAAGGGTTACAGGCTAAGAGAAAAATGAAGAGTGATTGATCCAAATCCTTAGTACTCTGAGCCTCCATTAAGAACGAAATTTTAATCTTATTGATCCTACCGATTGAAACGTCATCGATGTCTGAGCATCCATATTCGTGAGGAGAGGTTCAATCAGAAGAAAAATTGGCAGGCGAAAGTAAAGATCAACTCTTAAATCCAATTCCAAGTTTTGTCAATCTTGGGGAAGGCAAGAAAATTAGATAAGTCAAACGAATCGGAATTACATCCAATGCGAGTAAATTTCAATGCACACTAATCAACGAGATCGGGATGAAAAGCCTTCCAGTGAAGCGCGAGATCGCTCCTGTACACTGTGAAAGGGGTACCGGGAAATAGCTTCCTCATCTGTAATCGCTGACCGCGTTGAGCCGTACGGTGTAGGCATTGAGAAAGCGTATCTCGGGTAGCAAGGATCTTAATCTATGTTCGTTTGATCAGCAATTTTCTTAATTAATTTTTCTTATTTTTTTTTCCTTTTTCTTAATTTTTTCTTTATTTTTTAATCTCACCATCAAGTCCCTTGAACCATAAAGGAATAGTAAATCGAATAACGATAGAATACTTCAAAATTTGATACTCTCAGTTTGAATTATTCTAGCTCATGTCTAGGGGTTTGTAACGCATCCGCTGACGCGAACTTGTTCCAATTCCTAGTACACTAATGTCAAGCAAAAACATAGAAAATATCGCAAATAAAGAACCGCGGGTTTTGTCATAGAATATTGAAGTAAACACGTCTCACGGTCATATAAGAAATTGTAAACAAAACCTAGTCATAAATTTTATAACGTAAATAAGAAATCAAACGGAGGGGTTTTCCGATACACGAATGTCGGATAAACTGAGAAAATCCGACCTTCGAATCTTTCCCCTACCTAGAATAACATGAAGAAATACACGGCTCACATTATTATTTAAACATAAGATATGATGTCCATAAAATTAAATTAGATTAAATTAAGAACAAGTGACACCCTGTAATATTGTACTAAAAATCCTCGTTAAGTATATTCGAGATCTTCGAATTTGGAATTCGCGCGCTTTTATCCATAATATATAGAAGTATCGTCAAAGTACGCTACCGATTATTGAATCGTCAGTCAACCAGTTGAAACCGAACACAACAATCGAAAACATCGTGATTAGAATTTGTTCTCAAAAAGTGTTGTAAAATTTTATCACTCCGTTGATAGGAGTAAGTGATACTTTAAAAATTCGCGTTAGAGAAATAGGACTGTAATTGTCCTCACGCGTGCGGTTTTCGCGTACATAGAAATAGAAGGAAAGTGAATAAAAATTATCGGTCATCGGAATCTTTGTCCAGCCCATACACGGACAGATCCCATGACGATAATAATTGTTTAGTGCACATAAAAGGTCGTCGTACCTCAAGAATATTGTCCTCAAAGGACAATATAGTGTTTGAAAGAAAGATTGTGTTAATTTTTAGTATTTTTTTGCATATTTTGAGATCATATTATTGAGTCATACATCATCCGTTCATCACGCTGGAAGGAAGTGGCAACCGCATGGGATCCATGAGCTCCAACGGTTCGTTTTAGTATTACTTTATTATTTTGCGCAAAATTTTAATTATTTTAAGCATACTCAAAGTGAAACACCAACCGTGTGTTGGTCTTTCACTATAATAATAATTGTCCTGAACCATTGTCTGTACGACATGGCGGTGGTTCAGAAGTAGTCATAAGTCATTTTAAAATAGTTAAACGTTGTATTAATAAACGAAGTGTGAGACCGTGATACGCGTGTTTGTTTCATTTCACTTAGTTATAGAACGGTAAGTCTTCATTGGAGGACGCCGATTAACTTACCACAATCCGTGTCGAGCCAGCGGAGGTAACGTTATAACTTCAACCGGGATTTGATTTTTTTCTTAGATATAATTTAATTTTAATTCATTTTTGGCTCCGGGTCTTTCATAATCGCGAGCTGAAATTCAGATAACGGAACGGTACCGTTAAAATAGTTTAGCGCGAAATCGAGCGTCGTAATTTATAATCCACCATTTTCTTATTCTTACTTTGGCTTTTTATTGGACTTATTTTATGCCCTATTATTATTGCACGATCTCGTTTATTTTTTTCTAATTTTTTTATTTTATTTGTGTTTTTTTGATTTTTTGATTTTTTTTTTGGAGAAGTGAATAATTTTTTTTGTTGGAATGAACTCGCATTTGATTTATATTAGCAAGTTGACTACAGGGTACCAGGGTGTAGTATACGAAGCCGGGGAAATTTTACCATACATATTTACCTGCTCCTCCCACTCTGATAAGCTTCCTGAAAATATGGTAAAGGACATTTTGGAACATTTTGACCTCCTTCATACATTATCATCAGTGGTAGTTATTTCTAATGAAACGTCATTTAATATGGACATTCCTTCAATTAAACTACAATAACGTAGTGTAGTATCGCATGTCCCAAAAAATTTTCTTTTATTAATATTATTTTTTTTTTGGTTCATAATATGAAAGTACGAACGTACCTTAAGCAAGTTCAACTAAGACAATAGTGGCTAGTGATCAACATATTTTAATAATTCGCTTTCCTTACAATAGCATATCGTTCCAAATTAGCGCAAAGCATCCTCATGAAATTAATTTTTTTGGGATAACTTTATATCTCTAGAACCTTTACTCCTAGAAAGAACAACTTTACTTATTTTTATCAACCCTGAATATTGCCACGCATGGTTGATCGGGTCTGACCATCCTAGAATAATTTATACCACTCCTCACCAAGAACCGTATGCCTCAGCCATATTTGAAGAAATAGTTGTCAACACCGCTTTAATTTTACTAGAAATTCATGAAATTGATTTTGACGTTTATTTGCATTATGTTTAACATGTATCATCATCTTTTAAATACGACCAATAGGGATTCTTTAAGCCCTCATTTCCCTCTGCCGGAACCAGGTCAAGCATCCGCAACGATCGCTCATTTGCCGGATGAGATGATCAAGTACGAATTAGAGTCGCAAGGTATTAAATGTCTGCCCAATTATTTGCAACGCAGAAAACAATTGGCAGCTGTAATAGATGAGAGGAAATATGTCGTGGGGAAACAACCCGTAGCAATGGGATACAAGGAAGATCTCGATTATTGTTCGAAATACTTAGAAGCATGGGAGAACCAATTTCACCCAGACTCCATGGGACCAAATACTGCCGAATCCTTCAAGATCAAGATCCAGTTTTTGAGTTCTCGACTTCATATGA
>CM055404.1:67639668-67653105 GCA_029228625.1 Pseudolycoriella hygida | reverse complement strand
AATGTACAGCAAGACGCAAACAGGGATAGATATAGATTTCTTCTCAAAGAGTATAACCAGGCCCAGTCAGACCTCAAAGAAAAACATAAAAGGAAGTTTTACGAGGAAGCAAATTCCGTGCCGTCTTACGCGCGAATACACAAGCTATTAGCGAAAGATGCTACCGCTCAAGTGGGGTCCCTTCTTGAGCCGGATGGCTCTTTCACATCTGATAGCAGAGAGACAGCGGAGCACTTGCTGCAAACGCACTTTCCGGGCAGTGTCCAACCCCAAGTTGCAGAACAGTTCGAACCACTGAACCCTCACCTTTTACCTTCTCGTAAGGATTGGTTGTTTGCAGAAAAACTTACCAAAAGAGGAAAAACTAAATGGGCCATTTTCAGGTTTTATTCGTTCAAATCTGCCGGACTTGACGGAGTCTTCCCTGCTTTGCTCAAAGAAGGTATTAATTTGCTTCTCGATAGATTAAGGTCTGTTTTCAAGAGTTCGATCGCTTTAGGATATATCCCCAAGTTTTGGGAAAAGGTTAGAGTAGCCTTGATTCCTAAGCCTGGCAAAACGTCCCACTGTAAAGCTAAAGACTTCCGTCCGATTAGCCTTACGTCGTTTTTGCTTAAAGCTCTGGAGAGACTCTTAGACTTCTATATCCGCGGCGAAGTGCTAAAGAAATTCCCGTTACATGTCAATCAGCACGTGTATCAGATTGGCAAATCGACGGACACCGCGCTGCACCAGATGACTCAAAAGATTGAACGCATGCTCAAAAATGGTAAGGTCGCACTCGGTTGTTTTCTGGACATAGAGGGGGCTTTTGATAATACGGATTTTGAGGTGATTACAAGGGCGGCAGCTGTAAGGGAAATGAACGATTTAGCCATCAGATGGATAGTCAGAATGCTGAGCGGTAGAACTGTCGAAGCCACCATTTGCGGGACTAACATCAAACTCGGAGTAACTAGGGGCTGCCCACAAGGTGGTATTCTCTCTCCTATACTCTGGTGTATGGTGATTGACTCGCTCTTGGTTAAGCTTAACGACTCGGGTATTTTCACTCAAAGCTATTCCGATGACGTGTCTATCCTAATCTGTGGGGATTTCGTTGCTACTATAGGCGATTTGATGAGAACCGCAATTGGGGTAGTTGAAAGATGGTGTCTCGAAAATAAGCTGATGGTTAACCCCATCAAAACTAAAATCATTTTCTTCAGCCGAAGAAAAGCCGAAACCGCTTCAGAACTGGGTACCTTTAGGTTGTTCGGAACGGAAGTTCATCTGAAAGCGGCTGTTAAGTACCTCGGTGTGATCTTTGATCGTTGGCTAACATGGATACCTCACGTAGAGGAAAAACTTGACAAATGCATTGGTATCTTCTGGCTGTGTAGAAATGCTTTTAGTAGTACGTGGGGTCTTTCTCCCGAGGCTATCTGGTGGATATTTACGGCGGTGGTCAGACCTATTCTTTGTCACGGATGTGTAGTCTGGTGGCCCAGAGTGGAAATAGGAACTGCCAAGAAAAGACTAGAGAAGCTACAGCGTCTGGCATGTCTCTGCATGACAGGCGTGAAGGGTTCAACCGCTACTGCGGCCCTGGAAGCGCTTGTCGATGTTCCGCCGCTTGACCTGTTTATAAAATCTGTTGCTTTCAACACCTCTGTCAATATCCGGAGCAGCGGTTGGTGGTCTCCCGTTTTTGAGGAAGGACACTCCGCCATAATTAGGGTAGTCAAGGACGAACGGTTGCTTATGCCAAGTGATTAAATCAAAGCGGAATATATGCTCGACGATTGCTTCGATTGGATTATCCCTGATGACTGGCTTGGTGAGAATAAAATCTTTCCTCCGGCTGAGGGCGTCGTCTGCTTCACGGATGGTTCCAAGGGAGAAGATTCATCAGGAGCCGGTTATTCTTGCGACTTTTAACATAGAAGGCAGCCTCCCAACCGGTTTCTTGGCATCCGTCTATCAGACCGAACTCTTTGCTGTGTCGAAACTGTGCGATGAACTGATCAACAAAGTATCTGGGGAAAATATCTATGTTTGCACCGACAGTCAGTCCGCTATTCAAGCGGTAAGTTCTCCTTGTATCAGGTCTAGAACCGTACTTGACTGCAAGGTCGGCCTTAACGAGCTCGGAAAGACCAACTCCGTGACAGTTCTGTGGGTTCCAAGTCACAGCGGCATCCCAGGTAACGAAAGAGCGGACGAACTTGCTCACCTAGGCGCCAGTAAAGCTTTTGTTGGCCCAGAACCAATGTTCGGTATTCCAATATCGACAAGAAAGGCCATAGTCAAAGAATGGCTTCGAAAGGAGCATCTCAGAGGTTGGTCGCAGTACGAAGGCGCAAAACACACCAAACTATTTTGTAAGAGTCCATCGATGGAAGTCAGGAAGACGCTGCTAAGCCTTAGTAGACCTGACATTAAAAGGGTTATTGAAGCCATTACCAACCACTGTGGGCTCAACAAATACCTCTACGACATCAGTTGCGTCGACAGCCCGGCGTGCCTTTGTGGCCATGGTGACGAAACCGGATATCACGTCATTAGTGTCTGTCCCAGATACAAACTCATTAGGAGGCAAATTATGGGTAAACCAGAACTAGATAGCTCCGATCTGATTCTCAACCCTATGGTTATAAACAATCTGGCTGTTTTTCTTCGGAAAACCAGAAGGTTTCCCATGAGTTAAAGAAAATCAAATCATAAGGCTGTGTACGTTGAATATAAAATGGATCCGGTTTTCCCGTACAGGAAATCAGTTCTATTTAATTTATTTTATTTTATTTATTTTGAACTTGTCATAATTATTTGTAATTTGTAATTGTATTCCCTTTGTTTAATTAATAAACGAAGAAACTAGGGGGTGGTACAAAGAATCATCGATTCAGGTGCCAGTACCCCGACGTTCTTATCTATCTATCTAACCCGACGTCTAACTAGCGTCATTAATCCTAGCTGTTCACATCTATAAGTATACGGGGTTAAAACATATGATTCCGTTAGGTGTCTATGATCATCACCGAGGAGAAACAAAACCATTTGTTTTTGCACACCCTCTATCTTGTTTTTATGAACCTGGTAATTGGGACACCAGATTATCGATGCAAATTCTAATATGGAGCGAACAAGCATTTGGTATATGATTTTTAACGTATCCTTTGAGAAATTTTTTGACTGCCTTTTTACGAATTTTGATGTTGTAATCGCTCGATTGTGGCATGAATGTTAGGGCTTCATCAAAAAGAACACCCAAGTCCATTGTCTCTTTGACTCTTTTCACAGGTTCTCCATTTATGGTATAGTTGAAAAGAATTGGATTTCTTTTTCGTGTAAAAGTGATGACTTTACATTTGCCCTTGTTGACCTGCAACCTGTTTTCCTCGCACCACTTCGTGAAACAATTGATTCCTTCCTGGAGGTTGACACAATCTTCTGTGCAGTTTATGATTTCACCAAGTTTTTTGTCGTCGGCAAAATTTAACGCAATAATCTCGTCCATTAATGGATCCGAATCGTCGAAAAATACGATAAAAAGGAATGGATCATTTACCGAGCCTTGATCTACGCCGGATGATACGCGTAGTAGTCTCGATTTAGCTCGGCCTATCTTTACATATTGGCACCTATCAGTCAAGTACGACTTGAACCAAAAGAGCGCCTGATTGGATAGTGGATGTCGCGCTAGCTTTCTTACTTGCTTAGAAATGTCAACATGGTCAAATGTTTTAGATACGTCAGAATAAAACATATCCAACTGGGAATTATTCTCAAAAGCTTCATAGATGTGAGTTGTTTGTTCTAGAAGATTAGTTTCGATATTCCTGCTAGAAATGAATCCATGCTGTGTAGTCTTAATACGTGATTTGATTATAAGCTTGAGTTGATCACGTATGACTTTGTCAAACACTTTTGCTATGTTTAGTACGGTGTTCACTCCACGATAATTTATCATTTCTTTCTTTGCACCAGATTTATATATTGGAGTAAGCTGTCCGATTTTAAATGCCTTGGGGTAATACATCTTTGAAGTCGATGTTGAAAAAATCAATTTCAGTGGTTCGGTTAGTTGTTCGGAACATTCACGTAAAACGATTGAAGCAACACCGTCAAAACCACTCAAGGTGGATCTGATATGGTGGTCGGAAATCAAAAAGTCAAGACAATTGTCGTCAATTCGATTTCTTATGAATGAGTCGAGACTTATGTCTTCATCATGTTCGAAATAGTCGGCGAATAAATTAGCTTTCTCTTCATCTGATTTCGCTACCTTATCATTGTAACACATTACGGCCGGTAGACCATTTGTTTTCCTCTTGCCATTCAAATGTCTCCAAAATTCTTTTGGATTTCTGTTTAAATTTGTTGTTTGCTGCTTAATGTAGTTTTCATGCATTTCTGCTCTGCGTTTTTCGAAGTTGGATCGAGACTCAATGAATGAACTATCATCAGCAGATTTGTTACTTGATCTAGCTTTGCACAATTTTTTGTATTCTTTGTTTCTTTTATTTTTTAATGAATAGAGCTCCTTATCATGCCAACTTGGCTTATTTGACGATCTTATTTTTGACTTCGGGATGAAGTTGTTAAACGTGTCATGTAAGATGCCATAAAAAACATCCACCATTTGGTCAATGTCGTCCAAGTGATTGTGTAGAATGTTATGGAAATCTACTGTTGATAAATGAGCACGTATTTCGTCGTAGTTCGCTTTTTTAAAAGAATACACTTCATGCATATTTAAATCTTCTTCTGTTTCCGGTGAAACAATTGGAGTGAATTCGATCATACACATGAGAGGAACATGACATGCATCGCTTTTATGTGAAGGGATCATGAGGAAGTCAGCCTTGTTCACAACTGTGAGTTCAGGACTGTTGGTGTATATAAGGTCAAGTACATTACCGCTACTGTTTTGAAATGGTGACATTTGAAAGTATCCATTATTCATCATTGAGTTGGTAAAATCTCGAGCTATTTCCGTTTTTCTTTCGGTTGATTCGCCTAGTATTGGGATGTAATCAAAACCGAAGTCATTTTCTATCCAGTTTATTCTATTACTGAAATTAAAATCACCTCATATCATGATTGTATCTTTGGTATCTGTAGACATTGTTAGCGCTTCAGTGGCCCGCAGATGCTTATTATAAAAGTTGGAAAGCTCATCATTGATTTTCCTATACTGAACATAGGCTGCGTAGATAAACAAGTGAGAGTTATTTCGCGTAATTTTAATGCATATAGCTTCAAGACCACTTATTTCGTCAATCATGCTTTGAAGCAAATAAAAGCAGAAAATCTTCGAACTAACTGCAGGGAGGCTACTGCGGAAGATTTTTTTCCTTTCTTTAGTAATACAATTCGAAATATCCACTACAGCCAAAAATTACTCGATTCGAACAGTAAGCCTAAACTAACGAGGAACTCCAACAACGGCGTACACAGAATGTGGCGACCTCCAATTTGTTAAAATATGCAATCGAAGTGCACTTAATATTCATTTATAAAATCTTAGTTCACACATTTTCTGTAAAAATATTTTATCTGAAAGCGACCGGTATGGTGTATTTATCGGCCGTAAAATAGGCCGATGAATGCAATGTTATTTGAAGAAATAAATTACTTGAATTTAATACGAAATTATAGTTACTGAAGCCAATAACAACGAATTAATTGAATTTCATGTGACATTATGCTCACTTTATACCGACAAATACGTGCTTTGTACGAATGACGTATTCCTGAATCAAAATAAAGTTTTATCAAAATGCTCCGACCGGTGCGACGAACTGATTGAAGAAAAGAACTTACATTAGGCTTTAGAAATGACAAGAGCGATCCACAACGAGTTCAAACCAGATATCAGATGACTCTGGTTAGATTCTTCAATAGAACTTTGTTTTAATTAAGGAAAAATGTAGTAAAACGACTCTATGCAGTGATGTATGACTGAATGGTATGAAAAAGGAATGAATTTTGCAAAGCTGTATTTTTCAAAAAGTCTTTGCCTATATTCGTGAAAGCATTGTCGCAATGAATAAAGCTTTCGTTACAAAAAATATTAATTATTGTTCCAAAAAAAATTGTTTTTGTTACAATTTTTAATTACGAATTTTCCAATATTTAATTCATATGTTCCATCAGAAATTGAAATTGAAAGAAAATGAGTTTGTTCCAATATGGAACACCAAATGTTCTAATATAAATTAAAATGTTACAAACTTATAACGGAATCGTTCCATAATAAAATACTTTTGTCACAAAGAAAATTGTTGCATTTTCCAATGTAAAATAATAATGTTCCAATATAAATTGAAACGTTACAAACCTCCAACAGGTTTGTTACAAAATAAAATATTTTTGTACCATTTTGTAGATTTAAATGTTCTACTTTTAAATGCAAACTTTCCAGTTAAGTAAGTTTTGTTGTATGGGAGCCCTGTCGGTTCGATTCTAGTACAACAAGTAAAACTGTCACATATTGTCATAGAGGATCTATACGATTGAATTGTGTGACAATATGCATGACTCTCGAGTTATCAGCCGTGATAAACTACAATTATTTCAGTGTTAACTTTCAGTGCGTGTCAACGTGTTTGTCGGTATTATAAAAAAGTTTCAATCTGTGCCCAACATTTCTCGAAGAAGTTCTGTGTGAAAGAAACAAAAAAGGTAATACAATTTTTATTCGATTTTAAAAATAAAGTGCAGTGCAATAATTTGCAAATTGAGAAAAGTTGTAAAATTTTAAAGTTAACTTTCAATTGAGTAGTTTTCGAGACAGTTAGAGTTTCAAGAAAATTTTCATGGTTTTAACTTAAAATTAATAAGTATTTATTTGAGACATTGTTTTTGCAATAATTTTCAGATTGAGGATAACCGGCATCGTTGAATGCGAAAGTTTATTAGTATGGAAGCAATGAATTCCGATAATCAGATAAGCGATGTCGCATATCGAGACACGCCGATTTCAAGCCAGTTAACGAAAGAATCGTCTAGAAATGTAAGTTTGCTTAATTCACGTTAAAAATGTGCTAAACGCATCTATACAAGCGAATTTTTAATTTAAATGTACGTTTAGTTCGACATTGAATTTACTGAAAACAAAAAAAAAAAAACGGTTTTTTCAAATTTCGATTGAAAATGAAATAATTTCCGACAAAAAAAATGTTTGACAGGCTTTTTTTTCGCAAAAAATTGAAAATAATGGAATTGTGTATCGCCGCGCCGCGTGGAAGTGTGTATCGACTCCCAAGGTCGCACTAAAATATTTTTATGTTCTGCCGTATGTGTTTTATTCTGCCATTGAAATCTTTCAAAAAAGTTTAAGAGGCAAAGGCAGGTTCTTGGCATGGCACGACTCTTAACATTTCGTTTTATTTGTTCGTATTACTTTTGTTCATATTTATATTTTATAATTCCAACCAATGACAGACAATGCAGGAATTACCGTTTTCGGTTCTGAACGAAAACGGTAATTTCCGCATTGTCATTGGTTGGAATTATTGTCTCTTCCCAAAACAAAAGCATGAGCTTTAAGTATTGTCGATTTGCTTTAAATTTCGATTTCTACATAATATAAATCATTTGTGAGAGAGTATAAGCACGCATTTTTGCGCGGACCAATTGGAACAAAGGATTTCTTTCTCTACATTGTGGACAGTGTTTTGCAAAAAGGGTTTAATAGGCCATGATACACAGCTTTGCAAAAAAGCTCCCGAATGCGAATATTTTTGGGCGCTCGCCAAAATATTTCAGCGCACGGCTCTGTAGGTGATAGAATCTTCACCAGAAATTTTCCCAACACAATTGAACAGTGTTTTGCGAAAACGCTTTACCAGGCCATGATACACAGCTTTGCAAAAAAGCTCCCGAATAAGAATATTTTTTGGCGTTCGCCAAAATATTTCAGCGCGCGGTTCTGTATGTGATAGAATCTTTACCAAAAATTTTTATTGATTTGGGAAAATTTCTGGTAAAGATTCTATCACCTACGGAACCGTGCGCTGAAATATTTTGGCGAGCGCCAAAAAATATTCGCATTCAGGAGCTTTTTTGCAAAGCTGTCCATCATGGCCTGGTAAAGCGTTTTCGTAAAACGCTGTCCAATTGAGTAGGGAAAATTTCTGGTAAAGATTCTATCACCTACAGAGCCGTGCGCTGAAATAATTTGGCAAGCGCCAAAAAAATATTCGCATTCGGGAGCTTTTTTGCAAAGCTGTGTATCATGGCCTATTAAACCCCTTTTGCAAAACACTGTCCGTTTAATGTTAATGTTAATGAAATGTTAATGTTGAAACAATGTAGAGAAAGAAATTCGTTGTTCCAATTGGTTCGCGCAAAAATGCATGGTTATTCTCTCTCACAAGCTATTTATGCAGAATTCGCAACTTATAGCGAATGGACAATAATAAACTATAAAATAGTTCATATTTATAGAATAAATAAATAAGATCCAGTTGTTTACTAAGTCGTTAGTGTCGAATCTCCAGAAGTAGAAGATAATAATTTTCTATTTCAAAACCCAAAATATTTACTCTTTGACGGAGACGACATTTATTACTTTCACAATTCCTACCACAATTCCCTCAGACAGATTGCCCCCTTTTTTCGAAAAAAAACTAGTGTTATTTAGCAAAAAGTGAGGTCGAGTTCCAGCTTGGGCACCTTTGGACGTGGGGCCGCTTAAGTGGTTTTCAGTCTTTTTTACAAAGCTCATTTAAATTTAACTAATTTTGATAATTTTTTCTTTTTTTTCTTTTGTTGGAAAGGTTATTGAGTCCCCAATATTTTATGGAAGAATTTTTTAACTTTGGGTCAGTGGACCTAGAGTCCTAAAATGGCCGTTCGTGTTTTTTACATATAAATCGTGTATATTACATCAGGTTTTCGTGATTTTTTTTTCTATCCAAGGAGTAGATAAATGCCTAATTGCTCTCAAAAAAAATTTTTGGCATCAGGTCTTTCCTTGGGCCGAAAGACGGTCTTAGGGCCGGTCTAAAAGTCGGCCTGGCCCAAAATTTATTTTTTTTAAATTTTTTTTTCTGAGTAAAATTTTTTGTGAAAAAACTGTTTTTTAAAAATTTTTTTTGACAAAATTTTCTTCAAAAATTTTTAAATTTTTTGAAAATTTTTTTTTGAAAAAGTTTGTACTTCAATTTTTTTTTTATTTTTTTTGAAAATTTTTTTTTTAAATTTTTTCGAAATTCCTTTTTTTATTTTTTTTTTATTTATATTATATTTTCTAACTGATCAACTAACTGAAAGCTTCTATAAGCAAAAAAAAAAACCTTCCAGTTGCAAAAATTGTGAAATCAGGAGGGGGTGACGCAAAACGATTTTCTTCCAGTTCCAAAAGTTGTGAAATCAGGAGGGGGTGACGCATTTAGTTTTTCATCACACTAAATAATTTTAAAGCAAAAAAAATTGTGCTTAAATAATTGCGTCACAAATGCCAGACCCAACGACGAAATAATTTTTCAGCACTTTCATATTTTTGCACTGCAAAAATTTGACTTTCTTAGCGAAAATTATTCTGCGAAGATTTAAATTAGAATTTTTGCGTGTGAAAACTCAATGTTTTGAAAAATTATTACGCTGGTGAGTCTGTCATTTGTGACATAATTTTTTAAGCACAAAGTTATTTTGCTATGAAATGTTTTGGTGCGATCAAAAACTAAACTATTTCACAACTTTTGCAACTGGAAGAAGATCGTTTTGATTGATTGGTTGATTCCACAACTTTTGCTTGGAGAAACTTAATGCGTCTCCTTTTTTTGATTTCAGTACATTTGTAAGCTCATAAAGACTTGCGTCACACTGCCACTGTAAGTCAGAGCCTATTTTTGGGAATTTAATTCCCGAAAATTCCTGAAAATTCCCGAAAATTTCCGAAATAATTTTTTTTTAATTTTCTGTAATTTTAATTCCCGAAAACTCCTTAAGATACAAGAAAATTCAAAAAAATTGATTTCGGAAATTTTCGGGAATTAAATTCCCAAAAATAGGCCCTGCTGTAAGTGGTTTACGGCGGATTGATTACAGCAACATTATTTTCATTTCTTCCTTTCAGCGAAAAACGCGATCTAGCACACGGAATGCATCGATTGCAATTCCACGTATAAAAACATCGAACGAAAGTAAAGTTCGAACTAGATATAGTCTTCAGAATTCTTCGATTACGATTCAAATTTCAGAAGCACCGACTGAATTCATCTATTACGGTTCCAAACATGACATTATCAAAACAAACTTGCGAAGGCGAAGTAATTGCAAGCAATATGGTGGGCAACCAGGAGCACTGCGACGAATGCCGAGTACCAATTCGAGACCTAATCGAAATTGAGGTAGGCTCTTATCTTATGTTTTTTTTTTTTGTTAGTAGAATACAACTTCCATTTTTTAATGTGTTTGAAGAGATATCATTTCACTTCTTATCGGGTGTTCTAGTTGTTTGTAAGATCAAATATGTAAAGCACTAAATTTTCTTCTAACATGATGTATCTGTGAACTTATAGAACATACAAGGACGCGTGTACAAATTATGTGTATCCGTGGTATCCAGGATACCGGGAAATCTGGGGTCCGAAAGAATGGTTACCGGGAAATCAATACCCAAAAACGGGAAATAAGGCGGAACTAATTTCACAAAAAACGGGAAATCGAATGAAAAAGTGGGAAATGACGAAAAGCGGGAAATAATTTCAAACAGGGATATTGGTTAATTTAATCATTTCCCTGTTTGAACTGATTTCCCGTTTTTCAGTCACTTCGCTTTTTAGATAATTTTACTAAAAACGGGAAATTGAATTAAAAAGTGGGAAATGAGTTGAAGGATAGTAAAGATGTAAGAAACGAAAAATGTGTATTCATTGAAAATTAAAATAATTTTTTTTGGTAAAAATCTGAAAAATTTTGCTAGTTCCGCTCGTAATCTTTACTTCTACAATGCCATTCTTTAGATAAAAAAATTCGCTCTCTCCGCTCGCGATTTTCGAACGACTATACGATGACTTTTTGGGTAAAAAATCTAAAAATTTGCTCGCAATATTTACTTCTAAGAGACTTTCTTTAGATAAAAACGTAAAAATTTTCGCTCGCTCCGCTCGAGATTGTAGAACGACTATACCATAACTTTTTGGATTAAAAATCTAAAAAAATTTGCACACGCGTACAAGGAACAAGCCATTTCCAATTCTCAATATTTATACTACGCGGATGGTTGAAAGCCTTTTTTTGCTTCAAGAATGTAACAAAAAAGAGTAGGTCAATTTGTATATGCGTTGTGCAACTCACCGAGCTGAATTTTTACTCAGCTTACGCCGTTTAGAGGCGAAAGTATCGGTTTGCAGAAAAAAACATATGACTGGCGCTGGACCCGTACGAACCCCGTTCAGTCGATTCCCGTTGCAAGGATTCCCATTGTACACTACATTACAGATTGCATATTAAATTGCATTGTAAATTGCCGAAATGGCAATTAAGAAAAACCCGTCCGAAGTACCGCCATTATGTAAAACCTAGGGCCCTTAGGAGAGGCCTTGTCTTTGCCTGTCACTTCATGTTCATTTCTGGTCACTTTCGGTAATTTACCTAAGTTTAACGAACATGGTCTTTGACGCTTCGTCGCGCGGCTGCCATAGCTGGCGGTGACGGCCACCACTTACATCTACGAAAATGGTCAGAGTCACTTCCTCTACAACCCTCATTCATAAAATTTTTTAGCACCACGGCACCTCGCGCGACTGCCATAGCTGACGGAGGCGGCCACCACTTACATCTACAAAAATCATGAAAATCTGAACTAATTTACCCGATTTATGTATGAAAAACACGTGAGGCCCTAGTCGGCTCGCCCTTTTAGGGCTCCTGCTAGGTCCAGTGACCCAAAGTCAAAAAAAGTTCTTCCATAAAATGTCGGGCACTCATTAACCTTTCCAACAGAAAAAGAAATTTTGGAATCGGTTGAGATTTAGTCGAGATATGTACAAAAGACTGAAAACCAATTAAGCGGTCCTAGCTCGGCGGCCTTCGGCTCAAAAGTGCCCAAGTTCAAACTTGACTCCTACTTTTTGGTTATCTTTCAGGGGAAAAAAAATTTTTAAAATCGGTCATGATTTACTCGAGTTATTGTGTTTACGGACGGACGGATGGACGGACATTTTTTTTATTGTTGATTCGGCTTCTTGGGACCATAATCGATGCTCCCCCCCTACTCCCCCCTCAAATCGCCCGGTTACAAACGTCGTGGTAAACGCATAGGACACGTACTCCGTACGGGTCCAAACATAAACGCTATACACCGGACCGTACGACCACGCAACGTATCAAAGTAAATCAACATCAACAAACAACAACAGCAGATAAAAGTTCTTAGTCATTCGCGACACTGTATCTTTGATTCTCTAAACTAAATTTCCTTTTAATTTAACTCTCTTTAAAACTGCATAAAGCAATATAGAAAATCTTTCCGAAGTTAAATTTATTTCTAAGCAGGAAAAGGACTTGTGTCACTCCTCTACTTAAAGTGGTTTTAAAGGGTACTGTTATCTCATAGCCAATGACTTTCCACTTGACACCAACTCTCTATTTATCAGCTTGCGGGAACTTTAACTTTTCCAAATATCTTCACACAATGAACAGCAATTTTGAGGAAGATTTTGAAATTTGTCAGTAGAAGCTCTAACTTCGACAGTTTAACAATGATCCTGAGCAGTACGGAATTGTTTTAAACTTGTCCACATCCGGTAAAGTAGTCAAAATTTGCCAGTATTGCAGATATCACTCACTAAACCAATCTTTTATTATTCTTATCTTTTATGTTGTTCTTATTTTATTTGTATTTGTATTATTTAAAGGATGGCGTGATTCCTGACTACCAGTCCCAAAATACTTCAGCCAACAATATCAATGGAGAAGATGCAAGCAATAGTCATGACGGCGATGCAGGTACTTTAAAAAAATTCAAAAGGTGTGATAAGGATTGGGTGCTCGACGCAACTTACAGCACAGTGCGTGAGGCACTCGATGTTATCAACCGGGAACGAATATGGTCTAAGAGGACAACGTCTGAATGTGACTTAGGAGATCGGCATTTGTATCACTCCAACAAAGTCAAAGCACGGGCGAAGGTGCAGTGTTCTTCTGGTCTGTACATTTTGTGCCACAACAATTCCACATCGGCTTCAATTTATAGATCAAAAATAGATCATAATCACGATACCCTGCCGGAAAGGACTCAGCAAGTTGAAAAAACAGTGATCGATGCGATTGCAAAGCATGTTGCTGATGGTCTTCGTCGTAAACAGATCATTAACCGTCTACATGAAAATAAATTAGCAGTGCCTACGAAAACGCAGATGAACAATTTGCATAATGGCTTCAAACAACAAATCCACGGACCTCCAACTGTTTCTTTGAGTGAACTTATCGCGATTCTTA
>CM055404.1:67612373-67639168 GCA_029228625.1 Pseudolycoriella hygida | reverse complement strand
CCTCGACCTGCCGTTTCCAATTCCTCCCCAAACTTCTTCCCCTCCCTGTCCTTCGCTTCAATGACTAGATCCTTAACCAGTTTACTACAAGCCTTGTAAGCATCCCACTTCTCCGCCGTCTTGTGCTGTAACCAGATCAAGTATAGTTTCCTTTTTTCCAATACAGCACCCCTGATATCGGCGTTCCACCAACCCGTTTTTTTGTTTCGACCCCCGCTAGAGACACTGCCCAGACATTCCTCAGCTACACCCAAGATAAATTTCTTAAAATTCGCCCACTCAGTCTTAATGTACCCGCAGTCAGCTGGAAGCCCCTCAAATCCTTCGGCGAATTTTGCCATAAAACGAGACCTTACTGCCTCTTCACTAAATTTGCCCACACGAAATTTGCGACTCACCACCTTCTTTCTTTTTTTAATAAGACACAAAAATATTTTATTTTGTAACAAACCTGTCGGAGGTTTGTAACGTTTCAATTTATATTGGAACATTATTATTTTACATTGGAAAATGCAACAATTTGCTTTGTGACAAAAGTATTTTATTATGGAACGATTCCGTTATAAGTTTGTAACATTTTAATTTATATTGGAACATTTGGTGTTCCACATTGGAACAAAATCATTTTGTTGTGGAACATTTAGAATAAAGTTTTGTAACATTTGAGTTTATCATAGAACATTTGAATTAAACATTGGAAAAATCGATATTAAAAATTGTAACAAAAGTGATTGTTTTTGGAACAAAAACAATAAACAGTGTGACAAAACAATTTTATTTTGTAACATTCGAGTTTTTATTGTAACATATAAATGCTGCCGAATCTCAATTTCGTCCATTCCATTGGTCCCAGTGCCCAGACCCCTGTACCGATTCCCACAAAATTTTTTCCAAGTTTTGTGACATCAAGTGCTTTCATTTGACACCAAAATGAGGCATATCCGTGCTATACTTGCTGAGATATTTGTGAAAAAGCTTCACCGACCCTCGAAGTACCATGTTTTTGGTCACTTCCTCGACCATATGTCCGGAACCACTTCATCGATTTTGCTGATCTTCGAACTTGAATCATGGGAGGCATGTACCTTTCAGGGAAAAAAAGTTTAGGCTGATCGGTTGAGCCGTTTGGAAAAAAAGTGGAGACGGACAGACAGACAGACGGACAGACGGACAGACAGACAGACAGACAGACGGAGATTTTTTTTATTGCTGATTCGTCGTCTCTAGACGATAATAGATGCATCCCCCCCTCCCACCTCGATCTATCCCATGTTACAATAAAATTGCTTGTAGTAAACGTATAGGACCTTTGTACTTCGCACGGGTCCAAACATCTTTAGTCATTCCTTAATAAACCCTTTAACTGAAAAGATGTGCTTGGATTAAAAAAATTCTCTCAAAATTTTCCCTCATCCCTGAACCTGAACGTCATGCATTAATATCATTTAGCAGTTTATATTTAGTGAACATGAACTTTTGTATACATATTCTTCTACAAATTTTTTCTTGAATTTTTGTAAATGGAAAAAATCTGAACTTGATTTTCGATAGCGCTATAAGATGAACTGAAGTATATCCTTGTAACGGTTTATATTTACTATTTACCGATTTGTATGGTTACCCCTTCCGGTTTTACAGTTAACATAATCGCTGATTCCAACCTCCCTTAACATGCTATCAGGACGTAACTTTACTTAACTTTAGTAGTAAAAAGAATTTATATCACTATGAAACTAAGCGAGAAACGGTAAAAAACGCTGCAAAATAACACTTGACTCACTCTCCTAATTGACCGACAAACCCTATATTATCTCCTCATTCCTCCCGACATTGTTTACAACTTTGGGATGTGCATTCTCGCCAAATTACAAAAAAACTCCACTGTACGTGAAAGCAGATTTTCTTTTCCACTTTGAACGACTACTTAAATCAAACTGATCCAATTTATGTAATTTCTTCAGAGCGTAATGAGGCCAGGTGATTTACAACAGCTTAAGAAAGGACATTTTCCTTATACAAACTGTGTCATTTTTAAATCATTGTGAACCACACCGGTGCGATCCTAGCAGTCCTGTTTCGGGAAGTCCATAGCCCCACTGACAAAATATTCACCAAAACGTGTTCCCGGTAGGGGAAAATCACCGGCTGACCCAATTTGTGCATTTTCTTTGGTAGTCGCTTTGAGCAACCCCTGGCTTTCATTTGACAATCAACTGACCGTAATGAGGACGAGATATAATTAAGAACTCTTTCCCGATTGTGAAAAATTATCAAAAGACTTACTTTGAGCACTCACAGCTCAGTCGGATGACTGCCGATCAAAAAATGTTCTTCAACAACTTTTTTCCAAACACGTTTATCTCAAATTCTCAACTAACTCACCACGACCTATTAAAATATTGCAGATTCATACTTGCAAACGTATTTCTTTCTCTCCCACTGTTATACGAAGACTACGTCTTTCCAGAAGGATTGGGCTTCAATTTTTTTTTTTAGAACTGCCATATCTCATTCTGCGTGTGCGATCGAAGCGCCACCAATCAACATTTTGTCGTTTCTCTGATTTTATGATGAATTTGACTTACAAACACTGATATTCTTATTTTTCGACAAATTTCTGAAACTGGAATAAATCAAAATAAATCACAAAAAGATCAAAAAAATCACGAAAAGATCACAAAAGTCACAAAAAATCAAAAAAATCGAAAACTCACAAGAAATCTTAATGAATTTTGGAGTCTGTCCCCCTTGGAATGAAAGTTGGTATTTTAATTAATTGATTCCAAAGTTTTTGTGCATCTCAACATAAGTGATGAATGAAACACCTTCACTGGTTTGCGACGTGTGCAAGCAATCTTTTGACACTAAGCGAGGACTGGCTGTCTGCCGCAGTGGTAATGCGAAAGAAGCTTACAATATTACTGCCGGCTGAATAAGAGAAAGACTCACTGGAACAACGCCAAAGTATGACACCAGAACCAACAAATCAGCATTGGATTCTGAATGTGAACAGTTTGTAAAATCTTTCGAAAATTTTCAAAACTGCGAATCTTTCGATGAAACCGAATTCGATGCCAATATTGAAAGCTTCCAAAACTTTTTGCTCACTGAGAAGCAACGTCTCCCAGGACCACAGCATCCCTAAGTGAAATACTACAGACTGCGTCATCAGCAAAAAAATCGAAAATTACCATCCGCTCAACAATCGCGGTCGTCGAATCCCCAAAGTACTGATGCCAAAGGAAAACAGAGACGGCGCGATAAATTTCAGTATGATCTGGCACAGTACTGGTATTATAACCAACGAAAGAAAGCGATCAGAATGGTGATGATAAATGGTAGCTCGAAGCAATTACAGCTGAGAGAATATAAACCACTACACTCTCCTGTATTTTGTGGGTTTCGTGTGGAGTATTTTTTTGTATGATTTTTTACATTGAAAATATGGGTTCCACACGAAACGAACGAAAACGTCAAAGTGTAGTTTTACATTTTCTCTTAGCTGTACTAATTATAAACCTCTAATGTCCGTCTGTTTATCCATTTTTTTATTTGTCTATTTATAAGTCTGTCTGTAACGATCCAGTTATTTTTGCGTTTAAACTGACGAAGAAAAAAATACTTTTTGATATGTTGTCGGGTATGGTGCAAAACGTCGAGAAAACATGTTCCGGGTTGGGATATTGTTCTGAAATAAGTGAGTTATGGGTTAAGAAAGGGTGAAAATCGGCCAAAAGTCATTCAAGATGTCGTCTTAGAGATTTGGTCGGGGAAGCAATGTCTTAGAATTTTTGATAGCCTACAACTTTAAAGAAGAAAACTTTTTGATGCGCATTCATACGGAGTAGCTAGCCAGCGAAAATTGTTAAAATTTTGGGGTTTCCTCACTTTGTTGTTGGGGAACTTTTGTTGTTGGACAAAGTAGAGATAATTTTTGAGTGCCAATCGATAATAGAGGCTTGGGGCAACAAAATTGCTGAACATTGTTGGGTGAAAAAGTTTCAATATCCCGAGCTATAGGTCGTTTTTTGGCGATTTTGTCCAGAGCTGGAGCACTTATTAACCTATATCTCGGCCGGTAGTTGTCGGAATGAGGCCAGTGAGGTGTCAAATGAAAGGTTTCGGCAGTGTGAAGGTAGCAGAATTGGGTTAAAGGAAATCGGTTGAGCGGTTCGGGGACCAGAGTCGGTCTAAGGAGGCAAAATGGTCAAAAATTTGTTCCGCGGCCGAGTGCCCGCTTCCGTGTGTCTTTAGATACCAATCCAAGTTGTAATTACAATCTTAATCATTGCAGCCTAGACTCGAAAAGTTGTCAGCAATTGCAAGAAATATTCAGATCATTTTTATCCATGGTAGCATAGGTCGAAGAGCTCGCCTTACAAAACTTACAAAACTACTGATATCACAACAAAAATACTTCTTCGAAGGTAAGGTGTAGAGCAGTAAGTAAATTCACTTTCAAAATTATTGATATCGCCAGAGGTGACGCTTTCGCTAATAAGGCGCAAACATTTGTTTGAATATAATGTTAGCTTGTGGTCAAAGTTTTATTGTTAAAAAAATTAACACCCCTTTTTTTAAAAAAAATTACGTTGTGTTCGAAAAATTACAACACAAATGCCAGACCCAACGGCGAAATAATTTTTCTGTACTTTCAGTTTTTACACTGCAGAAATATATAACTCTTCTTTCATTTTGCGAAGATTGCTTAACATAAATTTATATTTTTACGTGTGAAAACTGAAAGTGTTGAAAAATTATTACGCTGGTGGGTCTGGTATTTGTGTTGTAATTTTTTTTGTAATTTCGTTTTAAAAAAAGTGGTGCCAATTTTGTTAAAAATAAAACTATGACCACAAGCTAACATTCTATTTACACAAATGTTTGCGCCTTTTAAGCGAAAACGTCACGTCTACCAGCGCCGGCGTGGCTACCAAAAGGCCCTGCGGCGAAATCTGAAAAAGCCCATATCTTCGGGCGCTGTTTTCGCAAACAAATGGAATTCAATGAAGTCAAAAACAGGCAGGCGAATTTTGTCAGTGTTTTTTTGGTGTTTTTGGTGTTCAGGTAAGGTTATCATGCGCCACAGGGGTAAATTTTGGACTACCTTCACTTGTCCTTTTGGTAAATCGAGGAACACTTAATTGCAGCAGACACAATTTTTTGACCTTAGGGATCCTTTATGTAGGAATTTTAATAATTGAATGATTTCGTATAACGCGGCAGGCGACAATTTGTGGGTTCTTTGGTAGTTTTTAAACAAAATCGAATTATTTTTTAAGCGCCGCAGCTGAAAATTTTGAAAATATGGATTCGTTTTTCTTATTTTCAGCCTCAGTTTGGGTCCCCAAAATGACAGCCGGGCTCCAATGGATTTACCCTTCTCCGAACTTGCAAGAAAAAATTTGTCCCTCCGTCTGTCTGTCGACACGATAACTCGAGTCAGTCTTGACCGATTTCCAAAAGTATGTTTAACCCGAAAGTTGTGATCAAAATAAGTGAAATCAGTCAAGAACTTTCGTAGTAAAGATCGAAAAAGTAGTCGAAAACGTGACATTTTGAAGGCCGGTGAAACTTTTTGGCTTATATCTCCGCGATTTACGAGTAGCCTTTCAAGGTTTTGAATGAAAGATAATAATAATAATAATAATCTGCCTTAACAACCCATGAAGGGTTAGGGGCTAGATCATTATTTACTAGTTTCGCTACTTTTTGTGGTTCTACTATTTGAGATCCTTTCATTACCGGAAAGTTTTTACTGTGCTAGTGGTAAGCTGTGCGACAAACCCAGTGCCATCCATGAGACGTACTAGGAACGAAACTAGTAGGAGTAGAATACCGGCACCTCCCAACAATGCCTTTCGCCGGTAAGGCGTACGATGGCGCTACACTCAACTTCACATGACTTGAACCGATTCAATTAGCTTTGTTTTGTTTACAAATCTAACAATCGGAACAAATCTGTCTGCGGCTGAGTTTCGAACCAACGTGTTAACCACTACGCTATCGAGTTGTTGAATGAAAGATACGGACGTCAAAAAACAGAAAAAAGTTGATTAAATCAACTCACTGGTACATATAAATAATTTTTGGTGCGATATAGATGCGGTCGAAGGCTCAAGAGAAAAAGAGTAGGACCGAGGCCTCTACTGAGCGCCCCAAGTCGGTCCTAAGGTCGGCCAAAGTTAAAAAAAAAACTATTTGCTATGTTTTAGAGAAAGATGCGGGGAACATTTTCATCCACGGAAGTATGGGTTTAAGGCCACTCCTTAGTGCCCCGAACGGTGCGTTACTAGACAAGGGTTTTTCAATTTGTCATTTTGGCGATTTCCAATGTAATCTAAGACTACAATTCAATAAAATTGCAAAGCATTCCTCGACACTCTATGGAAGTTTAGCATTTGTTTTAATATGCAGTAAGATTTTGTAACAGTTGTTCTGATACTTCCAGGTTTCTTTGCAAATACGTGCGGATCGCCTTAGCTATGTTTTTAAAATTTGTAATCTTTGCATACACAAAAGAAGGCCGGCACTGACCTCTACCGATATCAATAATTTTGTAAGTGGACTTACGGGCTGCGTCACACTTTACCTTCGAAGAAGTGTTTTTGGTGTTATAAATAAATTTAACTAATATAAATAAAATCTTTTTGTTTCACAAACTTAGCTTACAATAACAATTATGAATGCTTCGTCATATGAAGAAACCGGATCAGGACTTAACTTTACTTTACTAAGGAGGCAATGTGGCCATTCTCTCCCTTTACATCGCAAGGGAATGATTTGATATGGATACCAATTGTACCTATACAAAGTTCCAAAAATTGTAGGGGTTCCAGAGCCAAACTGCATGGAAAAATAACCTTGTCAAAAAAGGTGATTTTTTTTCTGTAGAGCAGGTACAAAAACTTTGTTGGCTAGTGTTACAGGCATCGGAAGAAAATTTTGTTTTAAATTCAGTTAGGCTTTCGATTAGAAATAGCTATAGATTAGAAAAAGAAATCACTACAAACGATGTTCGATTGTTTAATTTTTAGACCCGTACGAAGTACGAAGTTCTTGCGTTTACTACCACGTTTGCTACATTGCAAATTCGAACCCTGGAGTAAGGGGAAAACTTTTTTTGTTGCCTCCAGATGACAAATCAGCGAAAAAAACAATGTCCGTCTGTGGGTCTGTCGGTCTGTCTGTCTGTCCGTCAACACGATAACTTGAGTGAATCTTGACCGATTTTCAAAAACTTTTTTTTTCCTGAAAGGTAGTCGAAAAATATTTTATGGGATATGGGCACTGTCGGCCCACGGGCCGCCGAGCTAGGGCCGTTTAAGTAGTTTTTGGTCTTTTGCACATAACTTGTTATTGCCAGCGATTAATAGATGGGGATGAATGTAAAACATACATACCGCAAGATGGCGATTTGTGAGTAGAAGTTTTCGACTAGCTCCGTGATTTTTTCATTTTATTTCATTGCACAATCTGCATTTGGATTTAATAACTAGAGAAATTGGTGCAGTATCCATCTGCTCAACTGTGTTATTGTTGATAGTGTCTACAAAAAGCTGGTTGTTGAGAAAGTTTGGCTTTGCGATTTGATTGCTTCAGTTTTTTACATAATAATCATAATGGCTGACAGTGACGCAAATAAAGCAACGAAGCATAATACTCGTCTAATGGCACAAAAGAAGACGAATGACGTTGACATTGTTCAATTGCTGAATTGTCTTAATGCGTAATTGGATCAAAATCAAAAGGATTTGAAAAAACTGGACATAAAATTCGATAAGGCACATGTTGAGTTATCAAAAAAGCTTGAACAAGAATCAATATGCATAAGGAATGACTTTCATGAATACTTCAAACTTTACGATAATAAGATTGCCAAGGTCAATGAAGCGTTACATATCCAAACAACGCGCGTAGATCACATTGAGGCTGACATTGAGAATAACAATAGGATGAAACGCCTGAATGACATTGTGCTCAGGGGTATACCACCTAATAAGTCGGATCTGGTGAAGATTTTTGTCTCAATCTCCAAGGCACTAAAGTTTAATCACTCAAAGTATGATAGCGTTAATAATATTTTTCGAGTTCAAAGAAATAAGAATGCGTCGCCGGTCATCGTGCAATTCACGACATCTTTATTCAAACGTGAATTTATGTCAAAGTATTTCGAATTTGGTCAGCTCAAATTGGCAGACATTGGCTACCAATCGAACGAGAGAATTTATGCATCGGATAATTTAACAAAGCGAAATAGTGACATACACCGTAGAGCTCTGGAGATGCTGAAATTGAAGCAGTTAAACAAAGTACAAATACGTTCCGGATTTGTATTCGTTAAGGTCTCAGCTGATTACCAGGCAATCAAAATATGCAGTTTAGAGGAATTGTCGAATGCTAACGTAGGTGGAAAAGATTCGACAGATGGCAACGCATTGGATGACACAGTTGTTGAACAACATTCATCATTATTATCAGAATAGACAATTTTCAATTTTTTTTTTCTGCATTGAAAGTCGCGGAGTGATACGTATACTAAAGACAGATGAAATTAACTAAAAAATTAAACGTTTATTACCAAAATGTTAATGGAATTAAAACTAAAGTGGCAGATTTTAGATCATCGGTTTTAGAAAAAAATATTGACGTTATAGTTTTATGTGAAACTTAGTTAAATGACGGTTTTTTTAATGAAGAATTATTTGGAGACAATTATACAGTTTATCGAAATGATCGGAATTTTGATTTAGTTGGGAAAAAGGATGGTGGTGGTTGCATCATTGCAGTGAGTGCTAAGTTATTATCCAAACGTATTCAAGAATGGGAAACTGATAAAGAAGACATTTGGATATCAGTGGCTCAAAGTGATGAAAATAAGAATCTTTATATTAACGTTAGATACATTGGCTGTCGAAGTGTCCTGAACCATTATGAAATGCACTTTAAAAAAATAAATGATATCGTCAATCTTTCCGCTCCTAATGGTATCTTTTTGTTGTTGGGCGATTACAATTTATCTAATTCTATCGAATGGACTGTTGATGATGATGGAATTTGTAATGCTTCAGAGGTAAATGGTAATATTGCTAATGCGTTTGTCAACTTACAATCAGTGACAAATTTGAATCAATTTAATTATGTTAAGAACAAAAATAATAGGACGCTTGATTTAGTGCTTTCAAATATTGATCCGTACAAGATATCAGTTTCAGTTGATGAAGAACCAGCAGTGAAAGTTGATGAACACCATCCTCCATTGTTTTTTGATTTCGATTTGATTCCATTTACATTTGTGGCGGAAAACAGACCTCCAAAATTGAATTTCTTTCGTGCGGATTACGTCACACTGAACAAATTGATTGAAAACATCGATTGGGTAAGTGAGCTTAATCATTTGACAGTTGATGAGGCAACTAATAAGTTCTACAGTATTCTATCTACAATGTTTGAGACTTTGCCTAAAGTGAAATGTGGAACTAAAGGTTTTCCTTGTTGGTTTTCTAAAGAACTAATTAGTCTAATCCGAACCAAGTCTATTTCAAGAGAAAAACTTACTAATTACAGGAAGCGTAAATTTATTGATATGAAAGTGTTCAAAAATCTAGAAACTAGTTACACTAATTTGAGACTTGTTGTGAAAAATTTAAAGCAAAAATGTGAAGATGATTACATTTCTGATATCGAAGATGAACTCACCACTAATCCTAAATGCTTTTTCTCCTACACCAAATCGCTTAAATCATCCAACACATTACCCAATATGATCCAATACCAAAACGAAACAGTCAGTGGCAGTCATTCCATTTGTAATGTGTTTGCTAAGTATTTTCGATCAGTGTACCAAGAACCGGATAATGATAAGCTCCCATCACAACCGTCATCGAAAGTTTTTAAGACTCCAATATTCCATCCGAGTAATATAAAACCGATTCTCGATAAACTTGATCAGTACAAGGCGTCCAGCCCCGATGGTATACCAGCAATATTTTACAAGAGTACTTCCGCAACCATTAGCCTACCTCTATCAATTCTCTATAATAAATCACTAGCTGAAAGGAAGTATCCAACTCGTTGGAAGGAAAGTTATGTTACCCCAGCACATAAATCAGGCACCAAGACGAGAGTAACAAATTATCGACCAATAAGCATCCTTTGTACAATCTCAAAAGTCTTTGAACGCCTAATGTTCAATGATTTGTATGAACACACAAAATCGAATATCAAACCCTCACAACATGGTTTCGTTGCCGGAAAGTCCACTCTTACCAACCTCATAGAATACTCAAATTATGTGACCGAATCAATAGCTAAAGGTGGACAAGTGGACACAATTTATAGTGATTTTTCGAAAGCCTTCGATCAAGTGTCCCATAACCTTCTCCTACAGCGAATGAAAAGCTATGGCATCGATGATGAACTAATCTCATGGTTTGCTTCTTACCTTATTCGAAGGTCACAAGTGGTAGTTATAGGCAGCACTAAATCGGACACCATAACTCTTACTTCTGGAATACCGCAAGGCTCAATTCTTGGGCCGCTATTGTTTCTGCTCTTCATCAACAACTTGCCTGAGATATTTAAATCATCTAAAGTTTCCTTATTTGCTGATGATCTGAAACTCTACAAAAAAATTGTCGACGCTACTGACTGTCAATTGTTACAAGAGGATATAGATCTGCTGTCACAATGGTGCCACAAATATAGACTTAATCTCAACGTTGACAAGTGCTTCAGCCTCACTACATCTTTAAAATTGATTAAGACTACTTTCGATTATCAAGCTAACTGTATCACTTTGAGTAAGTTAGCAGAAAAAGATGACCTAGGTGTTCGTTTCGACCAAAAATATAGTTTCAAGCAACATGTTGACAAAATAACAAGAAAGGCATATCAAATGATTGGATTTATCTTTCGATCTACGCAATCATTCAACAACCCGATTAGCATTATTCGATTGTATTGTGCATACGTTCGTAGCAGGCTGGAATATTGCACCCCTGTTTGGAATCCGATGTACAGTATCTACATCGACAGCATTGAAAAAGTACAGAAACGATTCACACGCATGCTCTATTATAAATTTCGTTGGAATAAGCCAGACTACAACACGAGATTACGGCAATTAAAACTCCAATCGCTTGAAACTCGTCGCATACTTGCCGATGAAAAGCTTCTTTATAATATAGTCCACCAGCGTATCGACTCATCATTGGCATCACAAATAGTTTTCAATGTACCGCCACGTTTTACGAGACACCAAAACACCTTTGAACTACCTACACCCCCATCAAATATTGTTAGCAATTCAACTTTATACAGGATCCAAAATAACCACAATTCTTACTTTAACAACATCAACCTTCAGACAGCCAACTACAAAGAATTTATCAATAAAATCAATAATCACTTCGAAATTTAGCCACTAGTCTAACCACCCAACTAAAAAATTAAAAAGTTAAAGTGCAATCGTCGTCGAATAACTAAAGAATTTAGAATTGAATTATAAAAATTAAATAGCAAACTAAAACGAATTTAAGATGAACAAATAACCGATTTAAACAATAACTATACTTCAAATCATAATATCTAAAAATAATAATAATAAATATAATAATAATAAATAATATAATATAAATTAAATTAATTTGATCAATTAAGTTAAACAAAAAGTTAAATTTCAAATTAAATTAGATTAAGAAATATTTCCAAAAACAACTACTAATTGTACTAATTATAATGTTTGGTTAATATGTTATTAGGCACTGTGGCCTGTTTATTAATCAATAAATATGAACAAACAAACAAACAAACAAACAAACAAACAAACAAACAAACAAACAAACATCGCCATCGTCACTAGCCAACTTCATCGCTTTGCATGTCAGTTATTCTCTTTCCTGAGTTCATTATTATCACCTTTGTAAACCATAGATTGTGTCTGTAAGGACATTAGTAAGGAGAGGACTAAACGTAGGTCTAAGGATTTAGTTTATTGTGTACATTGTCAACATTTGTCATTTTTATTCACAGAAAATTGTAGCTCTGCAATAAAAATTATTACATTGGACTTGCGTGCTCACTTTTTTATTCAATCCCAACGATGTCCCTTACTGGCGACAACACTACAATTTTGTTTATTTTGTGTAAGCTGGATCGAATTGGAATCACAATACAAATTTGTTTCAATCCACGTGGTTGCAATTCCATCAATATTCTGCGTGGTTATACAACCTTGCCGAATCCGAACAGCAACTACAACTAGAGGCAGTGGAAACACGTTCGCTTGCTATCAGTGCCGTGTACAGGTCGCTGTTAATTGTGTTTTATTCGTTTGGTACCGTATCAGGACCGCCATATTAAAATGTTTATTCGTCCAGTGCCGTATACAGGACGCTGGCGATAATTTGTTATCATTTGTAAGTTAGTAGCAAACAAATCTGCGGTGACAACTAGGCTGGATTGACCGCCCATACCAATTATTTCAATACAGTGCCGTATACAGGACGCTGGCGATAATTTGATTTATTGGTTAATGAGCTTTGTTGATCGTTGGTGCCGTATGCAGGACGCCGACGATACAGTTTAGTTCCATCCGGATAATTTGTAGTCAACGAATCGCTTGCTCATTGGATAGTGGCTTAATAAGACAACCTTGGCACAAATCTACCGAGATTATCTCGCGCCGTCTTACGCATTGTCCGAAAATCCAGCGAACGGAGGATTCACCCAACCAGTCATCGGTCTAAATCAACCGAGCGATCGACACCTGTGCTAACATCGGCTCAACATTCTAAGTCGATCAACTGACCGACAACGCCTGTACCTTATCAGTCAGCGTCAACCGACCGATCGACGCCTGATTCCAATTTAGGGGTTCATCGTCAACATTTAGTGTCATTTGTAGACTGTCTTAAGTCAAACTGGACGGCAGGATCAACCGATGAAATGTCATTCCAACGACAGCACCTGCACCAGACAGTCAAAGAGCTGGCAGTTTAGATTTGTGGCTAAGACCCTCACCCGTGAGAGCTTAGCAGGGGGGAGTGTTACTGCCAGCGATTAATAGATGGGGATGAATGTAAAACATCGCCATCGTCACTAGCCAACTTCATCGCTTTGCATGTCAGTTATTCTCTTTCCTGAGTTCATTATTATTGTGTCCGACAGTCGCTCGACAAAGAACGTTTTTCTAAATTGTTTTCCTCAACGCGAATTTATTTCGACGTGTGCCGGTTTAGTTGCGGTATAAATTTGTTGAAATCGGTCAGCCATTCAACTCGATCGTGTTTATTTAACGTAAATTTCCGTCAACATAAACGTTCTGGGTGGTTGATGCATCGGATTAGATTCGATTGTATTTCGCTACGAATCACCGATGTGAGACCTTTGTAAACCATAGATTGTGCCTGTAAGGACATTAGTAAGGAGAGGACTATACGTAGGTCTAAGGATTTAGTTTATTGTGTACATTGTCAACATTTGTCATTTTTATTCACAGAAAATTGTAGCTCTGCAATAAAAATTATTACATTGGACTTGCGTGCTGACTTTTTTATTCAATCCCAACGATGTCCCTTACTGGCGACAACATAACTCGAGTAAATCTTTTCTTCTTCTTCTTCTTAACAGCCATTCTAACCCAAGCGGGTCTTGGTTGACTCCACAACTTGTCTCCATTGAAGACGATCCTCGGCCAGGCTTCTCCAACCTGTGACTCCTAGTTTTTGCAGGTCTTCTTCCACACCATCTATCCATCTTTTCCTAGGTCTCCTAGTCGCCGATTATTTCTTCTGTGTATGGTAATAGCCTTCCATATAAGATTTCCGCAAAGACCTTATACGACGAGCTCAACAGGCAAATACCTCGATAATTTTCACATTCCATCCTGTTTCCCTTTTTATGAATCGGTATCAGCAAACCCATTTGCCACGCGTCAGGTAGTTTCTCCTCCTCCCACACCATCAGTATTATTTGGTGTAAGAAATGCCATAATTGTGGTCCTGCAGCTTTAATCAGCTCGGCTTGTATGTTGTCATCACCTGGCGATTTATGGCTCTTGAGCCTGCCGATGGCTTCTACTACCTCTTCATAAGTCGGTATTTCCACGTCTGGTTCTGCAGATTCGTAATTGTTTTGTCTCGTTCTTCCGGCTGGTGGTTTATTCAGCAAATCATGAAAATACTCTTTCCATCTTCGTGCAATACCATCTGTATCACTCAGTATATGACCATTCGCGACTTTGATTTTGATAGATCGTGTTTGAAATCCAGTGCGTTTTCTTTTAATGATTTTGTAGAAGTCTCTCACGTATCCATTTCTATTCAGAGATTCCAAGTCTGAAATTTCGCTGTTCAAATGTTCTCTTTTCTTCCTTCTTAGGTATCTGTAAACTTGTACTTTCTTTGCGGTATACGCTTCTTTACTTCTTCTGGTCTTCCTCTGAGTAGCAAGGAGTCGGGCACTTTTCCTTTCCTCAACAGCAGTTCGGCAGTCCTCATCAAACCAGTCATTTTGTCTGTAGAATGTAACTTCTCCCAGAGTTAAATTGCAATAAACTGTCCTTTTTGTTTCACAATTTTAAACTTTATTATTGCTGACCGGTTTCGTGAACTACGTTCACATTATCAAAGCCAACGAACAACTAAACAAATTGAAATTACGACAAACAAATTAACTCTCATACAATAAAGTAAGAAGAATCAATCGAATTGCTAGCCAATCATGTGCACACACCTCATCTCACAATGCATTCAGATCGTTGTCTGCAGTCAAGTTTGTCTATTTACGAGATGAAACAAAGTAGAAAAAGCATTGCCGTAGTCCTTGTTCACTACTGACGATCTGTTTCTGTAAATGTAAAACGATTCAGTAATATACAACTTACGGACGTCTCGCACCTCTTCTAGTAATTTAAAACTCGTACGGGTAATTTTGTGTTTCGGTAAACTTGAGACTACGTGTTCAGTTAAAGCCGTTTGATCGATGTCTTCCGTTGCAACATACCTTAAGTGTTCAGTAATTCTTTTTTTCAAGGTACGCTTCGTAAGACCTACGTAAGTCTTCTTGCATGTTTCACATGTAGCCAAATAAATACCAGATTTATCGGTCAGTTCAATTTTGTCTTTTGTACCGCCAAGCAAAGTCTTCAATTTGTTTTTACTAGAGCTTACCAACTGGACGTTATGTTTCTTTAACACATTTTTCATCTTATTCGTTAACGGTGGAAAATAATTGAACGAACATCTGATGGTAGAATGATTTTTCACATTTCGGAGCTTAGTCCAATCTTTCAGATGAAGTTTATTTTTATGTTTGCGGATGATCGTGTCTATCGAGGCTCTACTAAAACCATTTATTGCGGCTAACTTATAAATATGTTCAGATTCATTTTTGAAATTCTCCGCACTTAAAGGCAAATTGCAAAGTCTGTACGCCATTGAATTAAAAGCAGCATGTCTATGGTTGGAGGCATGAAACGAATCGTTAGTGATATAACGATAGGTGGCGGTTGGTTTACGATACACTTTGAATGCAATGTCGTTGTTAACGGTTCGATATATCATCAATTCCAAAAACGAAAGCTCACCATCCTTTTCGATTTCATGTGTAAACTTCAAATATGGATTGATGCTGTTCAACCATATCAGAATATCATTGACCTTGTCGCGTTTTACGATTGCGAAGATGTCGTCTACGTATCTCCGCCAAAATCTCGGGAAATTCGGATGATAACTAATACTTTCCTCGAAATTTCTCACATAAACATCGCATATGAACGGGCTCAACGGATTTCCCATGGAAGTTCCGAAAGTCTGCTGGTAAACCTGTCCTCTAAACTTGAAAAATGCTTGACTCATACAGACTTCTGTTAAATCGACGTACGCTTCCCGAACCAAGTGATTGACCGAAGTTTGAGTATCTAACCATGCTTCGATCAGTTCAATGGATTCGGGCACAGGTACGCTGGGAAAATATGACTCAATGTCGAAGGACACCATAACTTCATCTTCGCCAATTTTCACGTCTTTTAAATCGTTCGCTAAATCAATTGCATTTCTCACTGTCCATCCTTTCGGTTTTTTCAACTGTTGGAATTGCTTGTTCAACCACTTTGCCAAATGATAAGTTGGAGTGCCAATATTGCTGTTGATTGGTCTCATTTTATCACCTCCACCAGGCTTATGAATTTTCGGAAGTCCATACAATGCACCAACATAAGGACAATGAACTTTCATCCGTTTCTTCCAAAACTCACCGAACAAGAACTCGTACCGATTTAGCGCGTCATTCGCTTGTGAAACCATGTTCGTTAATTGACCACGAACCTTTTGGTATGGACCTTCGTCGATCAGCTTCTGCATACGGGCGTCATAAACAGATTTGTCCAGGATTACGATGCTGTTTCCTTTATCTGCTTTCATGTAGTAAACGTCTTTATTTTTAAGCGAGTCGACAGTCTCATATAACTGTTTTACATCATCAGAAACTTTTAAATTTGGTTTAGTCACAATAATTGCTTCCTTCGCTGTATTTCGAATTTCTTCTTTCTGTTCATCATTCAAATTCAATCGAAAATCGTTTGCACACATTTCAGCATCGATAATGAAATTTTTTAACGTATCACGCTTTGGCGGTAAAGCAAATTTCATTCCTTTGTTCAGTAAGTTCATTTCATCATCATTGAACGTCGCTGTGGAAAGATTTTTAACAAAGTCGGGAACCAATTGTGGGGAACTTTTCTCCAATGTTTCCTGTCTCTGGCAAAGCCATTCAATTTTCTTCCGTTGACGAAACGATTTTAACATTATTTTGTGGTTGACAACATTATCGACCTCTTCGTTAAATAAGAACCAATTTTCTGCTGAGCCGAACGACTCGATTAGCTTCAAGTGCATGCTGTACAGTTGTAATTCTAATTCGTTTAGTAACCAAAATTTAAACTTTATCTCTTCACGTAACCACATCTTTTTGGCTTCATTTATCACTTTAGAGGATCGACTATTAGTTATGGGCGAGCTGATGATTATAAACTTCTGAAACACTTTCAATCTCATACATTCTTTCAGAAATTTAATGTCTGCCATAACGCTTTTATACTTTGTCTTTAGTTGTTTGTATTTATTTATCTCCGTAAGCCAGAGTCTCCCTCGCGGCTGTTATGACGATTTCCGTGTTTTGATGAACCAGCTCGTTAACGCTATCTGCTGCCGTGTTTCTTTCGTCCATGAGCTGTTCAACTTTCTTTTCGAAAAGGGCACTTATCTCTTCTGCTTTCAGTCTGTCTACATTAAATTTGGGGCGCCCATTTTCTCTCCTACTGTTCAACCTGGGCCACTTGCATTTCATACTGATCTTAACAAGGGCGTGATCAGATTCATGGGTAGTTCCTCGGTAGCTCCTGACATTAAAGATATTCTGACTAAACTTGCTATCGACGAGTACGTGATCTATTTGAGTCTGTGTTTTTCCATCGTTTGAGTTCCAGGTAATTTTGTAAATGTCCTTCCTCTGGAATTGGGTGCTTTTCACCAACAGACCGTTTGATACTGCAAAGCTCAATACTCTACATCCGTTATCGTTGCTCAATTCGTGTAGGCTGTATCTGCCAGCCACAGCATTGAAACACTCTTCTCTGCCTACTTGCGCGTTGAAATCGCCAAGGACTAATCTAACATCTGACGTCGGTAGAGAGTTAAAGGCTATTTCTAGTTCTTCATAGAACTCTTCCTTTATCTCATCGTCCTTCGTTTCTGTCGGTGCATGAACATTGAGTATTGATACCTTGAATTTGTTTGTCCGCAGTCGTAATGTGCACATGTACTTGTTTATCGGCACAAAACCCATGACTGTGTGATCGATAGTCCTATCCACAATGAAACCAGTGCCAAATTCGTGTCTGTTGTTCGACGTTCCGCTGAAGTAGAAACAATGAGACTGCATAGCGTGTATTCCACTATCCACCCATCTAGTTTCTTGTACTGCTGCGACCCGTATCTTATATTTTTTGAGGTCGTCCAGTGTACTCTGTAATGCTCCTCTAACATAGAGACTTCTCAAGTTCCATGTTGCCATGGCAAAATCATTATCCTTGTTACGTTTGCTAGGTCATTGTCGTTGAATCCGTCCGTTTATCCGAGGCTCTTGTTGTGGTGCTTCTTGAACTAAGCTTGTTTTACGAGGAGGGGTCGTTGGCCCTTCGCTCAACCCACTCTGCCTTCCACACTTTCCCGTCCAGTCCGTAGGCAGACCTTCAGGTAGCACTCTTAAGTTTAGCACAAACTCCGAGGAGAATGAGGTCCCGGGGACTACGACTAGGACGTAAAAAGAGCACTTGATAGTTAGACAGTTACACGTCTGGCATATAATAACGGGCTGTGACACACCGATACCATATACAGTCAAACGCTACCCTATTCTGATTTTCATAATTTTTTTTTGTTTGAAAGATCTGGGCATGGCCGACAATTTATGGAAGAAACTTTTTTTAATTTTAGTCCTTGGACTTAGCTAGAACGAGTCTTTGTTCGGGTGCTACGTGTTTTTTGTACATAACTCGAGTAAATCTCTTCCGATTTTCAAAAACTTTTTTTTGTTCTCGGCACGGCCGACAATTTATAGAAGAATTTTTGCCTGTGCTTAGGGCTCAAGTGGGCCTCATGTCGGTCCTAAGGTCGGCCCTAGTTAAAAAAAACTTTTTTGCTGTGCTGCAGAGCAAATTAAGGAAAACATTTTTGTCTATGGAAGTATGTATCCGAGGCCTCTACTTTAGGCCCTAGGTCAGTACTAAGGTCGGCCCTAGCCCAAAAAATCATTTTTTGCTATGTTGTAGACAAAATTGAGGAGAACATTTTTCAATATTTTAATTTTCAGTTTTTCAAAAGTGAATGAGAAATAAAACAAAAACAAACAAAATGATTGATCTGAGGGATTCAATAAAGAGAGAACTTTGTTTCATCTTTTGCCGTCATTTCAGTGTGGCGCTCTATGTTGGCGGCTATTGAATGGCAAATTTTCATACGATTTTGAATGTTTTTTTTTTTTTTGTAAAAAGAGTGTTTTGAAATATAATATCGCGGAGTTACGATGATTTTTTACATTTATATGTTGAATGTATTATCAACGCAGGCTTTAAAATTGTTGTCAACATGGACATCATTTATAAATTTGATGAAAACAGCAAAAATACGTTGATGAATAGAGGTTATGTTATGTGATGTAAAAAGTCTTTATAATAAAAACTCGTTCCAACTATGTAGTTTGGCCTCTAATCGGGATATCTTACTATAAATGATGGATTCAAGCACTTTTTAGTGTCGTATTTTTGTAAACAAACACCATTTTCTTGACTTTTAACCGAATATAAAACACTGTGTTCAGCGATAGTGACTTTAAATGACGTATTTTAGTGGGTATTACACTGAGAGAACCCTAAGATTGTGCAACTTTTCATTAAGAATTGTTTCAGCTGGTAATACATGAATACACACTGTAGGGTGCTTATAAAATTGCTTCATTTAACGTGTTATCAGCTGAACATCAAACCGAGGGGTAGTCGCGTCGATTTAATTTCATATAAAGAGTCGCAAATCCCCTGTAGTGATTACCCCATCACATCGAGCTATGTGTTTGTATGTCAATGTAAATATTAATAATTATATGAAATGACAATAACTAGTTGTTTTGGTTATAGTAAGCAAAGTGTTTTTTAAAATTTGTTCTTAATTTTTCTTAATTTCTATGAAACAGTGAAGTGCGTTAGGAAATATTTCGAGGATGTGTAATCTAGGTGTTATCTATTTATATGAAGCTAACAGGAATTAATTGAGAACTTTTGCTTGAACTGTTTCTTTTTATATTATGAACGCTTTGAACATTACCACCAATCCGATTGACTATCTCAATTTTTATTGAGATCATGCTTGGAGCGGTAGCGGAGAGCGTGACGCAGTCCCCACACCCCAAAAAAAACGCCCACAAACCCAAAAACCTCCATACAAAAACCTTTGGGACAAGACACGATGTATAGGCGAAGTTTTGAGTTTTTTCCCCTGGCCCCCTCCCCAAATTATCGTTAAAAAAACTACGTCGCAGCAGCTTTCAAACAAGCCCTCACTCATCAAAATCGGTTGAAAATTGGCTGAGATATCGCCAATCAAAGATGACCAATTCCTAAGGAAAAGTGGTCAAATTACCTTTGTAAGTAAAAACAATTTTATTCCCGTGTGGTGTGTCAACGATCTATGTCTCTATCTATCTATCTATGTATCTATCTACTTTTTTTTTCTCGAAAACCGCCCGCGTGATTTCCTTAAAATTTTCAGGGAACGTCAGTCTCGGCCCCAAATGAAAAATTTCATATGCCGCTTTTCCAGGAAAATTCTGGAAAAGCCGTGGCATGGGAAAAAGTGGTCAATTTTGAGGGTTTTTCGGTAATGCTCGGAGTTTTCGAAGTTTGGCTTCTTTGGGAAAGTTATAGAGTTTGGTCAGGAGAATTTTTTGGGATCTTAAGAAAATGACTGCCAGCAGTCAAACCGGCGCCATCTTGAATTTTCCCAAGCAATAAATTAGGTTTTTTTTGGTTTTCGAATTTTAGCTTCGGAATGACAATACTTAGAGAGTTGGTTTCTTCGGGAAAGTTATAGAGTTTGGTCAGGAGAATTTTTTGGGATCTTAAGAAAATGGCTGCCAGCAGTCAAACCGGCTCCATCTTGAATTTTCCCAAGCAATAAATTAGGTTTTTTTGATCTTCAAATTTTAGCTTCGGAATGACAATACTTAGAGAGTTGGTTTCTTCGGGAAAGTTATAGAGTTTGATCAGGAGATTTTTTTGGGATTTTCAGAAATCTGCCAAAGTGACGCCATCTTGGATTTTTGTAAGGTATAAATTGTGCTTCTTTGGGTTTTCGATTTTTAGATCCGGAGTGATAACACTTAGAGAGTTGGTTTCTTCTACAAAGTTATAGAGTATTATAGTATTATAGAGTATCATTAGAAAATGGCTGCCAGCTGTCAAAGTGACGCCATCTTGAATTTTTTGCTATCTTCTGAATTAGAATAGCTAGACAGTTGGTTTCTTCGGGAAAGTTATAGAGATTGGTGAGGAGAATTTTTTTGATGAATAGAAAGTAGGTTTGCCGAGGCGCGGAAGTTGGTCAAAATCGAGGCGAAAGTTTTCGCCAAAAATTTTTTTTCGTCGGAATCGATAGATCGCAGAAAAAATTTTTTGGAGAAAAAACTTTTTAGTATAAAATTTTTTTTTAAGAAAATTTTTTTGGAGAAAATTTTTTTTCTGAGAAAAATTTTTTGGAGAAAACAAAATTACGTTGTGTTAAAAAAATTGCGTCACAAATGCCGGACCCAACGACGAAATAATTTTTCTGTACTTTCAGTTTTTGCGCTGCAAAAATTTGACTGTTGTTTCTTATTGAGTAGATTGTTTAGAGTAAATTTAAATTTTTGCGTGTGAAAACTGAAAGTATTGAAAAATTATTCCGCTGGTGGATCCGGCATTTGTGACGCAATTTTTTTAACACAACGTAATTTTGTTTCAAAGAAAGCGCTCTAATTTTTTCAGGAAATCAAAACTTTTAACACAAGGTTCCATTCAATCGAAATTCTGCGTGTTATCTGCGATAGCGTCACCTCAAGCGATATCATTAATTTTGGAAGCGGACTTACGGACTGCGTCACACTCTACCTTTAAAAAGGTTTTCGTTGTGATTCGAATATTAAAAAATTGTGCATTCTTGTTCAATTTTTAGATTATATAAAAGAACAATTTTAAAAATAATTTTGCCATAATGAAAACAAAAAAATGCTGCGCGGACTCGTACGAATCTCGACATGTTTCAAAGAATAACTGAATAACTGATAGAGATGCATTGTGATATTGAGACATTTTTCCGAACTGTGTCACAACAAAAATCGAAAAAAACAAAGAATTTTATTCGCAAATATCAGTGAATGCTACACACACCATACTGTACGCGCATCATTTTAAATTAAAGTTTATGAATAAATAACAGTATTTTATTGCCATTTGAGGGGAACAATTGAGGCTTGCCGAGATTTCCCCTCAAATAGGAATATGATGCTTTATTGCATTGGCGAAAAAGAGAAAACAAATATAGGAGAATGAACGAGAATGACAAATGTCATTATCAGCCATTAGATTTAGATTTATGGGTTTGAGTCGGACCATTCCTTGTCCTTGAAACACAGATCTGATGATCCTTTGTTTCTTAGCCCCGACCAGGAACCTGTCTAGAGCGACAGGTTGCATTTTGGATACTGTTGCAGGTTGGACCACATGACTTCCAAAGCCTCAGTGAAGAGAACTTCGGGCACTCGCATATGACGGGAACGCCCGTTTCCTCACTGCCATAGGTAAAGTTGGGATCGTTAGAGATTCCCATTTTTACCAGGTGCCTGTTCAATCCACAGTACCCGGTAATCGCACCCACCGGGGTCTTGATGCGTCCTCTGTCCAAGTTTAGCAGTTCTCTTGCCCACCTTCCGTCGGGCACCGGAAAGAAACGCTTCGTGTGCATTCCTTCTTTATAGGCGTTCCAATAGTCAGTGAATTCCGACCTCAACCAACTCTTCATCGCTTTCACGCATTCCGAGGGCGGGATGGGTATAAAAGGTTCCGGCCGGTAACTTGATGTTGCCGAGCCCTTTCTCGCCAGCTCATCCTCTTTCTCGTTTCCCTCCACGCCAGAGTGTCCAGGAACCCAGACCAGCGTGACCTGATTTCTCAGTCGTTTCCGGTTCAGTGTTTCCTTCAGCTCTTTCACTAGCTTGAATGTCATCACAGGCGACATGAGCGCTTGAATCATCGCCTCACTGTCGGAACGGACTGTAATATTTCTTCTACTTGAATCTGCTAGGATTGCCTCTGCACTCCCATCAGTTCCGCTAAAATTTCAGCCTGAAAGAAGCTCCGTCTACTTCGCACAAGTTTTAAAATTAATGTCATGTAGTTTACTGTTTTTGATTTACATACACACATGTAGCTAGATGTGAAGGGTTTAATCACTACAGGCCATTTTCGATTCTTCATATGAAGTTAAATCGACATGACTTCCCCTTGATTTCATGTCACAAGTATTCTGAAAACTATGTATAACTTGTATTCATGAATTGCCAGCTGCAACAAAAATTATGAAAAGTTGCACAATCTTAGGAGTCTCTCAGTGTATTTATTAACATATCAACACTTTACTACTTTTGCGTTTTATTATGCAAAAAAACAAAATTTGTAAATTTTTTACCGAAACTGTATGCGAAATGCCATTTTAATAGCCGCCGACACATTGCGCCAGCTATGTTTTAGTACTGAAACTAGCATAGCAAACCACTCTCTATTGGCAAAATATTACGGCCACACAATATTAAGTGCCCATGAAGAAATCCTATGCGATTACTCAGAGTATGGGGAATGTTTATATGCGTTTCTCAGTCCATTGAGATTAAGAACATAAGATTTGTTTACTTTCGCCAAGCGAATTTTACAATCGTTTCATAGAAAACGTCCGATAAGAAAATGCCAGCCATTGGACTTTTGCATTTTCACTTAGTTGGGCGAGAAAAACACGTTTGTAAGGACTTCAAGAAAATTGAAATATTTATAAAGCACGAAATCGGTGGCGTTGAAATATGCAAGAATTCCTTCCATAGAAGAGGCTTCACAGAACTTGTCACATCTCTCAAAGTTGATTAGAAAGAAGTCAAAAAAAGCATGAATGAAGCGTGAAATTACAATGACAGCATCGATTCACCTAGTGATATTGCCTCAGACTGCTTCAGTACCTCAGGACACAATTTTAGCAATTTAGAGTTGTTAGAGACTCAGTTAGAGAGAGACCACTTAGAGAAAAATTTTACCTTATTGAAAATATTGTAGCTTTCTGTACGACTTCTTTTGTTCTTGTCACAAATCATCAACCTCCTTCCACTATCTTGATAAAGAGATGGTTTCAACGTCTTATGTAATATCTGACCCCTAGATTGACCACTCGAAGCTCATGAAGCCCCATTATCATCGTGCCCCCAGTGGCAACATACTTAGCTTCTTACTAATATCTTAATATCTAATTTCATTGTTCCATCGTTCCCTACCTTCGTTATGCTTCTGAGAACGCTCATAGCTCAGTTCACTTAGAACAGATTTTAATGACGAGTTCATGGGTAACGAGATCGGATAACTTTGGGGTCTTTATTATGTTGAATGAAACACATCAGCTTTTTATTTCATCCGCATAAACCCTAGACACGAAAGTTTATTAGCACCAAGATTTACACGAAAGAGTATTACAGAAACAACAACAAGATTAGCTATTCACAGCGAAACCTTCAGATCAGCAATTCTGTACTATACACTATACAGAATTGCAGGTCTGAAGGTTTGGCTGTGAATAGCTAATCTTGATTCGATTCTTCCTATGATGGTTTCAGGTGTTCTGAAAAAAAGAGAAAAATAAAAAAAAGCATACAAAGATCTAAAGTCAAAGCTATCGGCGATAATAAAATTGAAATTGAAAAAAAGCTATGGATTGTATGAAATTGGAAATGTATTTACCACTAAATACTTAAATTCGGTAAACTGTTCCAGTTGCTTCCCATCCAAGCTGCAGATTACCTCCTTCCGTGGTGACCTTTGAGATCACCTTAGTTTAGCATACGCTTACCTTCATCTCGATCTGCTCGCATACAACATACCAATATCTCTTTGCACTCTTTGTCCCGTACGAAGTACTTATCCCATGCGTTTACCACTACGTTTGTAACCATTCCTTAGATGCCGAGTCTGCAAAAAAAAATGTGTCCATCCATCCATCCGTCCATAACCACGATAACCCGAGTAAAACTTAGCCGGTTTTCAATAAAATAAAGAAAACTTGGGAGTGCACTGAGCTAGGGCCGCCTAAGTTATTTTCGGTCTATTGTATCTACATAACTTGAGTAAATCTCCTCCGATTTTCAAAAATATATTTTTGTTCGAAAGAACTAGGAATGCCCGAAAATTTATGGAAGGATATGTTTTCATTTTGTGTCCTTGTACTCAACAACGGGGCTAAAACTGAGACTATACTAGGGCATAACATTTTTTGTCTACATAAATCTGGTAAGTCTTATTCGATTTACGAAACCTTTTTTGCCTGAAACATAATTAAAAACATATGAAGGGACCCGTACGTATCAGAATAGATGCGGCAAACAGAGTTGATGTTAGGAAGAGACTCGAACGTATTTAAGTAAATATTGCCTTAACTCTTTAGTGAAGGGGAGTAGCGTTAGCTTTGATTAGAGACTACCTCAAGGGTAGAAAGCAATGTGTGAATATCAACGGCGAAAGAAGTGAGCTCAGATCCATTGAACTAGGAGTGCCGCAAGGCAGTGTACTGGGCCCGCTGTTATTTTTGGTGTTCATAAACGACATGCACCTCCTACCGCTTAAGGGAACTGTCAGCCTTTTCGCTGACGATTCAGGAGTCTTCTGCTCCAGCCTAGCGTTCAGTACCAATATTCAGGACATACTACACGCCCTGACTCTGATCAGTGGTTTTCTTAAGGCAAATAAGCTTGCACTTTACCTGGAAAAACGAAAGTCATGCACTTTAGGAAGAACAAAGCTCCAATCGAAAACATGGATGTGGTTTTCGAAGGGCAAATAATCAGCTCAGTCGAAACTTACAAGTATTTAGGCTTGATCATTGACGCCAGACTAAAATGGACCCAGCATATCTCTCACGTGTGTAAGAAGCTGGCATCCTTGAGCGGAGTGCTGTGCAAAATAAAGAGACACATTCCTAAATCTGTCTTACTGTCAACCTACTATGCTCTTGGGCATCCCCACGTGAACTATTTGATCGGAGCGTGGGGTTCTGCTAGCAAAAGAGAACTGAAACAGGTTCAAGTTCTCCAAAACAGGTGCTTAAAACATGTCTGCAAGCTCCCGTCTAAGACCCCGACCGCTGAACTATTCAATCTGCACTGCAAAGAAATTCTCAACGTCTCTAGCATGTACTAGGCAAACGTCTGTAAATTTGTTCATGAAGCCGTGAGTAAAAGGTCGCACAACTCTATAGTGTTTGAGGTGCCAACGCACAACTATAACTTAAGAAAGGAGAGATAGATAGATAGATAGATATACATTTATTGAGCATCAGCTATATATACACAATTTTACATTAATAAATTAGTATCACTTAACGTTCATTATTTGAGTCTTTATAAAACTGTCTTCGTTATTTTAATTAAGGTTATTATTTTTTTTTTTTTTTTTCATATAGACTCTGCAATTTCCACTTCAAAAATTTTCTTTCACATGCTTCGCTAATAGTCTTTTGAATCGATTTATTTCGGTTTCCACTTTTATTTCACTTGGTAGAGTGTTGAACGTTTGTAGGCCCAGATGGAACAGGGTTTTCATTGTCGATTTTTTGTTCACTCTTTGAAGTCTGAAGTCATTGGCGTTCCGCACCGGGTAACCATGGGTTTCTCGTACGTATTTGAGATTTTGGGTCATGCAAGTTGGTGCCATGTTGTATTTAATTTTGAAAACCATTATCATCGTTTGGTACATAATCCTTTGCTTTACATTCATCCAGCACAGAGCGTCTAACATCGTTGCGATGGGTGTTAATTTCTTGCATCTTAGTATAATGCGCATTGCTCTATTTTGCAGTTTTTGCAACCTTGAGAACTCATTTTCTTCACACGTATCGTCGAACAATATTCGAAGTGAGGGGCGATGATGGATTTGTATAACAAAATTCGGTGTTGGATCG
>CM055404.1:67586797-67611873 GCA_029228625.1 Pseudolycoriella hygida | reverse complement strand
TATATTCGACGTGAGGTTGCATCTTCAATCGACAATCAATCATTACTCCCAGATATTTGAACACATTGACCCTTTCAATCTCATGGCCGTTGATGATTATGCATATGTCTTCAAGATCAGTGTTTTTTCGCCCATTTATTACCATATATTTCGTTTTGTCGACGTTGAGCTTCAGCTTGTTAGCATTCAGCCATGAATTGATTCTGGACATATCTTCGTTGAGCTTGTTGACAGCATCATTAACATTCTTCCCACTGATATATACTAGCGTGTCATCAGCGAAGAGGGCGATCTTTGTATGGACAATGCTTTTCACAATATCGTTCACGTATAATAAGAACAAGTCAGCTGCCAGTTTTGACCCTTGAGGAACTCCGATGTCTGTTTGAATTTTGTCCGATACAGCTTGCCCAAATTTTGTGCACTGAGTCCTATCAGATAAATAGCTTTCAAACCACTGCAGCTCAATCCCGTTTATGCCATATTTCTGTAGCTTGCGTAGCAATCTTTTTCGACACACCGTTTCAAAAGCTCTTTTCAGATCCAAGAAGACCGCAATTACCACGTTGCCTTCGTCAATTTCTGCCTTCCAGTCCGTCATAATCACGTTCAACGCCGTTTCACACGAGTGATTTATTCGAAATCCAAATTGCTCGATTATCAAGATTTTGTTCGCATCCATGTGTTCGTTCAATTGTTGCTTAACAACCCCTTCCAATACTTTTTCGTATGTCGGTAGCATGTTGATCTTCGCATTTCACCGTTCCATTTACTTTCGGCGTCGGTATTAATATAGAGTTTTTCCAGCTTTCCGCTACAGTGCCGAATTCTAGCGATGAGTTTATTGCGTCTAACATCGGCAACGCGATAGCAGTTAAAGCATCCTTTAATATCGTTTTATTTAAATGTTCATTATCCACTTTCGACTGTATTTTAGATAATATATTTTCTATGTCCGCCATCTCCGCAGGTCGGAATTTAAATTCATTTTTCACTTCGATTTCATTTATGTCATTCATTTTATCGTCTATTGTAGTTACTTGTATGCTACTGTTTATGTCTTTTATGCTGTCTATGAAATAATTGTTAAATTTATTGGCAATGACCCGTTCATCGTTAACTTTTGCTCCATCAAATTCAATATATTCGCTCGTTTCTTCCGACTCACCATTGATCATTCTTTTTAACACTTGCCACGTTTTCTTTTGATCATGTTTAGATGATAGTAATTTGTCATAATAAAAATTGTTTTTCGTTACCTTTACATTCCATGCGTACTCCTTACTTGTATCCACATATGTATGCCAATCATTTTGATCACCGGTGATATAAGCTACTTTGTATAAGTTATCACGGTGTTTTCTTTGTTTTTCCAAGTGGGCCATTCCAAATGTATGTAATGTAAGGAACGCAAATTTCTCCTGAGTCACCCAAGGGTCCAATTTTTGTGTTCTATGAAAAAATTGTTCAAAATTGTCATATCTAATTTTCTGCCGAACGAATGATCTCATTATCTCCTACGGTTAAGGCGGTATTTCCGTTCCTTACATTACAGGCGTCGCAGTTTGCATAGAATGGGCCAAGTCCTGGTTATACCACACTTTCGAGTTCATATTTGACACTTTCACCGTCTTAATAAATTCTTTTACACAGTCCTTTAAGTGGGTCGAGAGAAATTCTAGCTTGTCGTTGGCCTCCAAACTGTAATTTCTGTCCCACTCTACCTTCATCAAATTGTCAATGAACACTTCTCTAGAGTAATCAGTCAGTCTTTCTACAATTTTATTTTTACACACTTTTACGGAACCAGCACTAAATACAATGGTCGAATGGTCTGTTATTTTATCGCTCATTAATACTGTGGCTTTCATGTTGTAATTGTTCGTTATGACATAATCAATGAGCGATTTCGAATTTTCTGTCACACGTGTAGGTTCTGATACAATTTGCTTTAGCCCATCGACTGAACCACATTTAAAATTTTTTTACTATAGGTAGATTTCACTAAGAGGTTTATGTTAAAATCACCACATATAGTTATCGGTTCTTCATGATCAATATTTTCTTCACACCAATTTTCAAACAAATTAATAAATTCACTATCACTCTCACTTGGTGAGTGATATATAACTGCATATGTACCTTTCATCTTTGGGTTTTTAACTTTAATTGCTAGAATCCACATATTTTTCATAACACATTGGTTGCTCACAACTTCATAATTTACACCCCGTTTCACATACATAGCTACCCCACCGGTGGCTCTCGTATATGAATCACATATCAGAAGTTTGTATTGTTTAATGTTTACTTCTTTGTTTTGAATGTCTTCTGTTAATCTTGTTTCACTTAAAAATACTATATTAGGTCTTCTATTTCTAATCATTATTCCAGTTTCATCATAATTCTTCGTTAAAATACGCACATTTAAATATACACATTGTTGCTTTGTATCACATTCATCACTTATTTGCTATTCTTTGTACAATGTTTGCTTCCTTTGGATTTCAACTTTTTTTTGCAATATAGGGCACGATCGGCTCCACACTGGATGATTTAAATCTAATTTTAATTTTAACTTTTCACCCGCTACTTTGCAATTTATACATTTGCTCTGGTTTGATTTACAGTCTTTTATAATATGCTCACCTCCACAACGCAAACATGATTTTTTATTTCTACACACATTCGATTTGTGATTATATCCACAACAATTGAAACATCTCAGTACATTTACACATTCCGTCACTTTGCATACATTGAATCGAATTTTTATTTTATCTTGTTGCATCATTTCATTAAACGTTTTCGTGTCCACTTCAATTATTGTTCCATAACTATCCATGTTCTTCATTTCATACACACATATTACCTTCATTTCACTGTCCGTAAATTGCACATTTTTTTCTCTTATGCTTTCTATGATTTCTGATTCAGTTAGCTTTTCACTTATATTTGTTATACGCACTTTTGGCTTTCGTAGTTGTGGCATTACGACTTGGTAATTATCGCCTAATTCTTTCGTGACCTTCTCATGTAACTTCATTTGTTGTTCTGCTGATTTGCATTTTATTTCCAGACCTCCTTTAGGGATATTATTTACACTGCTTATTTGAAACTCTTCCGATATTCCCTTAAAATTCAAATCAGCTCTCGTATCATTACATCTTTGTGTTATTTTCGGCTTTACTAGTACAACTGGTTCAATCAATGGATTCTTTGTCACCTTTGTAAAAGTTTCCGATGTGAGCGTTAAATTTGCTATCACTGTCGAATTTGATGCTTGTGATTTTTCTGATTGCTTTATCTCAGTTACGATGTTTTCTATATTTTTGTTCACAATGTCAAATTGCTTAAACATCATCTCACTGTTAATTTCTTGCCTGTTAAGGCGTTCATTAAAAATACACATAAAGCTCAGCAACTTTTTCAATGTCAAGGTCATTGATTGTAACGGATTGTTTTGACACTGGTCACACATATATATCAGATTTTCGCATTCTTTGTAGAACTTTACCGTTGTAGGTGTGAAACCAATGCATTTTGGATGGAATCGTTTTTTACATAAGCCAGCACAATTTATAATTTCTTCACCTTCTTTAAAATCCTTTTCACACTTTAAGCACTTTTGCTTCTCCTCATCCATTTTAAATCGATTTCAATTTGAGTTTTAAAATTTAATTTCGTTTTTGTTATTATATAAACGTATTCACAATGTGCGCCCGACAAGCATTCGAACTGAACTCATATAAAGCCCATATGTATAGAGAAGGGTCCGGCCGGCTAGGGCGAGAACATGTAGAACTGCAAAAGCCATCACGGCTATAGAAAGCTCTTTGTATAACGCTCTACCTGAACTAGTAGTGACAGATAAGCCGCTTAGATTCGTGGATGGCTATTGAGCCAGCAATATCCGCTTTAGAACTAATTGTCGAAAATTTAACTGATGGAAATTTCCCTATATAATTAATAATTCTCTATTTTTTTTCTATGTAAAGTGCTATTAGAGGGTTATGGGGATGTTTGTTTGGGATGGAGGTGGACATTTGGCGCTCACTCGGAGGCGCCGCTCATTGCCGCTGTTTCTTTCCCAACTGTCTAAGTTCGTAACTCTTGAGATCCAACCTACTAATTTACCTAAATATTAGATTTTAAAATATCTCAAATCTATATTTTTCTTTTTTTCATCCTGATATTTTCATTACCTGCTATTGTGTAGTCAAATTGAAATCTCTAGTTCTTTTATTTCAAGCATATATATTTCTTGATTTATTTTCTTGCATCTACTTTATTTTATTATTTAGTCAATTATTGATTTTTTTTCCCTCTTTAAAGTGCTGTGCACAAAGAGGCTCAACTCTATATAAAGATTATTTTGTAAATAAATTGAAATTGAAATTGAAATTGAAGTTGAATGAAATTACGTCCACATTAAGTTGTATTTGAAATTGCCGATAGGGCAATATTGAAAAACCCGTCCGAAGAAATGGTGTAAAAAAACATTTCCGAAAGCACAAAATTGACCCCCATATATAGAGAAATGTTCTACACAATTTTCTCTACAACATGGAAAAACCATTTTTTGGGCGAGGGTCGACCTTAGTACCGACCTATGGCCCTAAGTAGAGGCCTCGGACACAATATTCCATAGCCAACAATGTTTCCCTCAATTTCCTTTGCAACATGGCAAAAAAAAATTTATTTTGGTTAGGGCCGACCTTAGGACCGACATGGCCCACTTGAGTCCTAAGAACAGGCAAAAGTTTCTTTTATAAACTGTCGGTCATGCCTAGATCTTTCAAACAAATAAAAATTTTGAAAATCGGAAGAGATTTTCTCAAGTTATGTACAAAAAAACACATAGAGCACTAGCAGAGACTCGTTTTTAGTGCCCCAGCTAAGTCCAAGGACTCAAATTCAAAAATGTTTCTTCCATAAATTGTCAGCTATGCTCAGGTCTTTCAAACAAAAAAAATTTATGAAAATCGGAAAATATTTGCCCGAGTTATGTACAAAAAACACATAGAGCCCTAGCAGAGACTCGATTTTAGTGCCCTAGCTTAGACCAAGGACTCAAATTCAAAACATATGCAAGGGACCCGTACGTATCTGAATAGATGTGGCAAACAGAGTTGATGTTACGAAAAGACTCGAATGTATTTTAGTAGATATATCCTTCCGTCCACATTAAATTGAATTGGAAATTGCCGATAGGCAATATGAAAAAACCCGTCCGAAGAAACGGTGCAAAAAAATTCTCCGAACGCATAAAATTGACCTCCAAATAGAGAAAAATGTACTCCTTAAGTTTGTCTACAACATAGCGAAAAACCATTTTTTGGGCTAGGGCTGACCTTAGTACTGACCTAGTGCCCTAAGTAGAGGCCTCGGACACATACTTCCATAGACAAAAATATTTCCCTCAATTTGCTCTGCAACATAGCAAAAAAAAATTTTTTTTGTTATGGGAGACCTTAGGACCGACATGAAACCCACTTGAGCCCTAAACACAGGCAAAAGTTCTTCCATAAATTGTCGGCCGTGCCGAGAAAACAAAAATAAGTTTTTGAAAATCGGAAGAGATATACTCGAGTTATGTACAAAAAACACGTAGGGCCCTAACAAAGACTTGTTTGTAGTGCGCAAGCTAAGTCCAGAGGGTCCAGAGACTCAAATCGAAATGTACAAAAGACCAAAAACCATATTCAATCCCATAAAAGATTTTTCGATTACCTTTTAGGAAAAAAAAAACGTTTTTGAAAATCGGTTGACTTTTACTCAAGTTATCGTGTTGACGGACGGACGGACGGACATTTTTTTATTGCTGATTCGTGGTTACAAACGTTCTGGTAAACGCATAAGACCACTTCGTTCTTCGTACGGGTCTAAAAATATTCGAACTATTGAGAACCATTGTGAATGTGACCGAAATATTTGATAGAAATAATGAAATTAAACACTGCGAGCTATTCCGATTTTGAACTATTGAGACATATGCTTTCCGGACCCAACTAGTTCTACCACTTCAGGGGGGAAAATATCTTAGAAGTCGGTTAGTATTTACTCGAATAATCGTGCTAACGGACGGACGAACACATAGAAGGACGGAAAATTTGCTTTACACCAAAATTTTTTTTCGGCTCGGCCGATCTAGCCGCAGCCACCAGTCTTTTTAAGTTCAGCCGACGCCGCCGACGTTTTTCTTCTCGGCTCTCATGACTGTGTACAATTTGAATAAAAAGTAAAACAATAAGTTCTTATTTAATTTACGGTCATGGCAATAACTCTCAACTCAAGAAAGTCAATTCTTCTGAAATACCAAAGCCCTTTTTAGGAGCCACCAACATTTGTCAAATAATATTCGTACATTCGTGTTTGTTCGGCATAATAAGACTATGTGAACTATGTGATCTATGTTTATTCAAGTCAGTATATTATGGAAACCTGGCTGACTACCTGACATATAAGAGCCATGTTAAAATGAGTGAAAAAAAAATTAAAGAGAATTCTTGAAATTGAAAATACGAAATTATAGAAAATGTGACTGCCATACAAAATTAATTTAAATTTGTTGTGTTGCTGGTTATTTTGCAAATTATTTGGTTTTGAAATTTGAAAATTTATTCGTGATAATTCAAATAACCCATGAAGATGGACAATAAAATTGTCCGAATGCAAGGTGAATAAATATACGAATATTTCAAACAACAATGTTTTAATTTGGTTTCCATAAGCAACACAGCAAAACCAAATAACATACAAAATTAACCTGATGAGAGATAAAAAAGTATTTTAATCGATAAGAATAAAGTTATTTACCTTTTATTGTTCTTTCGGTAGAAACAGTTTTAATCGCTCCAAATATCCGTTTGATGTCAAAGAGAGAGACTCTAGAAAAAAAGAGAAATATTTGCTTTCAGTAAAAAATTTGAACAATGCTTCTAATTAGGATCTGATTAAAATAGCGTCAGGACCTTGCGTGGAAATTTACTGGAGGATATTCGAGCCTCTTTGCAACATCTATTCTCTTTGCCACATCTATTCAGATGCGTACGGGTCACATTGTAGTATCGATGTGTCGCAGGGCCTATTTTTAGGAATTTAATTCCCGAAAATTCCTGAAAAACTCCGAAACTAACTTTTGGAGTTTTCTGTAATTTAAATTCTCGAAAATTCCTTGAAACACCAGAAAATTCCAATAAAATTAATTTCTGAAAATTTTGTGTATTTCCGGGAATTTTCAGGAATTTTCAAAAATTAATATTCCCAAAAATAGGCCCTGATGTGTAGTGTTCCCACATCATCCCAAACATTTATCATATCATCTCACATACTTCCCATATCGCCACATCATACAACACATGTGTCACATCGTCCTACACACGTTCCACATACTTCCCATATCATATCACACACTTCCCACATCATATAACACACTTCCCACATCATATAATACACTTCCCACATCATACATACCACACACTTCCCACATCATCTCGCATTCGTCCCACATCATACAACACACGCCCCACATCATACAACACACGTCCCACATCGTCCTACACACGTTCCACATACTTCCCACATCATATCGCACACTTCCCACATCATATAACAAACTTCCCACATCATACCACACACTTCCCACATCATCTCTCACACTTCCCACATCATCTCGCACACTTCCCACATCATCCCACTTTTATTTTATTTTATACACTAGCTCTGTGCCCCAGGCTTCGCCCGGATCGTACTAATAACAGGAAATAAACGTTGTGCAAATAGTCAAAATTACATAGAAGAGACTTTTCGCACACTGGTCATAGAGACAAATGTAGAAAAACAATAATAATGATGAAAAAATAGAAGCAAGTGAAAAATTTTGATTAACTCACAAAATCCGAAGAATTTTCGAAAGTCGAGAAACTCGCCGAATCCATCAACGTCGTCGTTAAAATCTGTTACTTGGGCATTGTTTAGAAATTTGTAGAAGTCGCGATGCTCTGGAGGGATCAGACCCAGCATAGAGGTAACATCATTTACTTTCTCTTGAGAAAGTATTTTTCCTGTTGGCCATAAATGAGTGAGGACAATATTCTTGAAGTCAAGTTCGCAACCACTTTTTGCCAAGTTTACTACCTGGAAGGCTCCACCAATCTCCTTCCTTATTTTTATTATATTTGGTTGATTTTTTTCTATTAAAATTTCATGAGTCTCCAACGAGCTAACTTTTTCTTTGTTGATATCTACTTTTCGGTTGGTTATGAGGGATTCTAAATATTGAACCGAAAGAAAATCGTTGTTTGACATTCTATTTAAAATGAAATGATTTTTGGTACGGCACTGGTTCATTAAATTCATGCATTGGGCGTCAGTATTCCCGCATCTCTTCAGTGCACATTCAACCTCACCAAATTCGGTATCATTTGTCAGAAAACTATGACCCGACAGCAAAAATCTCATAGAAATGCCTTGTAACGTCTTGTGATTGTGTAAGACATGAATCATCATTAAGACAAGCTTAATGCTGCGGTTCTGTCCTCCACAGGAATCCGACCACAATATTAATCTTTTTATTGGCTTCGTGATTCCCTCAATGTGCAATTTCAGGCAAGACCCACTCCCTTGCGTGCCCTTGGACGCCTCATCTTCTTTTTACAAATTAAATTTTCTTTCGCCAGAGCTACCAATGTGGATTCCAAAGTTATAAAAATTTATCTGTCGTTTGTAATATGAAATGCTTGTTGTGATTCTCGGAAGTGTCAGGATTTTTTGTTGGTCGTATGTTAGAGTTTCTAATTCGTGATCGGATTTCGCTGCCGCTATATCAAGCTTCATTTGTTTCGACAGTTTCTCTGCTTTCGCTAAGTGATTTTCGTGCCATTCCACAGCCATTTCAAGCTCAAGGTCTGTACTTGCTTTTATTTTAATGGCTGAAAGATCACATTTGAGGCAGGTGTCCTTCTTTGGCTTTTTAAATCGTAAGTTGAAATTTGAATAAAATATGTTTTTATAAAAGGTTTTGCTCACAGGATTTTCCACTTCTTCTTTGTATAGTTCATAAATTTTAGACAGACCTAGTTCGGCATTCAAAAATTTCGAATCAGTTTTGCCTCTCGCATAATGCGATATGTATTTCGGGAATGAGGCGATATGAGCACTAACTTCGTCTGTCTTATGTAGAGGTAAAGCATTCAAACCGCCACTAAATGTTCCTCTTAAGTCACTTAGAGTTTCGGAATTATAATATTTTTGTATCGCAGTGTCCAAACGACTATCACTTATTTGTAAAACGCCAAGTAGCGCCTTTTTGCACACGGATATCCCATAACTTGAATAGTGGCGAGTATACATGCGATTTTTTACGGGGTTATTGCACAAACATTTAAAGTTTTCATCGAACAGTTTCTCTTGATAGACAACTCCTTTCGTGTTAAAATGAGTTTTGTTGGTATTCAGTAGACTTTGTCTGTCTGAACGGGATTGGCTCGGAATCTTGCGTTTCGGTCCACGTTTCGGACGGCCTTCATAGACAATGCCAGCAACCACTTGAACAAAGAACAAAGGCTGTAAACATTAGAGAAAAACGAAATTGAAAAAAGTTTGTTGGCGGTTATTATTGTTAAGAGTGATATTACGAAAACAGTCCAGTTTCGGAACTGACTGACTGACTAATTGACATCCCTTTGTTCGCCATTTTGGCGGTCACCCCGATACACTATTCACCCAACCCAACAAGTTGATCTTTAACACCAAACCTCTATCTCAAATTAGAAACATATGCAGGGGACCCGTACGTATCAGAATAGATGCGGCAAACAGAGTTGATGTTACGAAGAGACTCGAACGTATTTAAGTAAATATTGCCTTAACTCTTAAGTGTATGAAATTGCGTCCACATTAAGTTGTATTGGAAATTGCCGATAGGGCAATATTGAAAAACCCGTCCGAAGAAACGGTGTAAAAAAACCTTTCCGAAAGCACAAAATTTACCCCCAAATATAGAAAAATATTCTACTCAATTTTCTCTACAACATAAAAAAAACCATTTTTTGGGCTAGGGTCGACCTTAGCACCGACCTATGGCCCTAAGTAGAGGCCTCGGACACAATATTCCATAGCCAACAATGTTTCCCTCAATTTCCTTTGCAACATGGCAAAAAAAAATAATTTTGGTTAACCTCCAAATCGTCAAAATAGAGCTTCCTGGACAGCGCTGCATAATCTACTAATTTCGATTATTTTTTCAGGGAAAAAAAGTTTTTGAAAACTCGAGTAAATATTTTACGATTTTCATAAAATTTTTTTTGTTCGAAAGATATGAAAATGGTTGACAATTTATGGAAGAAACTTTTTTGAATTTGAGTCTTTGGACTCTACAAACGAGTCTTTGTTAGGGCCCTACGTGTTTTTTGTACATAACTCGAGTAAATCTCTTCTGATTTTCAAAAACTTGACAGATCTCGGCACGGCCGACAATTTATGGAAGAACTTTAGGGCTCAAGTGCGACTCATGTCGGTCCTAAGGTCGGCCCTAACCACAAAAAAATGTTTTTTGCTACGTTGCAGAGCAAATTGAGGGAAACATTTTTGTCTATGGAAGTATGTGTCCGAGGCCTCTACTTAGGGCCCTAGGTCAGTACTAAGGTCGGCCCTAGCCCAAAAAATGGTTTTTTGCTGTGTTATAGTGTTAAGGAGAACATTTTTCTATATTTGGAGGTCAATTTTGTGCGTTCGAAGAATTTTTTACACCGTTTCTTCGGACGGGTTTTTTAGTATTGCCCTATCGGCAATTTCCAATACAATTTAATGTGAGCGCAATATTTACTTAAATAAGCCCCAGTCTTTTCGTAACACCAACTCTGTTTGCCGCATCTATTCTGATACGTACGGGTCCCATCATATGTTTTATTGTGATATCAGTGGAAGTTCGGACATTCTCAGAGAGATGATTTTCTTCGAATAAAAAAAAAAATTGGCGCGGCGGCACTTCGTGGGCTTCGTGCGGCGCCCACCTCCCTTTATATAATCAGAAATGTCCACAGTCACTGGCTCTACAACCGTAGCTCATAAAAAAATTTGGCGCGGCGGTACCTCGCGCGGCTGTCATAGCTTGCGGCTGCCACTCGCATTCTTTTGTGCAGAAATGTTCATAAAACAATTTGGGCATTTTTGGGTTTGTGGGCTTTTTTGGTGGTGTGGGGACTGGGTCACACCCTCCGTTACCGCTCCGGGCATTATAATAGATGCATCTCCCCCAGGGCCAAATCAGTCTACTTCATGTTACAATAAAATTGTTTGTAGTAAACGTATGGAACCTTTGTACTTCGTACGGGTTCAAAAAAACTTCAGAGAACACGTGTTTCAGGGTTTTAGGGAAAATGGCCCGATGCTGGGATATGACTACTTTTAGAATCGGGAGGGATGGTTCATATCTTTAGAACTATGGTAGTTGGAAAGTTACTTCCAACCGCAAAGTTGTGCAGAATAGAATATTAGAGAACACGTGTTTCAGTGTTTGACCTAATTTCGGAATATATCCACTTCCATTACCTTGACTAATTTGTGGGTCGTTCGAATTCTGATACTTTAAAGAACTCTGCAACAATTTATACTGATAGGGCCGCGCCTATTTGCAAAATCTGTTCGGTTTGTCATACCTATTCTGTTTGCCAGAGATACGGATTTCAAAAAATTACAAAAATTAAGTTAGTGAAAATCTGTTGAGCGGTTCGCGATGTAGGGTCCTTAGTGAGGACTCAACTCACGCTACGCGACCCAAGATCATATTTGGTAGTTTTTCATGAATATTAATTTAATGAAGAGGCTTTTTGTGCAGTGTTGTAGAGAAAAGAGTGGCGAAATTTTTTGTCAGTGCAAGTATGGGTCCGAGTCCTCTCCTTAGTACCAAAGGTCGGGTCGGTCCTGAGGTCAGCCCCACCCCTAGAAAAAAATTGTGGAGTAAATTGAGGGGAACTTTTTCGTCCATGGAAATATGGGTCAGAGGCCTCTTCTAAGTGCTCTAGGTCGGTTCTAAGATCGGCCCTAGTACACATTTTTTTTTTGACATAATTTCATACACTTAAGAGATAAAGCGTATCTATTGGAGAGGACAGGAGGAAAAACCCAAAAGTTTGCCTATGCGTAAATATCTTGTGCCAAAGTATTTTGTATGGGGTGTAGGTTTGGTTTAAACTTTTTTTGGATGTGAGGAATGCGTTATGCCTTCCGCTACCCCTACGGTGTTCTTTTGCAGATAAGTAAATTAAGCTAGTACATAAATGATTGTTTGATTTATTTTATTTTATCGGTGTTTTCTCTATAATTAAATTTCAGTGTGCGTAGAACTTGGAAGAGACTTTAATTTAAACATTTTATTTTACATATTATATATTAATTAATTAAATCTTAAATTAATTTTTAGCTTAATTTAAGTTAATTTAACTTAATTGCTTTTAGCCTCTAATAACTAAATATTTTTGGGAAGAATGTATCTTAAGTTTAAAAAATTTGACTTACAAAAACACTACATACAAGTCAGGTTTTTGCGGTGTGAAAGCTGAAAGAACAGAAAAACTATAACACTGATGGGTCCGGCCTTTGTGACGCAATTTTTTAATCAAATGTGAAAATATTTCAAAAGAATTTTTTGCGTTTCGAAAAGGCGTCACCCCAGCCCAATTGATATCAGGGAGTTGCGGGAAATGTTACTTTTCAATGAAAAATACTACTAAACTTTGTCAGTTCATTAATATCGTCGATATTTGAAAAAATTTTTCGAAAATACAAATGTGTGGAAACGTTCTCTTTTCAGCGGCTATGTTTGTCTGAACTCATTATTTCACAACCAATCTGCGAAATTTTGAAAATTTTAGCACTATGTCGATTCCAACCTCTCACATACATTTCCAAATTTATGTTTCGTGAATTTTAAGTACGGCCGTTTAGGCTCAAAATGATTTTCGTCGACGTATTATGTGATCTGTATTTTCTTTTTGTTTTTTTTTTCAATATACGTACTTTTTTTCTATTTTTTCAAGTACTGAGCTGTATTTTTTGCACATTTGCCACATTTGTTGTGCCAGTCTGCTTTTTTAATCGAAAAATTCGTTCTGGGAGTTGCGGGAATTGTGAAAAGTTAACACAGCGCTGTGTCTGTAATCCGTACAATGGAGCAATGCAGAAATATTACGTATAATGATGTCTACGATATTCAACAGTATGAAATTGTGTTATTCAGTGTCCAATACGTAACTCGTCATACGTAATGTAAATTTATGCAAGTCGCTGTAACTGAAGACAATATTCTAAGTAATTTCTTCTGAACATTTCCCTAGAGCTGTGAATTTACTTGAAAATTCGTTGCTTAAAATACCCTTTTGGTTACAACTGGTGTGTAATATGTTGTTGCAGCGAATTGATTTACAGTAAAAAGTTGTCAACCTTAAATCACAGCTAGTATTGAGTTGAAATGTAAAAAAAAGTTTGTTTTCTAAAGTCAGGATAATATATCTCATGAGTTACATTTCACTAGTTTCTAAATTCATAAGCCCAGTCACAGCAGCCAACTTTGAGTAAACTTACAGACATAGGTATACACTTTCTAACTGTGTGCTAAATGTTTCGTAGAGACCTACACTTCAGTTCACAGCAAGTTGGTTTTTGTCAGATCGGAAATTAAAGGTATCTATCGACAATTTTTAATATTTGAAAGCTGTGGTGAGAAGACAAACTCTTGTTTCAACTACAACACTCATGCTGAAAAAAACTTTATTTTTCTTCAAAATTCATTAGATTTCACTAGTTCATGTGATGTAAATATATGAATATGATATAATGATCGAATTTCACTATTGAATCGACAACTTTAATCGAATATGCTTTAATGTATCCTTTAAATATCGCGACGATCGCCATCGTACCGTCATCTCGTTTGACGCCCCAAAATTCAAATGAATCCGTAGACGATTGAACGTGAATAGGTAGTTTGACTTCCACGATAGCCTCCGGAGCGTCGTCTATTTGTTGACGAACATTTTCTAGCGTAGATTGTAGACTCGATATCATGGGATGATATATCGTTGTCCGTTTCGAATTGATTTGTCGTTTAAACAAATCCTGCATGGTGTACAATGTCGCAGGCCACAAATATTTAATCGTTACAACTGAGCTTTCCGTATTAACTGTGAGTCTCACATTTGTAGCTCCACCGGGAATGCTCATCGCAATTATAACTTTTTCACTTTGCGTTTCCGGATCGTTGAAGGTATTACATAAAAAAGGATAATTTTGCGTTGACGTTGTGCTTCTATTGTTATGTTTGTCACTTGACTTTTTGTCATCACTATTTTGTTGTGCCTCGTCTTGCTGGCTACATTCCAATTCAGTTATTTGGTCTTCTGACAAATCTTCCACTGCAAAGAATGACACAGGAATTACTTTAAAGGGACACAAATAATGAATTATATGCTCTTACAAAACAGTCCGCTGTTTCTTTTCAAAGCGTTCAAGTGGTTTCGTATAACATTTAACGAGAATGCACCAAAAACAACTGGATATGTCGATTTCAAAAATGCTGGGCTAGTTTGCTTATGCACTTTCCCTTGCTTAATTAATTTCACAATGAATTTATCCTCCTCACCGTCATTTTTCCAGGTTGCGACCATGTTGATAAATATTGTCCGTTTTTTAAACAGATTCACACAGTTGAGGTTCAATGGCGAACATACACGTACAAAACAATCGATTTCTGACGTTTGTTCTTCGTGTACTAGACTTGGACATATAATAGTAATTGCAATTAATTTTTACAGACAAATGAGACAAACGCAATCATCGCACCTGCTACAATGCGAAGTCTAGTACTCGTTACAGCGCGAACTTTTTACATCATTTTTTTCTCGTTTAGTGTCAACCGCGCATTTGTCGCAACCATGCGTAAAATTCAACAGAAAAATAAAAATATTTTAAAGCCTGTCATATGCTTCAACTACAGCACATTGGATGTCAATAATAGTTAATGGCCTAAGGAAGATCAAAGATGTGCAAAGACTTACTTTTTTGGGTGAGATGTGCGGATAAAAAAACTTACATGCTTACTTCGTAGAGAACTCAAACCAAATAGTGACTATTACCACAATTCTAATAGTAGCTTTACATTAAAATCTACTTAATATGGGCTACAAATTGTTTCCTTCAACATTTATACAAATGTGTGGGAAATGTTCTCTTTTCAGGGGGCATGTTTGTCCGAGCTCATACTCATGATATCACAACCAATCTTTGGAACTTTGAAAATTTAAGTACTATGTCGATCCTAACCTCTCACATACATTTCTGAATGTATATTTCGTGTATTTTACGTGTGGTCGTTTAGGGTGCGTGTATGTTCAAAAAGAATTTCTTCGACGTATTTTGTGATCCGTATGATTTTTTGTGTTTTTTTCAAGCATACGTACTTTTTTCTCTATTTTTTGAGTTCTAGGCTGTAATTCCTGCACATTTGCCACATTTCTTGTGCTACTCGACTTTTCTTATGCAAAACGTCGAACTGGATTAGGAAATGTGAAAATGTGTTTTCACATTTTCACATTTGTTTTCACATATGTGAGTCACATTTGCCTGGCAAACGCCTCGAGAACGCCAGATACAGGTTGGGGAAGTAGTCACATTTGAGTGTTGAAAACAGGCAAATTTGACAAATTCGGCAAATTCGCCGAAATGTGACTGGCAAATGTGACCACTTCCCTCGCGATCTCGGCACATTTACTGTCAAAGTTTTCAGATGTGCATTGACCCATGGCAAATGTGCGACGGGAACGACAAATGTGCCACTTGAAAACAAATGTGGAAATGTGAAAACACATGTCCACATTTCTCGACTCAGAACGACTTTTTCGATAAAAAAAGCAGACTGGCACAACAAATGTGGCAAATGTGCAAGAAATACAGCTCAGTACTTAAAAAAATATATAAAAACGTACGTAAATTTGAAAAAAAACACAAAAAAATACGGTTCACATAATACGTCGACGAAATTCTTTTTGAGCCTACACGCATCCTAAACGGCCTTACGTAAAATACACGAAACATAAATTTGGAAAAGTATGTGAGAGGTTGGGTTCAGTTACAGCGACTTGCATAAATTTACAGGACATACGACGAGTTGCGTATTAGACACTGAATAATACAGTTTCATACTACTAAATATCGTAGACATTATTATTCGTAATATTTCTGCATTGATCCATTTGACGGATTGCAGACACAGCGCTGTGTTAACTTTTCACAATTCTCGCAACTCCCAGTTGTTTTGGAAGAAGGAACAAGGAGTTGCGTCACATTTCCCTTTTACTGATATCAGTAGTCTTGGAAGTAATCTCAAAATCTGAGGTGCGGACTCAAATTCACACCACATCATATGGGGTAGTAATGACACGAATAGAAGAGGTGAAGAGCTAGTTAATTACTTAGTAACGACTGACCTATTAATAGCGAATAGGGGAAAAAAACCAACTTTTGCCAACTCGGCTAGAAGGGAATGCATAGATGTTATTATGGTATCCTGCAGCCTGGCGGAGAGAATTCACTCATGGGAAGTGGCCGATGAAGAAACCTACTCAGATCACAAGCTGATTAAGTTTCGTCTTAGTGGGTCATTTCCGGGTAGAAAACCGTACAGGAACCCGAGAAGGACAAATTGGGACTCCTACAGGAGAGTGCTAAAGGAAGAATTAGATACGAAGTTCTTCTATGAACGTTACACAACAGTGGAAGCGTTGGAAGAAGCTAATCAAGGGCTTATAGCAGCAATGTTGTAGGTCTATCAATTGGCATGCCCCCGATCTTATCCTAAGCCGCTCTATAAGAGTTATGGTTCTTATGGTTCTTGGAGTAAAGCCATAGAGGCAAAAAAGCAGGAACTCAGAAAGGCATGGAATGGGGCAGGAAAGTGATCGAACCAAGAAGAAAATAGGGCTATTTACAAGACCCTCCTAAAAGAGTACAAGGAAACCCTAGTCAAACACAAGGAAAAAACTACAGAAAAATTCTTTGAGGAGACCCTGCCGTTCAGGTAGGATCCTTGCTAAAACCAGATGGAAATTACACCGCAAACGGTAAAGAAACTGCTGAGCACCTCCTTGAAACTCATTTCCCGGGCAGCATTCAGGGTAAAAAAGAACCTGATCCAGAACTTTTAAATAGGGGTACACCTAGTAGGGATTACTGGAATTTCGCCGAAAAGGTAACAAAGAAAGGAAAAGTGAAATTTGCGATCCACAGATGGAATCTTTCCAGCCTTACTAAAGGAAGGAATGGAACTACTTCTCCACCGATTGGTTGGTATTTTTAAGAGTTCCATTGCACTGACTTATATACCCAAAGATTGGGAAAGGGTTAGAGTCGCCTTTATACCCAAACCTGGGAAAACGAGCCACTGTGAAGCTAAGGACTTCAGGCCCATCAGCCTAATGTCATTTCTACTAAAGTCAGTGGAAAGGCTTCTCCACTTCTATCTGAGGAAAGAAGTCCTAAGGAATTTACGACGCAACTAAATTGTGGCAATCTATTGATGAATGGAAAGATCAATGGAATATGTTGAGCGTAGATCATTGAATGAAAAAACTTTGTGGCTTCTAGAAAATCTGTCAACTAGTACAAATCAATTCAAGAGGACAAAAGAAAACAAAGTAATGGATGACTTCTTCGACAATCAATTAGAGGAAATGGGACTAGAGAAGAATAAATTATACAATATTGCAAGATACACAGTTTATGATCCTGAAACTGCAAATAAGAGATGGCATGAGTATCGATGCTACAAAAACAATTATAAAAATGAGATCCAAAAAAAAATACCAACACAATCAGAAACGACTTGCGAAAGTTAAAGGAGATCAGAAAGGTACCTGGAATGTTCTGAATTCCATTCTCAACAAGCAGAGTGATGAAATAGTGTACATCAAGCATGGACACCAAATATATGACAATGATGAATCAATTGCACGGGAATTTAACAGGTTTTTCGTTAATAGTATTGTACATCTGAATGCAAGTATACCGAATGTTGAGTACCGTCAAGATGAAAGTGGATTGAATGATCTTGAGTTTTCTTTCGGAGGTGTTTCAATCTCGAGTTTAAAATTGGCAATCAAACAACTCAAGGTCAACACTGATGAATTTTTCATAAAACCAACGGTGCTAAAGAACGCTATGTGTGAGATAGCCAACATAATTAATGAGTCATTCGAATCTGGAGTGTTCCCGGATGTACTCAAAAAATCAACCATTACGCCAGTGAAAAAAAAACTGATACAGTAGACATCAATGACCATAGGCCGATTAACACACTGCCCACGCTTGAAAAATTAATTGAAAAAATTGCGTACGATCAATTAAAAGAGTACCTGAACATCAACAACTTAATATTTGAATACCAATCAGGGTACAGGAGCTACCATTCATGTGAATCAGCAATAAATAGCGTTTTATACGACTGGAAGGATGCATTTGATAAATCCAAAATAGTAATTACAGTGTTCCTTGATTTCAAGAGGGCATTTGAAACCATCGATCCGGATTTGCTAATAAAAAAACTACACAAATTTGGGATCAGAGGAACTGCCCTCTGTTGGTTCAAGAGCTTCCTCACAAACAGAAGACAAGTAGTGAGAATTTACGAAACAATTTCAGAAGCAATCAACGTAAACATTGGTGTACCTCAAGGATCTACACTTGGGGCATTACTATTTATTCTGTATGTCAACGATATGGGAAGTGAATTACAAAACTGTACGATGAAATTATTTGCTGACGATACACTCCTCTACATTATTTGTGACACCGTCGATGAAGCAACAACAAAATTGAACGCTGACCTGCAAATCCTGTTTGAAAAAATTTGCCAACATAAACTAAAATTAAATTTAGATAAAACATAGAAAACTGCGAAATATCAATTGTGAGTCAAATAAAATAACTTGGAGTGATAATAGACGAAAACCTGAATTTTTCTAATCATATAAATTTCATCTGTAAAAAAATTGGTGGAGCAGTAAATGTTTTATGACGTTATATACGCATTCTTGAAATTGATTGTCTTACATTTTATGTATTGTGCAAGCATATTGTTTTTGTGTACGAAAAGTGACATTAATAGACTACAAGAACTACAATTTAAGTGTTTAAGTGTAATATTAAGAACTAAAAGAAAAGGAAATGCAGACTACGAATTATTAAATCGATTAAATTTGTTAAGTGTAAATGAAATAATTAATGTAAGAACGTTGGTGTTTATTCATAGCATAGTCAGAGGCAGGGCTCCGATATACATGAAAAATAAAGTCAGATATAAATATGAAATGAGAAATAGGAATCTACGAAGCTCATATGAATTAGTTCTAGTGAATGCCATGAAAAGTTGCAGTCAAAACTCATTATTTTTCAAAGGTTTTAAATTGTACAACAGCATTCCTAAAGTGATTACAGGTGAAAATTCAAGTGAAAAATTTAAAAAACTACTTTATGGACACATTCGAACTATTTGTAAATAAAATAAATTATATTGTAAGCTGTAAATGGAAAAAATCTAAATAAATAAACCTACTACTACTACTAATTAAAACGTTTACACAAGTTCGATGGGTGCTCCATTAAAAACTCTTTCAAAATGATAAAGAAGATAAAAGATCTGGTACTAGAAGATGATGAAGTTTTGGTTTCTTTTCGCTATGGAAGAATGGTTGACTGCGAATAATATCGACATAAAAGAGAAAGAAGTTTTCATGTCAATAGCAAATCTCTGCATGAATGACAGTTATTTTAAGTTTCGAGAAAAATTTTATAAACTAAATTTCGGTACAAGCATGGGAAATCACTTATCACCCATAATTGCTGATTTGTTTTTGTCGAAATTAGAAAACACTCTGAACGAGAAAAATCTTTTACCCAAGTGGTGGCATCGATACGTGGATGATGTCATTGCTGTGATCAAGAAATGTGACTTAGATAAAGCTTTACAAATGCTGAACTCACAATTTCCGTCAATAAATTTTACCGTCGTACCCGAAGAAGACGGTCAGATCGCTTTTCTGGATTTGTTGCTAATCCGGAGAAATAATAAGATTGAGATAGAATTATACAACCTTTCATTCCTTCAATTGTCCAATTCAACATAAAATGGCCCCATTTCATTCTATGGCCCATAGATTATGCAAATTGCCTCTTTCAATTATGAATTATAAGAAGGAGTACGAGTATATTCAACAAGCAGCGAAGGTAAATGGGTATGAAGCATCGAATATAGATAAAATTATCAAACGCCACTCTGATAAAATCCGCAAGAATAATTTGTCTACGTTCTTTTCACAAAAAAAGCAACGAATTCCCACAGAGTCTGTTTGACATATGTTCCCAAAATCACAAACAAACTGAAGTCGTTGTTCAAGAGACAACAAATGCAGATTGTTTACCGAACGCAAAACAAGCTATCAAATTTTTTTGTAAGTACCAAGGACAAAATTATATGGTTAGAAAAGTCCGGAATCCCAAATCAACTGTAGTTGTTGTAATTCCACTTATTACGGTCAAACTCGAAGACAAGTCCAGATCAGATATAAGGAACACTTAGCGCACATAAGAAACAACCATCCATTTTATTTGTACTACCGCCGATATTACAACCGACCTAGAGCACTTAGGAAAGGCCTCTGACCCATACTTCCATAAACAAAAAAGTTTGCCACTGACACTGACCTTCTATCACTTATAGTTCTCAAAATATTTGAATTTTTCCAAAATAAATTGTCATGGAATTTACTCGATTTATGTATAACATAAAACAAGTAGGTCCTTAGTGCGTCCGCTTCTTTAGGGCTCTAGCTAAGTCCAGCGATCCAAAGTAAAAAGATTTTTTTCATAAATTGTTGGGCATTCCCAGACCTTTCGATTGAAATTTTTTTTTGAAACTCGTGGCGCCCTTGTAGAGACTCAGTTTTAGAGCCCTGGCTGAGTCCAGGCGCTCAGATTCAAAAAAGTTTTTTTAAATAAATTGTAGGGAATTGCTTTATCTTTAGATTAAAAAAAAGTTGTGAAAATCGGAAAAGATTTCCTCGAGTTATGTACAAAAAACACGTTTGGCCTTAGCAGAGACTTTTTTGGGGCTCTAGCTAAGTCCTAGGGCTCAAGATCAAAAAAAATTCTTCCATAAATTGTCGGCCATACCCAGGCCATTCAAACAAAAAAAAGTTTTTGAAAATCAGAAAAGGTTTACTAGAGTAATGTACAAAAGACCAAAAACCACTTAAACGGCCCTAGTTCATTGGCCCTTGGGCCGACAATGCCCAGATTCAATCCCAAAAAGATTTTTCGATTACCTTTTAGGGAAAAAAAGTTTTTGAAAATTGGTTGAGTCTTAACTCTAGTTATCGTGTTGACAGACGGACGGACGGACTTACATTTTTTCTATTGCCGATTCGTCATCTAAGGACCATGATCGATGGTCCCCCCTACTCCGGGTCGAATTTTATTCAAATGAACGATTTTAAGCTTACTTGCATTGGCTATATGAAATGTAGTGAAAATCGCATGCGTCTCTTGTTTTTATATAATTAATGGAAAGGAAATTCGTTTCCATTCGTAATGAAGTAGTTTCTATTTTATCAGGTCAGGTCAGATCAGGTCAGATCAGGTCAGGTTTTATATTTTTAGGTTTTTCAGGTTTCAGGTAATTTCAGGTCAGGTAAAAAAATTAAAAATCAGATTCAGGTAATCAGCTCAGGTTTCAGGTTGATATGACCTGATTCCGAGTCTTAGTTGCAGAGAAAAAAGGGCGAACCTTTTTGTTCGTGGAAGCATGGATCAGAGGCTAGGTCGATTCTAAGATCGGGCCCAGTGCAATTTCTTTTTTCCAATTTTTTTTTATTTCGGGCTTTTTTAAGGATTTTAGATGTTTTTTGCGCCGATGTCGACTCAATTTCATACACTTTAGAGTAAGTCGACATTTACTTAGATAAGTTTGAATCTTTTTGCAGCATCTATTGTGTTTGGCACATCTATTCTAATGCGTACGGATTCCCTGCATATGCTTTAAGTTCTTTTAAATCTATAATAATTTAAAAGATCCACAGAAATTATCCAAGGTAATGTCAAAGGCCCTACCGAAGTACGTTCTATGACATCTGAGACAATTGATTTCGTTGGCCGAAATGTTCTCCCCTGCACCATGTTAACCTAGTTTCTCCAAAAAATCCTGAAACTATTTTCTCTAAAATTGTTTTCTCTACAACATTGCCTTTGAAAGCAACTTTCTAAATGCCATAGTTCTAGAGATATGAGTCATCCCTTCCACTTCTAGAAGTGGTCACATCAAAGGATTGGGCCATTTTTCCCTAAACCCCTGAAACACGTGTTCTCTAAAATTTTATTCTATACAACTTTGCTTTTGACAGTAAATCTCTTTATTGCATAATTAAGTTATAGATGAGAAACCATCTGCATTCGTATTTAGATCAAATGCTTTGATTTTACATCAAAACGAACAACTTCCATGCTATTTCATGCCTGTGCTTAGGGCTAAGGTCGGCCCTAACCAAAAAAAATTTTGTCTATGAAAGTATGTGTTTGAGGCATTTTCTTATTGCCCTAGGTCTGCCCTAGGCAAAAAAATTCTTTTTTGTTATGTTGTAGGGAACATCACAACAAAAACCCTTTTTAAAAGGGAAACATGACGCAAGTCCTCGTCCCTTCTTCCAAAACAACTGATATCAATTTGGGTGACGCTTGGAGCTTCGGAACGCATACAATTCTTTTGAAATATTTTCACTTTTGATTAAGAAAATGCGTCACAAATGCCGGACCCGCCGATGTAATAATTGTTCTACGCTTTCAGCTTTCATACGCAAAAATTTGATTTCCTGTACAAAAATACGCCATACATCCCATAAAGTCAAATTTTTGTATTCTGAGCAGAAAAACTATAACACTATAACACTGGGTCTATAGCCTGATGTGACGCAGCAATCGATTGTGTCTTATCTGAAAGAGAATGTCCGAGGCCTTGACGAAAACGCATTTAATTTGCGACTCCTTGTGAAAAAAGATCAAAAATTAGAGGATCTCAACTTCATATCTTTTCGTCTTAGCTGTACAGATGACCTTCTTCAATAAGCTAATTGATCCGTCGTTTTGGCCATCTCATGTTATGATTGGCGAGTTCATTGATAGGCGTAAGTCAGCTTATGTTGGTGATTTTTTATGAAAGAGTTCAACCATAACAACGTCAGAACGGTCTCCAATGCCGACAGCTCCAACTTTGAAATCTGTGCCCATTTCGTTGATTCAGGAATTTCGGAATAAGGAGACAGAGACTTTTCACACCCCGAAAGGAAAGCTAGTAACGATGGAAACATCGCAGTCAAAGCCTGTAGAGTAAGTTTTTCAACTGATTCATCCCATATTTCATTTCGTGACTCAGCGGCATTTGCTAGCAAAATATCAACACCTTACGATTATGAGTCTTGTGGTCTGAAACTTTACTATCAGAATGTACGTGGTCTGAGGACTAAAACCCCGAAACTCTGTACTGCGACTTTCTATTGCGACCATGACATTATCGCTCTTACCGAAACTTCTTTTCTGCCATCCATATTTGACAGTGAGGTGTTTAATACTTCGCGACATTCAGTTTATAGGCACGATAGATCTGAAAACAACATCATTTTCAAGATATATGGTGAAGTTTTGATTGCTACTCGCTACTCGCTCCTCGATTCAGAGTGAAGTTGTCATCGTTCCCGACACTGAGAACGTCGAAATGATTTTAGTGAAGTTGAAATGTCAAGCTGGTTTTCAGTATGTGTACTGCTTGTACATACCGTCCCAATCTCCAGTGGCTGTGTATAACGCTAATGTAGATGCTTTAGCGAAAGTTTTTGATTTTATTGACTTAAGCCCGTCAGACGAATTGCGTGTTGTAGGTGACTTCAATTTGAAAAATATTGAGTGCGCGGTCGTCGCCGTTGATTTTAAAGTTACTAGCGGTGGCAGCCGTTGCTCTTAAAGTCTCTAGCGGTGGCCGCCGGTGCTTTTAAAACCAGTTTGTTGTTAAAATTGCTGAAGAAAGCTTCACGTAAAAATTTTTGAGTCAACGAAATTTTCGCAAAGATGAGCTTGTACAGGTACGTACTGTTGTAACAACTATGCGTACCGGGCCGTATCAGGGCGTAACTGTACGTACAGAAACGTACATAGACTTGTTTCCTTGTTTCCTCGAATAAAAATTTCAAAAATAAAAAAAGTGAAAATGACTGTACAAAGATTTTATTGATGCAAATCTTGATCGGAGCGGTATCGGAGAGCGTAACGCAGTCCCCACACCCCAAAAAAAAAACGTCCACAAACCCAAAAACCTCCATATAAAAACCTTTGGGACAAGACACCATGTATAGGCGAAATTTTGAGTTTTTTCCCCTCGCCCCCCTTCCCCTCCAAATTATTTAAAAAAAAAAATAAGTCGCAGCAGCTTTCCAACAAGCCCTTACTCATCAAAATCGGTTGAAAATTGGCTGAGATATCGCCAATCAAAGATAACCAATTCCTATGGAAAAGTGGTCAAATTACCTTTGTAAGTAATAAAAATTTTATTCCCGTGTGGTGTGTCAACGATCTATGTCTCTATCTATCTATCTATGTATATATCTACTTTTTTTTCTCGAGAACCGTTCGAGCGATTTCCTTAAAATTTTCAGGGAACGTCATTCTCGGCCCCAAATGAAAAATTTCATATGCCGCTTTTCCGGAAAAATTCTGGAAAAGCCGTGGCATGTGGAAAAGTTGTCAATTTAGGTAATGCTCGGAGTTTTCGAATTTTAGCTCCGAAGTGACAACAGCTAGAGAGTTGGTTTCTTCGGGAAAGTTATAAAGTTTGGTCAGGAGAATTTGTTGGTATCTTAAGAAAATAGCTGCCAGCAGTCGAACTGGCGCCATCTTGAATTTTCCCAAGCAATAAATTAGGTTTTTTTTCGTTTTCGAATTTTAGCTTCGGAATGACAATACTTAGAGAGTTGGTTTCTTCGGGA
>CM055404.1:67565368-67577202 GCA_029228625.1 Pseudolycoriella hygida | reverse complement strand
GTTATAGAGAATTAAATTTAAGCGAACACGAGTTTCAGGGTTTTGGGGAAATATGGCCCAATCCTGGTATATGGCCACTTCCAGAATTGGGCAGGATGACCCATTATCTCTAGAACTATGAGAGTTAGAAAGTTGCTTCCAAAGGCGAAGCTGTAGAGAGTTAAATTTAAGCGAACACGTGTTTCAGGGTTTTGGGGAAATATGGCCTAATCCTGGTATATGGCCACTTCCAGAATTGGGCAGGATGACCCATTATCTCTAGAACTATGAGAGTTAGAAAGTTGCTTCCAAAGGCGAAGTTGTAGAGAATTAAATTTAAGCGAACAAGTGTTTCAGGGTTTTGGGGAAATAAGGCCCAATCCTGGTATATGGCCACTTCCAGAATTGGGCAGGATGACCCATTATCTCTAGAACTATGAGAGTTAGAAAGTTGCTTCCAAAGGCGAAGTTGTAGAGAATTAAATTTAAGTGAACACATGTTTCAGGGTTTTGGGGAGATATGGTCCAAAGCATTTGGAAAAAGTTTTTTGGTTCACATCGATCATCTCAGATTTCAGTGTCTTATAGCTCGGCAGATATTGTTCCGATTGAAATAAAAAAAAATACCTTACTGGAGTCCTGAGATCATGCACACGAAATTTAATTATTTTTGGGTATCTGTATTATGGTGGTTGTTGTGAAAGACATGTTTATAATAAATTTATTTTTTTTATCCATCACTGGTACCTTTGCGTTTGCCACCCTTGCCTTCAGCGCACGCTGCAAACTTCGCACATTGTTGAATTTTTTTACTTTCGTCCCTTGTAATCCAAATAACTATTGGTCGCTATGTCACCCATGAAGCCGACTCTATTGTAAGAATAATACAAAAGGTTTTGTTTTTGGTTGTGGTTTAAGGAGCCAATTAGTAAGAATGGAAATCACTTGTTCGAAGCTAGTAGCGTTATCAACTACAACAACTGTGATGGATCCAATCACAACGGTAGTATTCACCGGTGCCTTTATGGCTGGCGTTATTTTTATATTACGAAAGTTTCTGAAAAGGTAAGTTGTCAAACTTTTGAAAAATGTTATTTTATTTTATTTTGTAATAGACCGCGTGAATTTTTATTTGATTTAGATCTATATTTTAAGCAAAAAATTGTTCTACGTCACTGTTGAATGTATACTACCCTGTGTGTCTGTTACAGTTCTTTCGTTCTATTTCGGTTTGAAATGTAGAACAATTTTATGCTTAGAATATAAATCTAAATAACTTTCTCAAAAATGCACCCAGTCAATTGTCGTTCAACGACTTTTTAACGAATTTTAAATTAGTTTCAGACCGTCACCGAAGATTAACTGGTTAAAAAAAGACAAAGAAAAGGAGAAAGACAAAGAAAAGGAGAAAGACAAAGAGGATCAAGACAGTGACGATGACGATGAAGAAACGACGCGCCCTTACTACAATTTTCATAACAAAGGACACGCCCACATAATCAATGTCGCGCTGGAAAATATAACAACTAACTATAACTATCACGAAATCAATTTTTCTCGAGGAAATTAACGTCTCGTCGGTGCAAAACAAAATGATCGAGATTGATTTTTGACCATTGATTTTCATTGTCAAAAACCAGACTCGATCATTTCATTTTGCACCAACTTTAGATTAATTAGATTAATTATTCTAAGTAAACCTGAAGATTTCGCCTATTTTTATTTTGTATTTTTTTGTTTAAATATTTTGATCTTAAATTACCAATGTGTCACAACAATGAGGGGGTATATCGGTATATACCAAAGACTGCACATGGTTGACATAGTAAATAAAATGATAAAATACCGACAAATTATGTGAAAATTGATTCTATATGCTTCGATATTTTAAACCTTTCAATGGTAAGAAAGTCTGCGTATATGACGAGGTTTTACATTTGCTTTACAATATTTCAAGCTGCACCTTCTGAGAATGAAAATTTACCCGACAACTCATGAAACTCTTGTAAATAAATGTCGGATGAATTTTAATTGGCTGGTAGTATGAACAGATTATGCTCAAAAAATGTGAACCATTTGTAATATGAGTCCTTTCGTACTCTACATGCTTTTCACGGATCAGAAATACATTTACCAACGATTTCTTAGTTTTCCTTCAAGAGAATCGATTGTCACCCGTTCCTGTAATCTCACAGCTAATTGATGGTTAACAGTGGCTCAATGAAGCACTTCGGGAAAAAACTCAAAAGGCCTACCTGTTTGGGCAACATTTTTGAATAGGCCCATAGGCTCATACACACAATTTAGAAGGTTTGTTTTGAAAGATCAAAAAATCCAGAATTTAGAATTGTACCGAGGCACAGTGGTCAATCTAAATTCACGCCGGACAAAATTATTTTTCGATTCCAAGAATTCTTTTCTAGTTTTGTGAAAGTACAAAAAAATTCTTGGAACTAAAAAATAATTTTGTCCGGCGTGAATTTAGATTGACCAATGTGCGAAGCTGCGTTTCTTCTCTGAATTGGCAAAGACTTCATCCTATCTTATACCGATTTTCTCAACAAGGTTATTTATTTTGTGTATCATTGCCCGAATGTCACCGCAAAAGCACCCCAGTTTTTTCTTGTAACGCAAAATAAGATTAATTATCTACTGAAATCTTAGCTTCTTTTATTCTCATATACAGACCCTTCATAAAATCGCTGTTTATCGGACCTCCCCGTGGACTCTAACCCTCCCCACACCGATTTATGAATCATATATTCATGAAATTTAAAACACGTAGCTTCATGGTCTAAAATATAATGTCTTTCGAGGCAGTGAAATTTTGGATTAATGTCAAAAATATTGAAGTGGAATACCCAAAACGTTAATAAATTGATGTCGCGAGAGGAAAATGACTCAGATTAGAATCAATGTTACTAGTTTCATTTATGAAATAAAGGAATTTTGTCACATTTTTTTTTTTTATTTTTTTTTTTTATTATTTTTTCAAAGAATATATATCTTACCTAAGTTATTAACTAAATTAAGTAAGAAGTGAATCTGCGTAGCTCCAGTATATTTGACAATTCAAAGGAGCTACGTAAGCTATGTCTTGCAAATGTTTTATCGCTCTGTACAATTATTTGGTACTCACCATAAACCGTTGCAGCCTTTCAAAATATTCCCGAGGAGCATCTATTCTTTTATTTTATTTCTTGGAACCGAGAATTCCAGATAATTTTTATTAGTGAATTTGGTGCCGCACGCAAATTTTGTTAGTTCTGTTTTGATGCTTCATTCATCATTCGAGCCAAATATTTGCAATTAGTCGATATCAACGTTTTAAAATTATAAAATCATTTACTACTTAATCAGTGCGTAGCTACTAAAGAGCCCGTTAGAATCTTTTCAGCTAAGCTAGAAACTCTTAGGCCCAGCTAGAATCTCTTAGGTTCTGCTAAATCGTAAAATCCTTTGGGCCTGAGAAGAATCCTTAAGCCCTGTTACAACCTTTTACGTCTTCTAGGTGTGAAATATTTACTTTCGCACCTCAGGCATGAAAAATTTAATACGTCACTCGGGACAGGGGCGAAAATACTGTTACGTAACTAACTATTTTTTTTTTGTAAAAAAATTTTTTATTGTATTATATTAAGCGAAAAAAAAGACTGCTCATATTGGCTCAGCCAGTAAAAAAACGATCTTTTCAACAACATTACAATAAATAAAAGTCATCTATTCTATTTTTCCCTAATGTTGCCAGGATGCATGCCGAATTGCCTCTCTGAATTGCAACCGAAATCCTCTGTAATAAGAAATCTTTCGAGCGTGACTCTCCAGAAGCCGTCCTCATCAATGAACCTAACTTTCCTATAAATTTCTTCGTTTCTGGACCCATACAACCTAGAGTTTCAAAAGCAACAGGAGTTAATAAATAGTTTTCTTTTAAAGATATATAATATAACTGACTATTATGTACTTTATGACAAAATTATAGCAAAATTCAGAGAGTCCATGTAAAAGGAAATAATAACAACAAAATTAGATAGACAAATTCTCAACTTGTAGTGTGCGACGCCGTGGAGTTGTGGTTAGCATTGTTGCTTTGCACGCAGGTGGCCAGTGTTAAAATTCAGCGAGAAAACGTTTCTTCTTTTAAAAAAAATTAAAACATTGTAGAGTAAAACGTTTTTAATTAGAACTTCTAGTAAAATTTAACTAGAGGGTTAAATTTTATTAGAAGTTCTAGTATAATTTCATAAAGCAACGTATGTCTTAGAGTTTACATACAGAAGCGTTACATACAGAAGCGTTTAATATACGATATAGTCACGACGACACCATAATAGTAATTTGCGTGTCTGTTTTGTGAGGTGGTTTTTAGGCTTTTTCGCGGACACGCACATTATTTTTCTCAGGAGAGAAGCCCTACGGGTCTCGCACGGTTTCTCTCCTGTGTGGCAAATAAATCAGTCCATCGAACCGAGCGAATTAAAAGATGCCACATTGCTACACTGCCCGAGGTGACGTGTGTGAAAATGCTGAAACAGACTGATCAAAGCAGTAAAAAAGAGTATGTACCCAGTCCGTGAGTAAAATTGAACAGGTAATCATAACAGATTTGTATTTGTGTGTGAAACCTCAAACCCTTGCTATTGTATTATTTCTTCCTACTTTATCCTTCATTTTATGATCGCTTGATTCATTTCATTTACGAATAATATAATAACAACCTCATTCGTAGACGATCGGTTGCAGTCAGCTCCGGGAGGCACTAATAAAGTTCATATGCCTAGTATATTTCTAAACTATTTCTTCTCAGGAGAGAAGCCCTACGGGTGTCGCACGGTTTCTCTCCTGTGTGGCAAATAAATCAGTCCATCGAACCGAGCTAATTAAAAGATGCCACATTGCTAACCTGCCCGTGTAGACGTGTGTGAAAATGCTGAAACAGACTGATCAAAACAGTAAAAAAAAGGTTATGTATACAGTCCGTGAATAAAATTGAACAGGTAATCATAACAGATTTGTATTTGGTTATGTTCTAAAGTTCACTCAAGCTTCAAAAGTTGGGTAGTTGTGGTGTGTTTGGTGCCCATAACGACGTACACACCGAATGAATCGTATGACGTAACCCATATACGACGAATTTGTGCACGAAACATCTAAGCCTACATTTATGCGAGATAATAATCATGCGCCTAACAATTCGTATTTTGGTACAATTTAAAACAAAAGCGTTTGATTTGACTCGAAATATTTTCAAATATTGTAATTGTGCCGTATTCCGCGTCTACACACATTTTTTATCGATAAGAAAATAAAATGCGTAAATGCAACGAATTCGTGGAGTAATTGTATAAGACGCTACATTCGCATTACTCTGAGATGTGGTTTGGAAGTCACGTTAAGCCGGTGGTCCAGACAACACTTGTTATTGGCTGTAAAAAGCTGTTAGTGGAGTCTCTAAAATACAAATACAAATACAAATATGTTTCGTAAATGAAATGAATCAGGCGGTCATAAAATGAAGGAACAGGTAGGAAGAAATAATGCAATAGCAAGGGTTTGAGGTTTGACACACAAATACCTGTACGTATCAGAATAGATGTGGCAAACAGAATACATGTGGCAAAGAGACTGGAACGTACCTTAATATACAAATAAGCAAACAATCCAACGTTTTATGTTCTTTTATAACTGTAAGAATTTCAAAGATCCATAGAAATTACCCAAGGTGATGTCAAAGGCCCTCAGTAGTAGTACGTCTCAGACCGTTCAAATCTAGAAAAGCTTATATCCAAGGACTAATTCATTTTCCCCTGAAACCCTGAAATACGTGTTCTCTAAAATTTTATTCTCTACAACTTTGTCTTTGGAAGCAACTTTCTATCTCTCATAGTTCTGGAGATTCGGGTCATTCTACCCAATTATGGAAGTGGCCATATGCCAGAATTGGGCCATATTTTCCCAAAACCCTGAAACACGTGTTCGCTCAAATTTAATTCTCTACAACTTCGCGTTTGGAACCTACTTTCTAACTGTTGAGTATTTAAGATTAATAATGTTGGAACACCCTGTAATACGTGTTACCAACATAAACATATTTGAACATTCCTTATTGTAATTTATCCAAATAAAATTCATTCGATTATTAACCTTCATCTAGATCACACGTCTTTTAATACACTACAAATTGGCGACGAGATAAAAAAAAAGGATTAGAATTTTATTCAATCATCGGTTACATCCAGAATCATCATAAAATTGTGTAAAGTTTTCTCGCTGTATATTATACATTTGAGATTCAGTACGGTTAAATTTATTAAATTTAAAACAATTTTTTGTGGCGAACACGTGAACGTAAGAATTTGGAACAATGACGAACGAAAGCAAGGAAAATGTGGGCAGCATGGTAATTACCAGCAATTTAGTGCAAACATCGTCGGCTCCAGAGTTCCAATCGGATAAAGAAACGTGGCTAATCTTCAAGGAAAGATTAGATATTTATTACAAAAAAATCAAGTGTACGAATGCAGAGGAACAAAAGGGAATTTTGCTGGAAGCCATTGGGACAATCCCGTCTGATTTGCTGCACAATATTTGCAGTCCACCATCTCCAGATTCCAAGTCGCTCAAGGAAATTTGTGAAATATTGGAAATACATTTCACACCGCCAACAATTGTATTTCGTGAACGTAAAGCATTTCATCAGGCAAAGAAGAATCAGGATGAAACAGTTTCATAATGGTTTGCAAAGGTGAAGAAAAAGGCGTTACGTTGTAAATTTGGTGACAAATTGGATGCATTTGTTAAGGATAAATTCATCATGGAATTACCTGAAAAGATTTTTGGAAAATTATGTGAAGAACCAGAAACAATATCATTGGCTGAAACGTTACGAAAGGCTATGATTTGGGAAGTAAAATTTTTGGCTAAAGCGGAAATTGTTGAAGAAAACGTGAACTTCGTGAAAAATGGAAAGCGGTCAAGGAAAAGCAAAGAAAAGCATGTGGAAAAGAACGGCAAGGGCAACACGTGGCAAAATGGCGGCAACAAAGAAACAAAGAAAAAGTGCAAGCATTGTGGGTGGCGCAATCATCTCTCAGATTCATGCAAATTTAAGGAATACAAATGCAACTCTTGTGGAAAAATTGGGCATTTAGCTTCCATTTGCAATTCCAGGGAAGACACAAACGTTAAATTTATTTCAAAGCAAGATTTAAATTCATTTGATTTTAGCGTTTACAGTGTAGCTGATGAGAATTCGGTTGGCAGTTATTCACTTTTGGTCGACATTGATGGAACAAGATCGAATATTGCTTGCGATACTGGGGCACCATGCGTTTTATTTCCAATCACTTTTTACAATAGTTTGAAGGTAAAGCGAAGTCTCAGGCCGGTAACGATACCGTACGTCGATTATAGTGGAGACAAAATTAAATTATTGGGTGAGTACGATGCATTTATTACATTCAGAGGTATCACGAAGAAAATTGCAGTTGTAGTTTCCAATACGAAAAGTTCACCATTGCTTGGTAGGTCGTTTTTACGTTTATTTAATTTTGAATTGACTCAAGTTAATTTGATTGAAGCCAATCAAGATTATTCGTTGATTATTGAGCAAATTAAAAGTGAATTTTCTGAAGTTTTTAATGGTCAACTTGGTGCTTATAATATAAGCAAAGTCTCTTTATCGATTGCTAAAGATGCTGTACCGATATTTTTCAAACCGCGTAATATCCCTTTAGCATGGAAAGAAGTTGTAGAAAAACAGTTGCGAGATTTAATAAAGAAAGATGTTCTAGAATTGGTTGATAATGCGAAATGGGGGACACCATTGGTTCCCGTTCTTAAACCTAATGGTACTATTCGTATTTGTGCTGATTACAAGATCACAATAAGTATATTTCTGAATGACGTAAAGTATCCATTGCCTAGGATCGATGAGATTTATGCGGAATTACAAGGCGGTGAAGTTTTCACAAAATTAGACATGTCGAACGCTTATAATCAGTTGGTCCTGGACGATGAGTCTCAGGAATTTTGTGTATGGAGCACTCACATAGGGACTCTCAAAATGAAACGTTTGCCGTTTGGTGTTAAGCCAGCAGCAGTAATTTTTCAAAGAATGATTGAAAATCTATTGCGAGGCATTGTAGGGGTGGTAGTTTATCAAGATGATATCACCATTACTGGAAAAAATAATCAAGAGCACTTGAAAAGTTTGAAAGCAGTTTTGAATAAATTCAAGATGGCAGGCTTAAAGTTAAACTTAGATAAATGTGCATTTTTTCAGCCTAAGATTTCTTACTTAGGATTTACGATCGATAAAAATGGATTGAGCAAGAATGATGAACGGATAGCTAGTGTGGTTAATGCACCGGTTCCGAAGAATGTTTCTGAAGTTAGGGCATTTCTAGGTATAGTTAACTACTATTCTAAGTTCATAAATAATTTTGCGCACAAGATGATCCCACTTTACAACTTGTTGAAGAAAGATGTGAATTTTAAGTGGTGTGTCAAGTGTCAGAGCGCTTACGAGTTGATTAAGAGTGAGATTACATCGGATCAAGTTTTAGTGCATTTCAATCCAGATTTACCGTTGATATTATCGACTGATGCAAGTAACAACGCAGTGGCAGGGGTACTGTCGCATAAGTTTCCGGATGGTCTGATTAAGCCAATTGCGTTTGTTTCTCGAGCTTTATCGACTAGTGAAAAAAATTATAGTACCCTTAAAAAAGAATCTTTAGCCATTGTATTCTCAGTGACAAAGTTGAGGCAGTATTTGTTAGGAAATCATTTTGTTTTACAAACGGATCACAAGCCATTGTTATCAATTTTTGGTGAACAACGTGGGCTTCCTGTTATGGCAGCTGCGCGGGTACAGCGTTGGGCGCTGATTTTGTCAGGGTTCAAATATAATATCCAGTACATAAGAGGGACGTTGAATGATGCAGATAACTTGTCACGCATTCCTCAGTCAGAAGTAGAAAATAATGTTGATGATGGAAGTAATTATGTGAATCACATCGAGATTCAAAATCCGTTGAATTTGAATTTCAAGGACATAGCTAGGGAAACTAGGCGTGACCCAGTGCTGTCAAAGTTATGTGAAGCAATCAAGATGGGTCTAGTCAAGAGCTTGGAGGGCTCAGAATATGATTCGATTCGTGGCAGGGAGTTAGAACTGTCCGTCGAATGTGACTGTATTCTGTGGGGTTTTCGTACCGTGATTCCAAGCAAGTTTCGTCAACAGATACTAAATGAGCTGCATAGATCGCACTTTGGGATAGTTAAGACTAAGGCATTGGCTCGTTCTTATGTCTGGTGGCCCCGGATAGATTCAGACATTGGGAAATTGATCAAGAATTGTGTACCTTGTCAACAGTCTCAGTCCAGTCCAGAGAAGAGTGTTCTGATTCCTTGGGTTCCAACTGATTCAGTCTGGAATAGGATTCATGTGGACTTTTGTGGTCCGATCAGGAATTATCAGTTTCTCATAGTGATTGATTCGTTGTCAAAATGGGTTGAGGTGTTTAAAACCAAGAATGCGACATCGAAATTTGTGATCAGCAAGCTCAGAGAATTGTTTTGTCGTTATGGCATAGTCGACACGTTAGTGAGCGACAATGGCACGCAATTCACATCGTCAGAATTTAAAAATTTCATGACCATGAATGACGTAATTCATATCTGTACGGCGCCGGGACATCCTGCAACAAATGGGCAGGCTGAAAATTTTGTCAAAACGTTTAAAAAATCGATAATGGCAATTCTGAAGAGTCATAAATTTGATAATGATGACGATTTAGAAGCCGTGGTTAATAGATTTCTTTGCGACTATCGTAATTCGGTACATGGCACAACGGGTGAGACGCCAGCTAAGTTGTTATTAGGTCGGACATTGAAGACTAGATTCAGTTCACTTAAGCCTCCAATTACACGTGATAGAATCATTGTGAGTCAGCAGAAAAGCATAAAAAATTATAAAGGCAATCGTAATGTTGAATTTCAACAAGGACAAAATATTCTTATTCGAAACTACACCAATCCGAACGTACCGAGCTGGTCTCCAGCTAAGATCAAGAAGAAAATTGGTCCTCGTACTTATAAATGCATTTTCTCACACGATAATCGTGAAATTAAGAGGCATGTAAATCAAATGAGAGATAATACCACAAGTGATAATAATAATTTGCGTGAGGTAACAGTTTCTGTAGGTAATGCTTCGACTCCGAACATTAATCCGTCTAAGAAGTTGAAGCAAACCAGTTCGAATTCTCCAGCTCGCGGTGAGCAGGAAAGTTGTTCAAATTCGGAACAGACGCCACAAAGGAAATTGCGTCCGCGTAAAAAAATAAACTATTTCGAGTAAAAAAAGAAATTTATAACTGATTTATTTAAATTTTGCTTTGAACTAATATTAGTTTGACATTTTGTTAGTTTTAAGTTTTTCTTTTTCTTGATATAGTTAGTCAGCTTCAGAAGGAGCGTGTTGAGTATTTAAGATTAATAATGTTGGAACACCCTGTAATACGTGTTACCAACATAAACATATTTGAACATTCCTTATTGTAATTTATCCAAATAAAATTCATTCGATTATTAACCTTCATCTAGATCACACGTCTTTTAATACACTACACTAACTCTCATAGTTCTGGAGATATGTGTCATCCTGTCCAATTATGGAAGAAGCCATACACTAGTAGTGAGCCATATTTCACCAAAACCCTGAAACATGTGTCCGCTTAAGTTTAATTCTCTACAACTTCGCCTTTGGAACCAACTTTCCAACTCCCATAGTTCTAGAGATTCGGGTCATACTGCCCAATTATGGAAAAGGCCATATACCAGTATTGGGCCATATTTTTCCAAAGCCCTGAAACACGTGTTCGCTTAAATTTAATTCTCTGCAACTTCGCCATTGAAACCCACTAACTCCCATAGTTCTGGAGATCTGGGTCATCCTGCTTAATTGTGGAAGAGACCATATACCAGTATTGGCCCATATTTCACCAAAACTCTGAAACACGCGTTCGCTTAAATTTAATTCTCTACAACTTTGTCTTTGACAGTAAATCGCCATATTGCATAGTTAAGGAAATATAGACGAAAAACTGTTTTCGTATGGCCAAGAATCTCAATTTCGTCCATTCCATTGGTCCCAGTGCCTAGACCCCTGTACCGATTCCCACAAACTTTTTTCCCAGTTTTGTGACATCGAGTGCTTTCATTTGACATCAAAATGAGGAATTTCCGTGCTATACTTGCTGAGATATTTGCGAAAAAGTTTCACTGACCCTCGAAAAACCATGTTTTTGGTCACTTTCTCGACCATATCTCCGGAACTACTTCATCGATTTTGCTCATCTTCGAACTTGAATCATGGGATACATGTACCTTTCAGGGAGAAAAAAGTTTAGGCTGATCGGTTGAGCCGTTTGAAAAAAAAAGTGGAGACGTACAGACGGACATTTTTTTTATTGCTGATTCGTCATCTCTAGACGATTATAGATGCATTCCCCCCCCTCCCCTCCTCCGACCTCGATCTACCCCATGCTACAATAAAATTGTTTGTAGTAAACGTATAGGACCTATAGACTTCGTACGGGTCCAAACATCTTTAGTCATTCCTTAATAAACCCTTTAACTGAAAAGATGTGCTTGGATTAAAAAAATTCTCTCAAAATTTTCCCTCATGCCTGAACCTGAACGTCGTGCATTAATATCATTCAGCAGTTTATATTTAGCGAACGTGAACTTTTGTATACATATTCTTCTTGAATTTTTGTAAATGGAAAAAATCTGAACTTGATTTTCGCTAGCGCTATAAGATGAACTGAAGTATATCCTTGTAACGG
>CM055404.1:67525899-67564868 GCA_029228625.1 Pseudolycoriella hygida | reverse complement strand
TTCCGTAAATTCATTCCCTGTACAGAAACGAAAGCGAACAGAAGCGTTTTCAATAAAGTAAATTTAAATCGTTTAAATAGTATTTTTTGTAATAAAACGAAGTAACGGCTAAACGTTGGTAGCAGAGCATATAAAAAATAATAATAAAAGATTCATTGGCCGGTTAAATACTTTTGCGGTTTAAATTTAAATGTGAAACACGAGGTGAATAAAGAAAATCAAAACGTGGTGTCATTCATTCATACAAAACCTGCATTCATGCAAACATTCGCAACAAGCATTTTAACATTCGTGGTGGTAGTCATACAAAACTGCAGTCAAGCATTTCATTCGTGCACTCGCAACATACATTCGTGGTGGCATTCACATAAGAATTGCATCATAAGTTTCATTCGTGGCAAGCATTCGAAGCATACGTGGTGGCAAAATCAAGCATTCGCAACAAACATTCGTGGTGGCATTCACGTAAGAATTGCATCATAAGTTTCATTCGTGGCAAGCATCCTAAACACGTGGTGGCATATTCAATCATTCGCAACAAACATTTGTGGTGGCATTCATACAAGAACTGCATTCACACATTTCATTCCCAACAATCATTCTAACAAAACGTGGTGGCAGTCATACAAGAACTGCATTCATACATTTCATTCGCAACAAGCAATCTAACAAAACGTGGTGGCAGTCATACAAGAACTGCATTCATACATTTCATTCGTGGCAAGCATTCGAAGCATACGTGGTGGCACATTCAAGCACTCGCAACAAGCATTCTAACAAAACGTAGTCATACAAGAATTGCATTTCATTCGTGGCAAGCATTCGAAGCATACGTGGTGGCACATTCAAGCATTCGCCACAAGCATTCTAACATTAATGGTGGCAAATATTCAAACAATCGTCGCAGCGAACATTCGCTGTACCTAAGAATTTCTGTCGTGGCAATCATTCCAAAGAAGAAGCAATCATTCCGTGCTTATTCGTATAAAATTTGGTGGAACATTGGGCGCAAAGGACGTAAAGGACATTTATCAAAAGATAAGTACAAAATTTTTTTTGTAAAATTTGAAGCATATAGTACGAAGGTCAAGGACAAAAATAGTGCGGAGGCTTTGTCAGAAATTTAATTCTTCACATATAGTGAGATGCCTTTGTTAGATAACACAATCTACAAAGACTCAATTAGTTACAGTTCTCATCACAAAGAAGATTAATTGTTCGAGCATTTTGGACAAAGACATGGTTACAAAAGTATTGTTGAAAATTTAATGTGCAGAGGTCAATCTTTAAAGAATTTAATGAAACAATTGCAGTGATTTACAATTTATAAAATTTATTGTCCGAATTTGATTTGAATTTAACGGAACATTTTAATTTAAATTTATTGGAACAATTGAGTGGTGATTTGGCATTAAATTAGTTGTGATAGAACAATCTGTGCCTGACCTTTAAGAAACATTTGATTTTTTTTTGAAATTTTTCGAGATTTTTTGAAATTTTTTTTTTTGAACATTTTTTGAATTTTAAATAATTTGCAATTTTGAAACATTTGAAATAATTCGGAGACTTTAAATACTATTGCTCAGGTGGATATTTAGTGGTCCTATACTCCGATTTCTTGATCCTTAGTGAACAATTAAAAAAAAAAAAAAAATTCAAGATTTCGGACGTTTACCGGTGTTACAAAAAAAAGGGAAACATAAATTAATTTCCCTTGAACAATTTTTACATTTGTTACCTGAGCATCAGCAACTTGTATCTCTTTTTCTCTACATTAAACTTCGAATAATCCTTTGCTTACTTTTCTACGCCAAACCCTAAGAATGAGTAATTTAAGAAAACAAGCTTCCATACAAGCTCAATTCAGTCGTCATGTCAACTACTGTAAAAAGATCCCTTCAACCATCAGTAAATTCGAATTAAGCGAAAGGCTAAAAAACATAGTCTCACTTTACCAAGAATTTCGGGAAATTCAAAACGAAATAGAACAAACTTGCGGAGAGGAATTGGTACCTGATCAATATGAGTTGAGGAGTCAGATAGAAGATTATTATTTTCTCTGTGTGTCCGAATTACAAGCTAAGATAGATAAGATCAAGATGGAAGAGCAGCCTAAAGTAGGATCTAATTCGGAACAACAAAGCAACAATCACAGCGATATAAAATTATCACGTATCAAACTTCCTCAGTTTTCCGGTGAATATAAGGACTGGCCATCATTCAAAGACCTGTACGTTTCTCTTATCCACGACAACACGAGTCTAAAAAATGTCCAGAAGTTTCATTATCTAAAGGATAATGTCACTGGAGAAGCACTTAAATTAATTAGTTCCCTACATTTAACTGAAAATAATTATCCGGAAGCTTGGAAACGCATGAGTGACCGCTACGAACACAAAAGATTCATAGTAGATTGTCATTTGCAAACATTTTTTCGTCTCGAAAGAATGACAACGGAAGATCCAGTAGCTCTAAAAAATCTCATAGACAACTCAACCGAAATAGTACGTTCACTCCAAGTCTTGGGACTACGTGTGAACCAATGGGACACAATTTTAGTTCATGTGGTAGCATCGAAGCTTGATAACGAAACACATAAACATAGGGAGCCCAAGTTGAAAAAGGACGAATTGCCGACATTTCAAACTTTAGCAGAATTTTTAGAATCACGATGGCAATCACTGGAGATGATAGGAAACTCAAAGCCACAACAAGCTCTAGCACTGGCCACACAAGGCACGATCCAAAACCAAAACAATAAAGTGCAGCAATCTTACCAGAGGAACCGTCAAAAGCGTTCAATAACAACAAATACAACGAGTTCAACTTATCAAGTTAATATCAATTGTAATTATTGCGGTATGCAAGATCACACAATCACTAATTGTGGTGAATATCTTGCTCTTAGTCATGCAAGAAAAATAGAAAATATTAAAGCAAAAAACTTGTGTTTTAACTGTCTTCGATCAGGCCATTCCTTGAGCTCATGTCCGAGCAGAACTAGTTGCTCTAAGTGCGGTAAAAGACATCATACTACAATCCATAGAACAGAAATGGATAAACAAAATCAACAATCATCATTCATTAAAGCTTCAACAAGCAGTGGAGAAAGGATAAATTCGACAGTGGTCGTCAATTTATCAACAAATCAAAAACGAGTTTTATTAGCAACAGCAACTGTAAACATTACTAAGTCTTCAGGTGAAAGTGTAATAGCGAGAGCATTAACAGATCTAGCATCAGATCATTCAATCATGCAAACAAAATTGGCCAAACAACTAGGACTCCTACAGAAATCTGAACAGATACCCATAATTGGAGTGGGAGAAACAATAGCACAAGAAAAAACATCATTAGTAGAAGCAATTATAGAATCAAGAACAGACCCTACGTTCAAATTAGAAACCGAGTTTTGCACAATGGACACAATTACGTCACCGCTTCCAATAAAGCAAATTGAAAGAAAAAATTGGCCACACCTCCAAGGACTTAAACTTGCAGACGAAAATTATCATCAATCAACAACAATACAATTATTATTAGGAGCAGAAGTATTTGAAGAGATCATTCTAGACGGCTGAATAAAGAAAATTCAGAACTCTCCAACCGCTATAAATTCAACACTTGGATGGTTATTGTTTGGAAAAGTCAGAGCAAGAAACTACCAAGTCCGAGAGATCAATGTGAATTGCCTACAAACTGGTGAAAATGAAAACTTGGAACACGCACTAAAAGCATTTTGGGAAGTAGAGGAAGTATCAGCTTTAAGAAAACTAACAAGCAGTGAGCAGTGTGCAGAAGACATTTTTTCGGAAAACATTTCAAGAACCACCGATGGAAGGTATCAAGTACCGTTATTGTTCGATCCATCAAAAGCGTCTAAAGTTCTTGGACATTCAAAGCAAGCAGCACTTCAAATGTTATATGCAATGGAAAAACGTTTTAAAATCAATCATGTATTAGAAGGACTAACAGTCCGAAAAGAATTGTTCTCAATATTAGTCAGGTGGCGCACTCACAAGATTGTCTTTATAGCTGACATAGAAAAGATGTATAGACAGATACGCATCTACGAAGGTCATCGGAACTTTCAGAGGTTATTATGGAAAACTTCAACTAGTGAGCCAGTGCTAGAATACAGAGTAACGACAGCAATAGATGAAAAGCTCATGTCCGATCCTCTGGTAAGAAACTATAAAGACGGTACTAATTGGCACTTTAAGCCTCCAGCATCACCACATTTCGGAGGACTCTGGGAAGCTAGCGTGAAATCAGCTAAATATCATCTTGCACGTTTGTGTGGCGATAACCTATTCACTTTCGAAGAAATGACTACAATTCTTTGTCAAATTCAGGCCTGTTTGAACTCCCGTCCTTTATGTTCAATGAGCGATGACGTGTATGAGAACGAATATCTAATCACCAATCTATAACCAAATTTGCTTGATACTAAAACTGATAGTTTGAGTCGTTGGCAGCTAGTGCAAAAGGTTTACCAACAATTCTGGAAGCACTGGTCGAATGACTACTTGTCAAAATTGCAACAGAGAACAAAATGGATGAAGCTCCAAGAAAACGTAAAAGTTAGACAAATGGTGCTTTATCATGAAGAAAATTTACCGCCAACCAAATGGCCATTAGCACGTATCTTAGAAATCCATCCTGGTGATGATGGAAATTCTCGTGTGGTTACAATTAAAACCCCAACAACGATTTTGAAACGTCCTATCAGTAAGATATCGGTTCTCCCTATCGATGAAGAAAATTAGTAAACTAGGTTTAAGGGGCATAATTAGTTTAAGTATTGTTTATAACGTTGTTTGAAAAGATCGGTAAGGTTTAATGGTCCTAAACTCTAAAAAATTAAGATAAGAGTAAAAACAGCCATGGATACCTACCTTCCTTAATCGCAATTTATTTAATTTGAAGGATAAATCCTTCAAAGGGGGGAGTATGTTTGAACCTTTTTCGAACTAAGTTTGCGCTTCGTTAAACTTAGAATTAAACGCATTATATTTGTAAATTCAGTTTAGCGTACGTCAATTTGTCGTCGTATCGCTTCCGTAAATTCATTCCCTGTACAGAAACGAAAGCGAACAGAAGCGTTTTCAATAAAGTAAATTTAAATCGTTTAAATAGTATTTTTTGTAATAAAACGAAGTAACGGCTAAACAACTGGTGTTATAACCAACGAAAGAAAGCGATCAGAATGGTGATGACAAATGGTAGCTCGAAGCAATTACTAAAAATTATAAACCTCTAATGTCCGTCTGTTTATCTATTTTTTTATTTGTCTATTTACAAGTCTGTCTGTAACGATCCCGTTATTTTTGCGTTTAAACTGACGAAGGAAAAAAAAATTTTTTGATAGGTTGTCGGGTATGGTGAAAAACTTTGAGAAAACATGTTCCGGGGTGGGATATTGTTCTGAAATAAGGGAGTTATGGGTTAAGAAAGGGTGAAAATCGGCCAAAAGTCAGTCAAGATGTCGTCTTAGAGATTTGGTCGGGGAAGCAAAGTCTTAGAGTTTTTGATGGCCTACAACTTTGTAGAAGAAAACTTTTTGATGCGAATTCATGCGGAGGAGCTAGGCAGCGAAAGCTGTTAAAATTTTGGGGTTTCCTCACTTTGTTGTTAGGGAACTTTTGTTGTTGGACAAAGTAGAGATAAGTTTTGATTGCCAATCGATAGTAGAGGCTTGAGGCATCAAAATTGCTGAACAATGTTGGGTGAAAAAGTTTCATATTCCCGAGCTATAGGTCATTATTTGGCGATTTTGTCCAGAGCTGGAGCACTTATTACTAATTATAACAGTCAAAAGTTTGTCGGTTTGTCTGTTTGTCTGTCGGTTTGTCTGTTTGTCTGTCTGTTTGTAAATTGTCGGTCACAAATTTCCAGCGTGAACCAACATACGTCCGACCTGCTTGAAGAGTTCCGAGGAACTGAAGCAAAGTGTCGTTTTGCATTGCCTTTTATAAGCAGAAAGCCAAAAGGCAATGCAATAGTAGATTCTTTTGCATTGCCTTCTATGATTCAAAAAAAGGCAATGCAAAAGAAGATTCTCATGTGAATCTATCTACATCCGACCTGCTTGAAGAGTTCCGAGGAACTAAAGCAAAAAGTCGTTTTGCATTGCCTTATATGAATCAAAAAAAGGCAATGCAAAAGAAGATTCCCATACGAATCTATCTACGTCCGACCTGTTTGAAGAGTTCCGAGGAACTAAACTGTTTTGCATTGCCTTTTTTAACCCAAAAAAGCAATGCAAACCTAACTTCGAACGGGAAGAGAAAACCACAAGGGAAACCTAGAGGCAGAGAACGAGAGACGTTCCGTTGTTAGAGGGTCGGAACCGCAATGAAGCAGTCCCCTTCAAAAATAAAGCTCCTTATTATGGGTACAGTCTCCCATGTAAGAACAGTATCGCCATCCGCACCTTTTGCAACGACGCTTAGCGCTGGACATCACCAACCGGCGATACTTTCAAGTGAATTGAAAAGAGGTATTTATACATTTAGAATTGAGTATTTTCTGTGAAGTATAACATTTATACAAAGAAAATAATTAGTAATTTTATATGAGAAATTTGTTCAAGTAATTTCAGGGAGAATATATATATATGTGTGTGTGTGAATGTGGAATGGAATAAACGAAAAAACTATTTTATGCACGTGGCTTCATTCAGTAATATTCGCAATGTATTTATTACATGCATTGTGTGACAATAAAAATTTTATGTTTGTTTATTAAGTGGCGTATTCAAATATTTTCTTTGTAAGGAATTATTTGTATGGAACGAAATGATGTGTTGATTTTCTTTGTACATTTTTTTGGTTGATGTTAAATCTTTGGTTTCTTTGGCAAAGTCTCAGAGTTTTATGAGTAGAAGTCACCAGTATTGGTGAAAATGTGGGGCAGTTGGACATTGGGTCAATTTTTATGCTTTTAAAAGTATCTGGAAAAGTATGGGAGCCAGACCATTTGTTTCTTCGGCAAAGTCTCAGAGTTTTGTTGGTGGAAGTCACCAGTATTGGTGAAAATGTCGGGCAGTTGGACATTCGGTCAATTTTTATGCTTTTAAAAATATCTTGGAATGTATGGGAGTTGGGCGATAGGTTTCTTTGGTAAAGTCTCAGAGTTTTGTGAGTAGAAGTCACCAGTATTGGTGAAAATGTCGGGCAGGTGGACATTGGATCAATTTTTATGTTTTTAAAAATATGTTCGAATGTATGGGAGTTGGGCGATAGGTTTCTTTGGCAAAGTCTCAGAGTTTGTAGTGTATCAGTTTTTATTACTCAATAATATTGTCAATCGAAGTAATCATTTTAATTGTATAGAATCAAGGTAGCTTTTCTTTACTAAAATTTGTATAAATAGGGAAGTCTGTGCAAATAAAAATCATTCTACTTCTGACTTTAGTCCGAAAAACATCTTGTTTTATTGAGCTTTAGTCTTAGTTAGAATCAAATAGAATCTTTGAGCTGATTATTGGCCCGTTTCAACTCATAAGAAGTTGAAGTGAGTTTAATTAACCTTAGCATTCTCTATAGCATTCAATAGAATCATGAGCTGATTGTGGCCCGTTTCGATGTTTATCACCCGAAGTGAGCACAGTTAACCTTAGTACTCTATAAGTTTTGTGAGTAGAAGTCACCAGTATTGGTGAAAATGTCGGGCAGCTGTCAAAGTGACGTCATCTTGGATTTTTTGCTTTTAAAAGTATTTGGGAAGGTATGGGAGGCAGATCATCGGTTTCTTCGGCAAAATCTCAGAGTTCTGTAAGTAAAAGTCACCAGTAATGGTGAAAATGTCGGGCAGTTGGACACGGGTCAACTTTTATGGTTTTAAAATTATTTTCGAATGTATAGGTTTCTTTGGCAAAGTCTCAGAGTTTTATGAGTAGAAGTCACCAGTATTGGTGAAAATGTCGGGGAGTTGGACGATGGGCCAATTTTTATGCTTTTGAAAGTATCTGAAAAGGTATGAGAGCCAGAACATAGGTTTCTTCGGCAAAGTCTTAGAGTTTTATTAGTAAAAGTCATCAGTATTGGTGAAAATGTCGGGCAGCTGGTCATTGTGTCAATTTTTATGCTTTTGAAAGTATCTGGAAAGGTATGAGAGCCAGAACATTGGTTTCTTCGGCAAAGTCTCAGAGTTTTGTTAGTAAAAGTCACCAGTATTGGTGAAAATGTCGGGCAGTTGGACATTGGACAATTTTTATGCTTTTAAAATTATGTTCGAATGTATGGGAGTTGGGCGATAGGTTTCTTTTGCAAAGTCTCAGAGTTTTGTGAGTAGAAATCACCAGTATTGGTGAAAGTGCTGGGCAGCCTGGGGGAAGAAGCAGTAAGGGGGTAACCGGTTGTATGGGGAAATGGTAGTACGGGGAAAACAGTAATGAGGAGAAAATGGTAGTACGGGAGAAACGGTTGTACGGGAAAGAGTAGTATGGTGGAAACGGCTTTACGGGGAAAACGGTAGTGCGGGGGAAACGGTTGTGCGGGGAAATAGTAGCACAGTGAAAACGTTTGTGCAGGGAAATGGTAGTAGGGGAATATGTTAGTACGGTGAAATGGAGTACGGGGAAAACAGAAGTGAGGAGAAAACTGTAGGACGGGAGAAACGATTGTACGGGGAAATAGTAGAACGGTGATAACGCTTGTACCGGGAAACGGTAGTACGGAGAAAAGTGTAGTACGGGGAAAAGTGTTATATGGTGGAAACGGTAGTAAGGGTGAAACGGTAGCACGGGGAAAACCGTAGTACAGACGTAATGATAGTATACAGATAACGGTAGTTCGGCAAAACGGTTTTGCGAAAAAATGGTAGTACGGGGGAAAACCAGTTTTGAGTAAGCTTATGGTAACTACTAAAATACTACTAAATCGATTTCTTATTCATCTAAATCTAACTTTGCACACCCTTGCATACGTTTTAGTATTAATGTCGCAAATCTCCGACCTAGCGGACAAGAATGCTTAATGTCCGCGTAGCCCCTAGGGGCGGGGGTATTTACTAGTTGACCTATATCTCGGCCGGTAGTTGTCGGAATGAGGCCAGTGAGGTGTCAAATGAAAGGTTTCGGCAGTGTGAAGGTAGCGGAATTAAGTTGAAGGAAATCGGTTGAGCGATTCGGTGCCCAGGGTCGGTCAAAGGAGGCAAAAGTGGTCAAGGTTGAATTTTTTGTATCATCCCGTGTGATCCATACAACTTTTCATTACAACAACTGCGAATATTGTAATATTTCACTTCCCAAATGAGAAGCGAAAATGAAAAAATGCAACTCGAAAACAAAGATTGCTTAACCAAAATAAATAAATTAGTCATTGGGAATTCTTATTTGCAACAATGCAGTGCCATTTTCTTTTCTTTTGAAATTCGATCGAAGTAAGTGTGATCTAAGTTGACAACACTTGACGACATTGTGTAATTACTCAATTCAAAATGTCTGCAAAACGAGCTGAAAAATGTAACGTGTTATCGGAAGAAATTGATGAAATGGACATTATTATGTCGCAAATAAACACGAGAGTTTTTGAATCCAGTGAAAACGTTGATTCTCCAAAAATAAACTTTATGAATAGTGCAGAAGAATCTTTCGCTGCAATGGATGACATGGACGTAATTATGTCTCAAATGGATGTCGAAAAAATGCAGCAGGAAGTGGTTGATATGGACATTCCGCAAGAACTGTTGGAACAGTACGTCGACATAGTGGCAGAAATCGACGAGAGGCAAGTTCATCAAGTGGATCAAGAGGAAGACTTTGAACATGACATACCGCTAGAGTTATTTGAAGAATACAACAAAGCAATGGATGAAATCATTCCCACCAGATCCGGGAACCGATACTTACAGGCTTACGAAGTATTTAGAAAGTGGCAGGCATCCTATCATACGTCAAGTTTTGATGAAAAAATTGTGTTGGCCTATTTCGGTGCTGCAGCGAAAAAATACAATCCTAGTACCCTTTGGAACATGTATTCTATGCTAAAAAAGACGTTCATTTGCAAACATAATGTCAACCTGTCGAAATACTGTCACTTGCGAGCATTCCTGAAAAAGAAATCTGACGGATATGAGGGCAAAAAGTCGAACGTTTTTGAACCCGACGATATGCATAAATTCTTTGTTGAAGCTCCAAATGATGTCTATCTGGGAATGAAGGTAAAACATTGAAGAATTTTTTCGTCTAAGTGTTTTTTAAATTCATTTTTTGCAGGTTGTCATGATTTTCGGCCTAACTGGAGCGTGTAGAGGATCCGAGCTTACCAATTTAACTCTTTCAAACGTCAAGGACAATGGAAAGGAGGTGATCGTCAAAATACCTGAGACTAAGACGAAAATTCCAAAACTTTTCGTCATCGGCGACGAACTTGCGAAGATTATTCGTCAGTACCTGAAGATGCGTCCACCGCGAAAACGGATCGTTTATTTCTTCAGTGGCGTAGCGGAAAGTGTGTGAATCAAGTCATGGGGAAACACAGTATCGCCAAAATACCTAAAGACGTTGCTAAATTCCTCAACTTACCAGAACCCTTGACGTATACTGGGCATAGTTACCGCCGGTCTGGTACAACTATTACTGCTAATGCGGGGTTCAGCATTGAAGAACTTAAACGATTCGGAGGCTGGAAATCGGACAGTGTATGTGAAGGGTATATTCAAGACTCCGTAGCCTTCAAACGAAAAATATCGAAAAGAATCTGCGATGCAATAAATTTGCCGTCCACCAGCGATGTCAATATCCCATCAACACATGTAGCACCTGTTGCCGATGACGACACTAGCTTTGGTGATATTGGGTCCGAAAATGTAACTGGAAATTCAACGAGTTGTGGATCGTCAACAATTTCGGGTGTTGCATTGACATCCATTTCGGATTCTGGTACTGAACCGAAGAAAAACTTCACGCCAGTGTCCATCAACTTTCACTCGTTGTCAAAGCTCACGGTTTCCAGTGGCCAAAAGTCTTCCACAGTATCTGCTCCTGGTAAATCGAGTACATTGCTGCCTACTCAATGTAAAGAGCAGAATGTCATTTTCAATTTTACTGGCAACTGCAGTTCTTTCACAGTAATAAATATGAAATAATTGGTCATTATACTTCATAAAAAGTGATCTGGTAAATAAATCTGGTTTTTAAATAAAAATGATTTACTCAAACCAAAAAGACAATTTAATTTTGCAACAATTTTTCGCCTGTAAAAAAAGATTGCATCGAGCACGGCATTCATAAAATTACATGTACCCCGAAATACAACAAATATCTGTTTCAGTTTTTCAGACCGTATGACAAGTGCAATGTTTTATCGTTTTGGATCACTAAATAAATAATAACCAGTGTAAAGGAATTTGTCTGTTATAGTTTTCAGTATGTTTGTATTCTGTAATATCTTCTCTAAATCCTTTACAAGGTTTGCATTGTCCCGGATGAGTAATATTAGTCAATTCACCCAAACAGTACGTTGTCATTGACATGGCATTGGTCTTATCCATTTCTTTTAATAATGCTGGTTGTGTTTTGGAATAATAATTTCGAGCTGTCGCAATCATTGCATTTGTTTTGCCAATTCAAAATGGCTGAACGTGCTGATCAGAATTTCGTTTAACGAACGAACGAGCCTCAACGAATCGTTCAATTATGGCTGCATTCTTTTTCGATAATATTTGCTTTGTCTTCTCTTAGAGAACCGAAAGTACTTTCGCCTCTCCAACAGAGGTGCGAAAGTACTTTCGGTCCTCTGTTAGAGGGGCGAAAGTACTTTCGCTTCCCATAGCATTTGACTACTGATTGAGAGTTGCATTTTTTCATTTTCGCTTCTCATTTGGGAAGTGAAATATTACTATTTCGCAGTTTATGTAATGAAAAGTTAATTTTTGATATGTTGTCGGGTATGGTGCAAAACTTCGAACAAACATGTTCCGGGGTGGGATATTGTTCTGAAAAATAGTTTCAGAGTTCTGCTAGTAGAATCGGTGACAAATGGCCAAAATTGGAAAAATGTCGGACAATTGGACATGTGGTCAATTTTGATGGTTTAAGAAGTTCGGGGCGTGCAAGGTATAAGAGATAGACCATCGGTTTCTTTGTCAGTGTCAGAGTAGAATACGTAGCAAGTGCAACGCTGAATACGGTTAACGTTGAATACGGTGAACGTTGAATACGCTGAACGTTGAATACGGTGAACTTTGAAAACGGTGAACGCTGCATACGGTGAACGTGGAATATGGGGAACGTTGAATACGGGGAATGTTGAATACGGGGAAAGTCGCATACGGGGCAAAGTGGTTTACGGTGAACGTGGAATACGGGGGAAAGTTGAATACGGTGAACGTGGAATACGTGCGAAGTGGAATACAGGGAAAGTGGAATACGGAGGAAGTGTAATACGGGGAACGTTGAATACGGTGAACGTTGAATACGGTGAACGTTGAATACGGGGAAAGTCGAATACGGGAAACGTGGAATACGGTGAACGTTGATTACGGAGGAAGTGTAATACGAGGAACGTGGAAAACGGGGAAAGTTGAATACGGGGAAAATTAAATTGAATACGGGGAACGTGGAATACGAGGAACGTGGAATACGGGGAACGTGGAATACGGGGGGAGTGGAAAACGGGGAACTTGGAATATGATGCACGTCGAATACGGTGAACGTTGAATACGGGGAAAGTTGAATACGGGGAAAATTAAATTGAATACGGGGAACGTTGCATGCGGTGAACGTGGAATACGGGAGAGGTGGAATTAGGGGGAAGTGGAATGCGGGGAACGTGGAATACGGGGAACGTTGAATACGGGGGAAGTGGAATACGGGGAACTTGGAATACGGTGCACGTTGATTACGGTGAACGTTGAACGTTGAATAAGGTGAACGTTGAATACGATGAACGTGGAATACGGGGGAAGTGGATTATTATTATTATTAATCGTATGGTTTATTAATCTTTTGAATACGTTACAACAAAATTCTTTCACAATATTAATACATAGACTTTTACTATTTACAGTCACTATTTACGATTACTTTTTGGATTTATATCTACACGTATCACACATTAACATCCAGATTCTTCAACCATAGGATTGCGTCAGGAGGAAGTGAGCTTAGCGTTTCTAGTCCCCCGTTGAAACTTCTGAGCGGGCATTCGTCCAATATGTGGCTCAGTGTTTGGACGCTTGTACCGTCATCACAGTCACAGTAAGGGGAACTACTGAATCTCCACCTGTACATTTGGCTTGCTGAACATCCATGCCCAGAGCGAAAACGATTCAGTGTCTTCCATTCCTTTCGTTCCAGTGAAAAGCCACACAGTTTCTTTGTAGGGTCGTCGATGAGGGCTTTGTTAGTGAAATTGGGGCTGTTCAGCCAGTAAGATTTCCAGGCATCGTTAATATTAAAGTCGTTCTGTACTTCAGAGTCCAACCAGATTGGTAAACGTGATGTAAGTCGACATGGTGGTGGATCTGATAGTTCTGCTAGTATTGGCAGCTCGTAACCCCTCGTGTCGTCGAAACAGTTCTTCCACATTTTGTGAGCAGCATGTTTACGTCTTCGGGTAGTACCTCAACGTCACGTAGAGCGAGGGCCGAAGGCAGTTAGGCGCTATCAAGATGGGATAGTACCTCAGCATGGTGGCGGATGATCTCAACAGCAAGGGACAACGGCAGCATGCAAAGTCCGAGTCAGCAGGACTACCATCACTCACCAACCCGCACCGGCCAGCGTGGTGTTTTAACGGCTAAAACCCCCCCGAAGAGGAAGAGCACAACCAGGAAAAATCGGCCCTCAGTTCCCAGCCGCTCGTTGATCCCTGACTCCGACAACGGTCAGACCAGACGACGAGCAGAGGGTGCTAAGAATCCCTGGGTTACAATAGGTTGTCACACCGGACTATACATTGCCACGTATAACACTCGAACGCTATCATCGAACGAAACACTTCTCGAATTGGAGTCGGCACTGGAAAAGATCAAATGGGACATTGTCGGATTGAGCGAAGTCAGGCGACGTGGTGAAGAATGCTTGAAGTTGAAATCAGGAAGCACTTTGTACTACCGTGGAAGCGATAGCCAAACAGCGACGCATGGTGTAGGACTGCTCATCAGCAAACGCTGGTCGAACCGTATAATCCAAATCAACAGCATCTCCGACAGAGTCATCTATGTGCGTCTGAAGATAAATGCGATGTACAGTTTGAAAGTCATCCAAGCGTACGCACCGACGACGGATCACGACGACGAAGAAATTGGAAGCTTCTATGAAGATGTCTCCAAAGCGATTGAAGAAAACAGAGCTCAATATCAGTTGCTAGTCGGCGATTTCAATGCCAAATTGGGAAAAAGAGAAGACGTTGCAGAAACTTCGATTGGAACGAGGAGATACTTTGCTGAATTTTCTCCAACAACAAGGAATTTTCGCAATGAACTCATTTTTCTCCGGTAAGGTTCAGAGGAAGTGGACTTGGGCCAGTGCAGACGGCAGAACAAAGAACGAGATCGATTACATCATATCGAACCGCAAATCGATTGTCAAGGATGTTACTGTGCTTAACCGTTGCACAACAGGCAGCGATCATCGAATGGTGCGAGCCAAAGTCGTCTTGAACACACGGACAGAGAGAGAAAAGTTGGTCAAGAAAAAAGTCGTTTTAGACATGGAACGCCTGAAAGAACAAAGCGATGCATTTAAGGAAGCTATGGACAACGAACTGAACGGAACGAATTCACAAACTGCAACGATTGATGAGCTGACAGAAAGAATAGTGACCTCAGTGAGAAGCTTCCTGGAAACCAGATGCCGATCTACATGCACTAAAGAGTCGAAGCTCAGCAAGGAAACGCTAGACCCAATAGCAGAAAGACTGGATTTGGTGAAAGGTGGAAAGCGAGACACTGTTGAATACAAAGACAAAACGAAATCCATCAACAAGAAAATGAAAACCGATCTGCGACAATACAACGTGAAACTGGCCATGAACGCTATCGAAGCAAATGGGAATATGAAAGTATTACGAGCGAAACGGGCGAACGGGTACAGACAAATTTTTAAATTGCGCGATAAGGCGGGCGTCATACAAACAGATCAGGACAAGGTATTGGACATCGCGCGAGAGTTCTATGATGACCTTTTTACGTCGGTTCGAGCCAAACTACCGGCAGAAAGAGCAAAAGCGAGACCGGTGATAATGAACGTTGGTTCCGAAGATTTGCCGGACATAACGATTAACGAAGTACAGGCTTCGTTAGACGAAATGAAGAACAGAAAAGCTCCAGGTGACGACGACATTCCGATCGAAGCAATCAAAGACGGCGGACCCACACTGCTCAAAATGACAACGGATCTGTTCAACAAGTGTCTCGAACAAGAGAAAATACCAGAATCATGGGAAAACGCAGTCATCACTTTGCTGCACAAGAAAGGAGACATCACGAAACTGGAAAACTACAGGCCCATCAGTTTGATCTCGCACCTCTACAACCTGTTTATGAAGGTGATAACGAAACGGATCACAAAGAAGCTAGACTTCTACCAGCCGATCGAACAAGCAGGGTTTCGTTCCGGATTCAGCACAAATTACCACTTGCAAGTGATGAGAAGTCTAATAGAAAAATGCAACGAATACAAAATCATCATCGCGATATGCTTCATAGACTTCGAAAAAGCGTTCGATTCGGTCGAATTATGGTCGATTTTAGACTCCTTGGACGATTGTCGGATTGACTCGAGATATACCCGGATGATAAAACATATCTACGAGCACGCAACGTCGTGCGTCAAACTGCATAAAACCACCGATAAATTTCGAATTGGAAGAGGAGTCCGTCAAGGAGATACCATTTCACCGAAATTGTTCACGTCAGCTCTGGAAACGGTTCTTAAAAAGCTTGATTGGAGTGAACTGGGAATCAACATAAATGGGAAGTTTCTGAACAACCTTCGATTCGCCGACGACATTGCCCTGACATCAACGACTCTGGAACAGATTGAAGCGATGCTGTTGCAGCTCAACGAGGAAGCCCAAAAAATCGGGTTGAAGATGAACATGTCGAAAACGAAAGTGATGACAAACATCGATGGTGCTACACCAATCAAGATCGGAGACAAGGAAATTGAAATCGTGAATTCGTACAAGTATCTCGGCCACGTCATGAAGCTCGGTCTCGACAACCAAACGGCTGAAATAAAGAGAAGGATCGGTCTCGGTTGGGCGGCGTTCGGCAAGTTACGGTACATCTTCAAGAGCAACATGAGCAACAGTCTGAAGAGGAAAGTGTTCGATATGTGTGTGCTGCCGGTCCTGACATACGGAGCCGAGACTCTCACGATCACCGAACAAATTGAGAGTTGCACAGAGGGCAATGGGAAGGGCAATGCTAGGAATCACACTCAGGGACAAAATGACAAATGAGTGGATCCGGCGACAAACAAGAGTCATCGATGTCATGACACGAATAGCGTCGCTCAAGTGGAATTGGGCTGGTCATATTGCCAGAATGACCGACGATCGATGGACGAAAACTCTAATGCAATGGCGGCCACCAACGAAACGACCGATGGGACGTCCACCGGAAAGATGGACCAACGATATCAAAAGAACGGCAGGCACGACGTGGCAGCAAGTGGCAATGGACCGAAAAAAGTGGCGATCTATGGGAGAGGCATACATCCAGCAGTGGATATAAAAGGCTAAGGAATAAGATGTTTACGTCGGAGGTCTGGTGGTGCTATATTGGATATAACATGAAGCCAGGGAAGTGGTGTCGAGTTTACGGTGCCAGTTATCAGTCGCATGGACGAGTTCAACTCCACGTCTATTTTTGGAGCGTGTGCACTTCTATACCAGACTGGCGCACAATATTCAGCCGTCGCGTACACAAGTGAGAGAATAGCTGTGCGTAAAACGTTGGCATCTGCCCCCCAATTTGTCCCAGACAGTTTTTGGACTAAATTATTCCGCGTCTGTAGTTTCCGACTTCGTTGTTCACACAGTTGTTTGTAGGTTAGTGCACGGTCCAAGGGCACGCCTAAATATGTCGGAGCAAAATTGTGAACAATTCTGATCCCGTTGATGTATACATTCATCTCCCGCTTGGCTTCTTGGTTGTGGAGATGGAACATTGAGACTTCAGTTTTGTGTGGATTTGGGCACAGACACCATTTTACATAATACTTATGCATTTTGCGTATGTCACGCTCTAAAAAGTGTTGTCCAGCTTCGAACCTTCTCACTTGAACAGCTAGGGCGTTGTCGTCTGCGTAGACAAATTTTCTTGAGGTGGTAGGTGGCATGTCGCTCGTGTATAAGTTGAAAAACTGTGGGGCACAGACACTACCTTGAGGGAGCCCGTCATTCAGTTTCCTTACTCGGCTACTATCGTCATTAATCAAAACTCGAATCGATCGATTACTAATCATGTTGTTGACTAAATTGCACATTTTCCTACTCGGAATAACCTTCAGGAACTTTAACACAAATCCTCTTCTCCATACCGAGTCGTACGCCGACGATAGGTCAAGCAGTCCTAGTGCTGTCTTCAGGTTGCGTTCAAAACCATTCTCGATATGTGTAGTGAGAGACAGGACCTGTTCGCAGCAGCCCCGCTTCACTCTGAAGCCCGCTTGTTCTCTTGGTAGAGCACCGTCAATTGGTTCGCTTGTCCTCAGTAGGACAAGATTTTCTAGGAGTTTGTACATAATGCTTAGTAGGGCAATTGGGCGATAGCTCTCTGGGTTATCAGGATCTTTCTTTGGCTTTAAGATGGCAATTATGATGGTACTTTTCATAAGCGTAGGTACTTTGGACGTTTTGAAAATCTTGTTGAGGAACTTCAAAACCCAAAGTCTGGCTCTTTTGCCAAGGAAATGTAAGAACTCCGGGTACAGGCCATCCAGGCCTGCAGCTTTGCCCAGTTTGATTGATGAAATTGCAGTGTCGAGCTCGTCGCTGTTGAAAGGTCGGTCGATATCTGGATTTTCTGGATATCTGGGAAGTGGAATACGGGGGAGATGGAATACGGGGTTAGTGGAGTTATTTTGCGACAAAGAAAGTGTTTTGATTTATAGTGCCTTTCTCGTCCATTTGGATTTTAGTATTATTAGCGGTAATATCAACGAAGTGATATAGCGACCTTCAAGATTACGCATCATTATTAAAAACGTGAAATTATTTGCTTTGGCTCTCTGAATAGATAACAAGCGAAAATGATAAAGCCTGCGTAGCCCCTAAGGGCGGGGGTTCGACTAGTGTAATATAAAAATGCATACAATGGAAAAGCATATTAGTGGTGTTTTTAAAAACAAAACAATAACGTTCTTGAGTCGTACCCAACCGTTGAACGCCAGCAGAATATCGATATAAGCGAAAAACACAATTAGACCCAAATCAAGCGTTTGCCACTGGATACATCGGCTGGACCGGACCCTAGCACTCTACGTCAGCTGAATGTGAGTAAAGCGATCTCGTCACTAGCAAACACGATGCTTCGAACTTCATATGTACCAGCAGGCTTTCGCAACGGAAAATTAATTTTTATCGATGGAGACGGTGAGGCCAATTCTGTCAATAACTGGAGACCACTAACTATTTACTCGGTGGTAAGGAGAGTCATAGAGAAAGCCCTGGATGCCGTAGTGCGATCTCAGGTCTGTATAAATTGTAATCAAAGAGGTTTGGTAAGCGGAATTCCAGATTGCCACGTAAACGCTCGGCTAGTCAATGCATGTCTCAACAAGGCCAAAAAGTTTAAGATGAACTGTGCCATAGCATTCCTGGACATATCTAATGCTTTTGACAGGTTAGGATAGGACATAGGATAGGATAGGATAGGATAGGATAGGATAGCACGAACGACTATGCTTAACTGGTTTTGCAGACGATAACGCTATTATATCTCACTCGAAAGGGACTGCCATTCGTACGATTGAGATTGAGTTAACACAAATCCTTTACCTAAAGATCGGTCTCCTGCTAAACCCGAGTAAAAGCCAAGTTACAAATAATAAATACGGGAAACTAGCACATGAAAATCTACATTTGTCGGAAGGCACCGAATTTACTAATATTAAAGCTTTTTGAGGTAAAAAGTTAGTTACATCAAGCGAGAAATATTAAAATTTCATTAAAAATTGTGTACTTAGTTACCCTTCACAATTGTTTTTGATTAAAAAAAACTATAATTTCATAACAGTTTTGCAAAATCCCTTATTTTGACTTTTGAACCAATTAAATAAAATAATAACTTTCGACCTATTATCATGGTTACTGGTAAAATCAAATTTTTCTATGCGAGGTACACGTTTCCCGCAGCTGTAAATTTTAAAGTGTAATCTATTTCTTCAAACTAGATAAAAAAGGATGAACCGGCTGTAAGAAACATTTTTTCACATTCGAAGTAAAAATTTTTTTATTCACTAAAAATTTCCATGCAATTACTTCAAGCTAATACAAAAATCTGATACACAACAAAAATCTGTATAGTACCATCTCAAACGGCATCACAAAAATGCCCGTGTATCAGTCGAAATGAAATCAAATTTCTACTGCCACATTTTATTTCGTTCCTAGTGCAAATCACTAGAACAAAATAAAACGCAGCTCTAAGAATTTACCACCAAAAAATTCTTACAACAAATCACACATAAACAAAATATTTTTCTATGAACAGCTATACCAACACCCACTAGCTACGAAAAATATTAAAATATTCAAATCATGTAAAAATTATTACTTCTACATGACAACAAACAAATAAATAAATTCAACTTAGTACTCTAAACTTACTGGAGGGGTATTCTCCCCAACACACAGTGCCAGTAAGTTGTAGCTGAAAATAAATGAACATTATTTGAGACATGTTGTCCGCTTAATGGTTACATTTATTCTGAATTTATTCCATACAAGTGCTCTGTATTTATAGCAACTTCTAAGCTAACTTGATCCTAATTCAATTAATTCAAGTTACTCGGATACTTTGTTTTCACTCAACATCGAAATCACTCATACCTTAAAATGAAAACTTATCCGAAATTAAGTTTCAAATCACAACAAGACTTGCAATGCTTGCAATCAATATAAATACAAATGTATTATTCAGAACATTTGTATTCCAAATTTGATTTCTCACCTAAGAACATCAAATTTAAATCAATTTTTCATAGTGAGTACTTACTTACAAGTTAAAAATCTCCTACTGAAAAATGATGAAAAACATGGCAAATACCAAAAACATCACAGTAGAAGAAATTCCTTCACTCCCCCGAATTATGTACCTAACTTGTAGGTACAACTTGTATGGCACAACTAATATTTATAAGCAATTATAGCTCATCAATCAGAGAGAATTCTGCAGCAAACAACAGCGATTGAAAGTCTACAAAAACAAATGACGGAATTATCTGCGAATGTAGCTTCTCTGGTGCAACACTTGCCACAGCCACCAACGACACCAAAGTTAGCACCAATTTTTACCAATTGTGCTCAAACCGCCAGTAAATCAGATACCAAAAAGAATACAAATGTTAAAGCATCAACTGCAACAACACAAAAAAACCTGTGCATATGGCCGCCTTTGTCCGAAACACAACCACCACAACGCAAACGACGACGTCACAGCACCAACAACACACACGAAGACATAATAAATAACAGCAACAGTGGTAACACTTCGAAAGCAGAACTTAACGAAAGCTTTTCGACAGATTTTGCCAACCCTCAAGCTAACGTCACGAATGTAATTATTGACAATGTTTTCCAATCAGAAAACAGTAATGCAAATGATGCAAATGATATTTACGCAAATAGTTCAAGCAACAACGAACATTTTACTGAGCTGGACGAAATGTTAATTTTAAGAAAAACTCGCTTACCAAAGAGAAAAATGTCACACCAATAGAAATATCAATTAGAAATGCCGAAAAAGGATCGCTACATACCCTGCTTATACAGCACTTCGAAAACAACAAGTTTCTTTGGTCCAACGCCAGTAAAAAGTCTATACGAGTAAACCCTTTCACCCAAAAGATAAAAGATGATATTATTGTGTTTCTTAAAAGCCGAAAATATCAATTTCATACGTTCCTCAACAAGGAAAACAAACCGAACACTCTCATCATTAGAGGCTTACCGGATAGCATAAATCGATTACACATTGCTAATGCACTGCAACAAGCTGGTATTTCTTTCAATGCATTGGAACGTCATTCGACTGGTTACACCAGATCCCACCAAAAGCCATCTGATCTGTGGAGAATCACAACTTCAAACTCAATCACAATTCAACACTTCAAAGCAATTGATGGAATCCTCAATGTCAAAATCCGGGTCGAAGTTATGAAGAAATCGCCTGTGCTTCAATGCAAAAACTGCCAATTGTTTTTCCATTCAGCTGCTGGTTGCCATAGAAAATATAGATGTGTCAAATGCGACCAAGACCACCCACCGAAAAACTGTCCACGAAATACGAATAAAAGCTTGCCAGTAGTCTGTTGCGATTGCCACAAAAATCATTCGGCGAATGACCTCCAGCACTGCGATTTCTATGCCAAACACATCAAGCCCATCATCGACAAGCGTTGCAAAGAACGCGCAAAAGCATCTACAATCAAATCAAATCTAAACTTCAGTCATTTTCCGATCAAAGAAACGCCACAAAATGTCCAGCCTTCACCATTAACGGAGTCGTACAGTAGCGTCACTGCTAAAAGCTCTGCGTCCACATCGAAAGCTACAGCACCTAAGAAATCCTCAACATCAGCACAGAATAACAGTAACAAACTTAAACCGCCTTTCAAATTAACAAATTTTACTAATGCAGATATTAAAGCTCTATTACTACAAAACTTACACCTCATGACAGCTCAATAAGAACTTTTCCAGAAATTATCATGCCTAATAGAATAATTGCTTTTAACATCAATGCTCTGGGTCCCCAGCACAAACAAGCAACGCTCACTCATTACATTAATGTCTACAAACCAGCAGCGGTCTTGTTAACAGAGACAAAATTAAAACCGCACATTCGAATTTCATTTCCAAATTACAAAGTTTTCCGTTGTGATCGACTAGAGGACGGTGGTGGTGGCACCATGGTTATCATCAAGAAAAGCATCAATGCTAAACAGGTTCATATAAATTCAAAATGGTTCGAAACGTGCACTGTTCAATGTAGCATTAACAACTTACCAGTTATCATCATGGCTGCTTACATACCGCATGATTGCAAAGCGAAGTCTTCTGACTTTGACAATTTGTTCAGTCTTTTCGATTCTAGCATGATAATCAGTGGTGATCTTAATGCTCGGCACACTCAACTGGGCGACATCAAATGCAACAGAAATGGAAACAACATATTCCCGCTACACAGCTCTGGAGATTATAAAATAATTCACACAATGCATCCTACTTGCCACCGATCAGTTCCAGGCTCATTTATTGATCATTTTATCGTCAGCTCGGATCTCGCTGAAGCAGTCAGTGATTATGCAACGAACATTGTTAAACTATCTGACCACACTGGAATCGCCATTAATACCTTTTCCGATTTCAACAGCTCGCACACTTTAAATTTGCCGACAAAGAAAAGGTATGACAAAGCAGACTTTGACGCCATCAATCAGGAAATTGCATCTAAACTAGACGAACTGATAATACCAACGACATCCAATATGCTACGTGCGGACATGGAATCAATCAAATGTTGCTTGCTTCACTTCACAGCATTTTTCAGGAAGTGATCGACAAATACGTCCCAACCACGTCATCACAGTACAGCTTCGAAATTTCTAGCAGATCAAAAGCCCTCCTCAATGAAAAACGTAGGCTATGCAGATTGCTTAATAGGCGGCAGAACAATCAGCGTGCACTACCGTCAGAAATAGCAACGATTCACAGCTCTATCAACCAAATTGGCGTCATGATTAAGAACTCAATATGCGACGACTTTAGCCAGTTTTACAAGCGGAAACTGCAACAAATAGTTTCGAGCAGCGACGCGTTCAACGTCGTCAGGCAATTCTCCAGCTTCAAAAGAAAAAAGATCAGTATCGACTCGATCTACCTAGACGAACACAAGCATCACTTAATTGAGCATCCAGATGAAATCGCAGAGCACTTTGCCAAGCACTTTGTGAGGAATAAACTATATCACTGTCAACAACGCGAGCCCTGCGGAAGAAGCAGTTAAACAATCAATTGATGAGCTTAACGAAATCAAATGCGACTTAAAGTCCAACAATGTGATTCGAGCAGACATAGAAAATGAAGAACAATTACAAGAAATAGAACAACTTTTACCAGAAAGCAACCATGGAATCCTCACTTCAGCATCAGATGTTGCAGAAATTATCGCGTCAAGGAGAACAAAACATCGACAGGAGATGACAACATGCTTAGCACAGTACTGAAGAAATTATCTTTCGCCAATATTTTGAGAATCACGATAATTTTAAATCAACTTCTCGCAGCGTCTTTCTTCCCTTCTGTTTGGAAGCATGCAATCGGATGCCCGATACCGAAACCAGGGAAGGATTCTAACTACATCGGAAACTGGAGACCAATCTCCTTGCTGAATTCAATATCAAAAGTTTACGAAGTTGTCATGAAAAGAAGAATACGCAAGCACTTCGACGACAGAAAGATCTTATGCACAGACCAATTTGGTTTTCGTCCCAATCGCTCAACCCTGCAAGCATTGGCTAAGCTCAGCAACAATATCACAACTGGCCTCAACGGCGGGAAAATCACAACGGCAATATTACTCGATATTCGTGCAGCTTTCGATACGGTGTGGCATAACGGACTGCTCCACAAGATTATGAAATATGGATTGAAACCACAACTGTGTAAACTCATCCAAAGCTACTTATCAGGTCGTTCGATGTCAGTAAAAATGAATGGAGTATTATCATCACGACAGGACATAAAAGCTGGAGTTCCGCAAGGCAGCTGTGTATCGGATATTTTATTTTTAGCCTATATCAACGACATCCCGACACATCCAGGAATCAACAAATCGCAATTTGCAGATGACTCGCTTTTCTACAGGACGCATAAAGATCCAAAGATCGAAGACGATAACGGCTTTCAGGAAACGATGTCTGGAGCGATTTACTGCGTGAACTAACCTGGTACAGAAATATGTGGATGCACCCTATACTGTCGCTTCTCGTTTATAACATCGTCGGCATACAAGCATTTTTGAGTATTCTCTAACATGGGGTTGTATGTGTTGTCACATTTGTTATATTGTAATCAGTATCGTACAAGTCCATTTTTCATTTTTCATTTTTAGTTTTATCAAGGATCTCGAGTAACTACTAGCAGATGAGGTAATTTAATTTTGTAACTACTTGTTAATCTTTTATTCTATTTATGTTATTTTGATAGTATTAAAATCCATGTTGCTTGTGAACATTTATATAAGGTTAGGCCTTGTTGTTCCGAATAAATTATAATTGAATTGAATTGAATTGAATTTGCAGATGACTCGCTTTTCTACAGGACGCATAAAGATCCAAAGCTTGCACAAAAAACCTTCAATTCGTACCTGCAACGTATTTACCTATTTTTCAGCCGCTGGAAAATGACAATCTGTGAAAAGAAAAGCCAGTTCCTAAACGTTATAGGTCGATGCTCAGACACCAGCGCAAGTTTACGAATGAAAGCCAAGGAAATGGAAATAAAAATCAACAACGAAAAAATTGAAAAAGTCACATCTCTACGATATCTAGGAATGTGGTTCGCACAAAACGCTTCCAGTAAACCACACGTAGACAAAGTCATCAATAAGGCAAATATCGTTAAAAGCAAAATTCAACAGCTTCTAAGGAACAATCGAATACACACAACCATTAAAACGATGTTCTATAAAACTATCATAAGGCCGATACTGTGCTATGCGTCACCGATTTGGGCAAATCATTCACTAACTTCTTCAGCCCAAATGGAACGAGTTCGAATAGCAGAAAGAAAAATACTACGATCAACCACAAATACCCGAAGAAAACGCGGATGTTATCTTTTTGCAAATAACGTTACGTTATATAGAAAAGCAAAGACTCCGAGAATAGATAAATTCATCGTAGATAAAGCACTAAATTTCATAGAACAATGTGGAAATAGCGAAGACACTACAATTAAAGCTATTGCAGATGTGAACCCATTAGACGACCCAAAGTATTTGCCCGTTTCGTGTTGGTCTAAGTGGAATGCAACAGGAGCCAGCAAGACCCAAATCGCACAGTATATAGCACTAAACAGTGAGGAATTATGGTTATGATTTCTGTGTTTTCATAACTAACTAGTCCATCCCTGTTTCATTCTACGCTCGCGTCAATATCAAATTTCTTTGTGTTTTTCCATTTCATTTTTCTTTTCTTTTTTGCGATTTTCTTTGTGAACGTCTTTTATGTGCAATATTTTAAAGTGATTTTTATATCAACAGAAAATAGTAGGACTCAGTCCGTTAAGTCAGTGTAAGATTGTATTTGTTCTGTGAAACAAATAAAAAAAAAAAAACAACTCATATTTTTCCTACACTACCGAATTATGTACATAATTTGTAGGGAGCTGGGAGTGTTACAGTATGCAAACACAAATTTAATTCTGAGAAGCTTGCGCCGCAGGACTTGAACTTAATTGGGGGTCAAGGGGGGAGTATCCTCCTTGCGGGGTCTAAATGGCGAAGCCTCTAGCGGGTTTTGGGGTAGAACCCCATGCACTTAAGGCCGCCTGCAGGGCGAAGAATAAATGTAATGAAGTTACATGAATATTCAAAGTGGACTGCTGCACACTTTCTGATGCTTTGTAAACACTTTTTAGTAGTCGGCACACGCATTCCATTTTTGGCACACGAAATCCAATTTTTTGTGTTCCCAGACCGCTAAAGTAGACTTTGTAAACACTTTTTGGTTGTTGGCACACGCTTCCTATTTTTGGCACACGAAATTCAATTTTTCGTGTTCACAGACCCCTAAAGTAGACTGCTGCACACGTTCTGTTACTTTGAATACACTTTTTGGTAGTTGACACACGCATTCTATTGACTACCATTATGTGAAACTAAAAACAATTGCAACAAAAATTGAACACCCGTATTGTCCGTAATTTTGTAAGTCCCACCGACATACGACACACCCAACCCAACAACTTTCCCTTTGACACCGAACCTCTTGACACCAAACCTAAAATAATTCGATCATACTACTGAAACAGACGATAAAAACCGATTGACTGATTAAAAATTAAAAAATTGTCACAAAATATTTGTTATAAGAATTTTTGTAATGGCACATGGTTCTATCGACCGTACGCAAGAACATAACATTTACGTAATGGATCACATAGTCAACAAAGACGCATCTTAAACCCGATATAAAGTGCTCGTTGTATTTGAATCATGGACGCGCGGTAGCGATGCGCCCGTGACGCAAGTCCCCATGCGGACAAAAAATTCAGAATTTTTTTTTTCGTAGACTTCGGAACCATATATACAGCTAAGTTTTGAGTTTTTTCCCTTCCGTCGTACCCCCTGAGACCTAGTTCATTGGATTCCTTGTAAAATGTTGTGGATCCGAAGATATGACCTTTAGAAAATCGTCATTTTCCATACAAAATGTGCTGCTTCATATAAGCCTAAGTTAATGGAAACATCCTACGTTAGTTAGTTAGCTAGTTCCAGAGCCATTTGTATGAAAACCGACTTTTTTGGCTCGTGCTCGAAATCGGCTCGATAAATTTTCTTTTAATTGTGCAGGGACCTTCGGGTGGGCATTCTATGCCATATGAGATTTTAAAAAAGGGGGTACTGGCTTCGTTTGGGCGCCAGGGCTCTAAGAAGGCGCCATATGAAGCCCATACGTATGTGTTTGTGTGTGTGTAGTGTGTATGATAGCACATTTTGTATGAGTCAATGGTTGTGTATTGGATATATAGGTTTGGTGTCAAAGGGAAAGTTGTTGGGTTGGGTGAGTAGTGTGTCAGGGTGACCGCCAAAATGGCGGAAAATAGGCGGGGACTCAAAAAAAACTTTTGATATGTTGTAGAGAAATTTGAGGGGATCTCTTTGGCCCATGGAAGTAGCAGCCGCCGCGCTTCGGTTTGGCGGCGGCGGCGGCTAAAAAAAACTTTTGATATGTTGTAGAGGCAGTTAAGGGGATCATTTTCGCCCATTGAAGTAGTAGCCGCCGCGCTTCAGTTCGGTGGCAGCGATGGCTCAAAAAAAAATTTGATATGTTTTACAGGCAGTTCAGGGAATTATTTTCCCCACGGAAGTAGTAGCCGCCGCGTATCGGTTCGGCGGCCGCGGCGGCTCGAAAAAAAACTTTTGAGATGTTGCAGAGGAAGTTGAGGGGATCATTTTCGTCAATAGAAGCAGTAGGCGCCGCGCTTCGGTTCGGCGGCGGCGGCGGCTCAAAAAAACTTTTGATATGTTGTAGAGGAAGTTGAGGGTATCATTTTCGCCCATGGAAGTAGTAGCCGCCGCGCTTCGGTTCGGCGGCGGCGGCGGCTCAAAAAAATTTTTGATGTGTTGTAGAGGAAGTTGAGGGGATCATTTTCGCCCATTGAAGTAGTAGCCGCTGCGCTTCGGTTCGGCGGCAGCGGCGGCTCAAAAAAAACTTTTGATGTGTTGTAGAGGAAGTTGAGGGTATCATTTACGCCCATGGAAGTAGTAGCCGCTGCGCTTCGGTTCGGCGGTTGCGGCGGCTCAAAAAAAAAACTTTTGTTATGTTGTACAGGCAGTTGAGGGAATCATTTTCGCCCATGGAAGTAGTAGACTCTGCGCTTTGGTTTGGTGGCGGGGGCGGCTGAAAAAAAAACTTTTGATATGTTGTAGAGGAAGCTGAGGGTATCATTTTCGCCCATGGAAGTAGTAGCCGCTGCGATTCGGTTTGGCGGCGGCGGCGGCTCAAAAAAAAACTTTTGATATTTTGTAGAGGAAGTTGAGGGGATCATTTTCGCCAATGGAAGCAGTAGCCGTCGTGCTTCGGTTCGGCGGCTCGAAAAAAAACTTTTGATATGTTGTAGAGGAAGTTGAGGAGATCATTTTCGCCCATGGAAGTAGTAGCCGCTGCGCTTCGGTTTGGTGGCGGGGGCGGCTGAAAAAAAACTTTTGATATGTTGTAGAGGAAGCTGAGGGGATCATTTTCGCCCATGGAAGTAGTAGCCGCCGCGCTTCGGTTCGGCGGCAGCGGCGGCTCAAAATAATGCAAAACATTACAATCACAACGAAAACCCTTTTTAAAAGGGAAACGTGACGCAAGTCCTCGTCCCTTCTTCCAAAACAACTGATATCAATTGGGGTGACGCTTAAAGCTTTGAAACGCAAAAAATTCTTTTGGAATGCTTTCATTTTTTATTTAAAAAAATGCGTCACAAATGCCGGACCCCCTAGTGTTATAGTTTTTCTACGCTTTCAGCTTTCATACTCAAGTTCATGCAAAACCAAAAAACGGATTCCCTGGGATTTTTTTAGGTTATGTCTACAAAGCACAACCAACCAAATCCCAAGCACCGACGCTACGCACGGTGCGCAACAGCATGAATGAGTGACCTCAGTAGGGGAAGGAGGGTTGGTCATACAGCAGTAACTGTAAAAGGAAATGAGAAAGTTACTAACGATGGTAAGCAGCGGTAAGTTTAGCATGCTAGCGCCTCACCATTCGTTACGTGCAATTGTTCGAATTAATAAGGCTCGACTATGCAAAACATAAAAGGAATAATTGCACCTTTACCAGTACCTTCTTCCGAGTCAACCTTTTTCGCTCACCCATTCCGTCGTGAATACGGCCTTTTTTTGGGACTCTGCACCTAGTTGTCGATCAAATAGAAAGTATCCTAGAGGAATCTGACGCCTACCAGCTCATGAGAGAGATCGACTTGGCATCTAAATCTGCCATTGTTCATCCTTTCGATCCCGCGCTTGATTTCGATTTACATAGGTTAATCCACCAAAAGACTGATGAAATGACCTTCACCCGTATACAGGTTTTTCAGCACAAATCAGGCCTCATTCGTGCTTTTACCGCTGTAATGCGGAACATCGGACCAATCAGCCAACCTATGACCGACGAGCTAAACTCACTACTAAAGCGTGTTCGTAGTCACGTGTCACCACATGCCTCAAAGGTATCCGACCTAAAGCTTGAAATTGCCCGGCATCGCACACAGCTTTTCACTGAAGTTAACAATGCCTTCACTGAATTCCTCCAAAATATGGATGGAAACACGTACCTACATACATCGTCCCCCACCCAAAAATCATCAAAATACATTAGGTCGCAAGTTCTAGTCAACCTCAGTAGCTCTATCGGTTCGCTGTAGCATCTGTGCACATCCAAAGTTGAAGCTCCCACATGCCACCCTCCGGAAGTTCCTGAACCCAACGATATTAACCAGTTTGTGCATCCATCTGGCACCACAGGTGCAAACAATTGTATGCCTGGCCCAAGCGGCTTGCATATAAAGAGAGCCAAAGACTCCTCCCCCTCAACCTCAGCACAGGAGGCTATAACTTTCCAACCCGGAAACAACGGTCAAGTTTAATCGTTTTATAAAATCAGTCAAGTCAAGATGGCGGCAGATATGGACGTGTTTGTTTTGCTCTGAGTAAGTTTCGTTTATTTTTTGCCCTCTTCGCGTTTTAAATCACAGTTTCTCGTAAATAAGTTAAGTTAAATTAGTGTGTGTTTTTGTAAATTTTTTAGATATCAATTAAAATCTGCATTTTCTTTTCAAGCAACGTAGTGCTCACATAACCTCAAAGTTACAGCGTTTTTCGGGTGTTTGTTTTGTTTTCTTCATGCAAAACAATCGGCGGTTTGTGTTTGTGATTTTGGTATAGAATTTCAAGTAGGTGTTTGTCTACGGTTACGGTTAACTTCTTCGCTATTCATATAGCAATTCTTTTTTGGCAAAAATAAATGAGCTTGCGCTTAGCATCTCAGGCACGTGTGTGATGTCCCCATTGAGGCTTGAACTTCCAGTGCGTTTCGGCTTACCAGGCCGTCCCACTGTACTCATTATTGGTAAAAACGGTCATAGGCAGCCTCGGACGAGTGTTGGTCACGGGGTACGACCAATGCGGGACTCGAACGGTACCCCATCGTTGACGGTCAGGCAATGTAAAAAGGTTGATTGTTTGTTTATTGGAAGTCTAAACGTTAATGGGGGTTTTAGGGGTCGCAAGGGTGAGTTGGTGGACTTGGCAATGGATTATGGTGTAGATATATTAGCGTTGAGCGACATTAGGGCGAAAGGGCAGCGCGAAGAACTGGTGGGCGGTTATAAAGTGTTTTCGTCTGGTGTTCAGTCTGGTAGGGCGAACTGGGGAGTTGGAATGGCTATCAACAGGGAATTAGAAAAGTTTGTTTTGAACGTGCGGTATGTAAGTGAAAGGATCATGTGGGTCTCCATTAAGCTGACAGGAGGTATTTATCGGCTGGTTAGTGTTTATAGGCCGTGCGAGGGTAGCAGTGCTGGCGATCTTGACACCTTTTACGAGCAGTTAGGGGATGTTGTCAGCAAAAAAGGTAGTGAGTGTGTGATTCTGTTGGGGGATTTCAACGCGAGAATAGGAAACAGTAAGACCAGTGGCGGCTATGAAAGGGTAATGGGCAAATTCGGGGAGGATGTTTTAAACTCAAACGGAAAGCGGTTGTTGGATTTCTGCGATTTCAATGGGCTGGCAGTAACCAACTCTTTCTTTAGGCATAGGTGGATCCATCGGTACACTTACGTTAATGATAGTTTGGGGCACAAGTCAATAATTGATTACATGGTTATAGAGCAGGACAGGAGGCAGGAAGTCAGGAACACACGTGTTTTCAGGGGTTTTCACATTTGGCTCAGACCACTACCTTTTGGGTACCCATCTCTCTGTTAGTAAACTCTGTCAGGCTAAAAGGAAAAAAGTGGTGGTTCGGAAATTTCGTGTGGGAAAATTCAGGGACGAGGAAGTTAAGTCTCGCTTTATGTCAAAATTCAGCGAAGCTTTCGAAAGGCTTCCTCCGGACTGCGTAGACATTGAGGTTGAGTGGGCAAACTTTAAGGAAATTGTCTTGGGCGTAGCTGAGGAATGTCTAGGTAGTGTCTCTAGTGGGGGTAGAAACAAGAAGACAGGCTGGTGGAACGCAGATATCAAAAAGGCGGTATTAGAGAAAAGGAAGCTGTATTTGATTTGGTTACAGGATAAGACGGGCGAAAAGCATGAGGCTTACAGGGCTTGCAGGCAGGCGGTTAAGGCTCTAGTCAAGGAAGCGAAGGATCGGTCGTGGAAAAAGTGTGGGGAGGAATTGGAAGAGGCTGGTCAAGGAAGGGGTAAAAAAATTTTGGTCGGCAATCAAGGATATTAGGCGTGGTGGTGAAAAGGAGGGCTGCGGTAGCATTTTGGGTAAAGATGGCGAATTAGTTACAGATAAGGGTGAGGTCCTGAAAACCTGGCAGGATTACTTTCAGGATCTATTCGCCTCTGTCAATCCCGTAACAAGCCTTGACAGGGAAGAGGGCCGTAGCTTGGAGGGTGAGGAGGAAATTACATTAGAGGAAGTGTCACGAAAGGTCAGCAGGCTGAAGGCAGGAAAATCCGCAGGTATAGACGAAATTAGGACAGAATTTATTAAGAATAGCGGGCCGGGGGGGGTTCAATGGCTTTGTAGGATTTTCAATTTAGCATTGAAGTCCTCAGTAGTACCCGCTGACTGGAGCTTCGGTGTTATTGCTCCGATCTTCAAGAAGGGTAACCGCAAAGTCCTTACCAACTACAGGGGGATTTCACTCTTGAGCGTGGTCGGAAGGTTTATACAAGTGTGCTAGTAGACAGGGTTAGGGTTATAGTGGAAGATGTTCTTGACGAGGTTCAGAGTGGTTTCAGACCTCTGAGAGGTTGTCAGGATCAGATCTTTTGTCTCAGGCAGGTTATAGAAAAGCTCTCTGAGAGAAATATTGATTTATACTTGTGCATCATCGACCTAGTAAAGGCATTCGATCGGGTACCGAGGCAAAAGCTGTTCGAGGTACTTGGCGAATACGGGGTTAATGGAAGTTTATTGGGCGCTATCAAACGCATCTACTCAGGGAGCAAGGCTGCGGTAAGGATAGATGGTGAAATTAGTGAGGCTTTCGAAGTTAATGAGGGAGTTCGTCAGGGTTGTTGTCTCTCCCCTCTTCTGTTCATAATTTTTATGGACAAGATTATCAGGCAAGCGAATTTGCAAGGGAATGTGAAGGTGGGGGAAGTAATCATGAAAATCCTGGCCTATGCGGATGACTTAACTCTATTAGCAGATAATGCCAAGGATTTGCAGGAGAATTTAGACTGCCTGAATGCTGCATGTGAGGAATACGGCATGAAAATAAGTGTCAGTAAAACTAAAGTTATGCATATTGGCAAATCCCGGAAGGATGTAGTTTGCAGTTTAAATGGGGAGCAGTTGGAACAGGTCTCTGAGTTTAAATATTTAGGAGCCATTTTTTCGGAGAATGGCAAGTTAGTTAGGGAATTTGAAGAAAGGAGAAGAATGGGAAATGCAGTGGCCAGTCAGTTGAGGTCGTATGTGTTCAACAAAAAGGAGTTAAGTAGTGGCACAAAGCTAGCTATTCACAGGTCAATCTTCAGACCAACGATTTTATACGGTAGTGAAAGTTGGGTGGACTGCGGATACCTTGTGCATGACCTGGAGGTTTCTGATATGAGGGTTCTTAGGAGCATAGCAAGAGTAAATCGGAGGGAACAGTGGGACAATCATATTAGGAACGACGACATCAGGGAAAACTTAGGGGTTACATCAGTGGAAGAGGCGGCAAGGATTAGTCGTCTGCGGTGGTACGGGCACGTTCAGAGGATGGGTAATAGCAGGCTACCAAAGAGGATATTGGATGCTCAAGTCCCGGGTGTGCGTCCCAGGGGTAGGCCAAGGAGAAGGTTTATAGACTCAATTAAATCCGATTTAGAAGTTAGGGGACTTTCTCTAGGCGAACAAACCATCTCCTTGGCACAGGATAGGGGAGTATGGAGAAGGGTGGTCCATGATCAGTAGTAAAGACCTCACACCGAAAGGTACAAACGGTCTATAAAGTGTGATGATGATGATTCTTTAATGTGCAACGCACACTGAAACTTAATTTATTATAAAAATGTAAATATTAATAGAATAAATAAAATAAAAAAAAAAAAAAACAATATTTTTTATGTAGCGGGCGGGAAGAAAATCCGAGAAAATTTCAACCGAACCATGAAAAATCGAAAACGCCTTCAGTCTCCCGAGCAGGGAATATTTTTGAAAATCGTATTTCCAAAAATTTTCCAAATAATAAATTGGAAATACGATTTTCCAAAAAAAGGCCCTGCTCCAAAGTATCTAGTATGTTTTTCACGCTTACATGCTTCATATTCGAGCCGAAAGTAAAAATGTTTACTTTGAGGGGCGAAAGTAAACTACTTTTGACTCTAGTAAGAAGCATGTGAAACTTAATGCGGCACTCGGAAAAGCTCTTTCAGCTCTTGTCGTTGTGAAGTGAACAATTTAACCGTGAGACATCATACCCAGTTGAGCTTCGTTCGTAGAATGTTTAAAAATTGATTTTTAACATATAACTTAATTCGAAAGCGCAATTTAATGTTTTGATGCATTTACTTGATGCTAAACGATTCAAAAAATGTAACAACTTGCTTTATCTCAATTAATTTCTTTAATTTTATCTCTTTCCACCTTTCTCACTACATTTACATCGGAACTGTAGAATGACCTGAAATGGAAATTTTATAATTTCTTGAAGTATTCGCCAATTTACTGTTACAACTTTTTTCATTTATCACAACCTTCTGACTTCGCTCTTTCAAGGTAGATAATGAACTGATTACAGAACAACCAAATAAACACATAAAAGCTTTTGTAACTTGCACTAATCAAATAATTTACCCGTAAATTGTTATATAATGGCCATGGAGTAGTTATGAGGGCTGTGACGCAAGTCCAAAAAAATACTCAGAAAAGTCGTTTAATATTTATCGTTGGAATGTACATGTGGAGTACGAAGTCGCCACTATTGCTATGGCAGTTGTTGTCATCATTTCATTATTGTTCAGCGAATTCAAAAAACCTTGAGTCGTATTTGACTTTGGCTCAGCCTCACAAATAGGGATATACGACACGTTCATACTCAAGTGTTTTTGGTAAATTTTATGGAAGTGTATAATAAGAAATAAAGTTAAAATCATTACAAATATTTTCTGCTCGCTTATTATAGATTACATGGTTGATTGTCTTGTCTATATCAAAATCCCGCGACTTTTCGTTTGTAAATTTGATTTAACATTTCTTTTGTACGAAACAATGAATCAAAGTTGAATGAGATGATTTCATATAATATTATGCTCATACATTAATTATAAAACAAAAAAAGCTAATAATGAAAGAATTAATGGAAATTACTGCGTTAACTAAAAATTAAACGAAAGCTTTTATTTAAATTGATCCGTGAAATTCATAATGTAGTTTGAAATATGAATTTTTGAATTTGAATTTTCGTACAAAAAAAGTAATTGTTTCAAAACGAGCCGTCTACTTCTATTTCGGTAGTTTTTGAATGAGACTCAAACGAAATGCAAACGGTCTTTTGTTATTGCGAGATCGAATCCTTAAACCTCAAGTCTGTTCTCAAACGACTCTTTGGAAATAGTGAAGCTTTTCTGTTGAGAATTTTAATCTACGCGTTCAGTACGGCAACAGCTTCTGTCAAATTAAAGCGAATTTCTTAAACAAAAATGGTGAACATTAAAACTCAAGTATATTCCGACATTCGTTCTTAAAAACACAATCGATCGATTCAAAGAGAGAACTTCGAACAGTTTCCGAAATTTTGGATTAACCGCTGCCGCACAGACAGAACAACAGAAAAACATATGCATCAGAATAGACATGGCAAACATAATAGATGCCTCAAAAAGACTCGAACGTATAAGTAAATATTGCCTTAACTCTTAAGTGTATGAAATTACATCCACAAGTTGGATAGGAAATTGCCGAAATGGCAAATTGGGAAAACCCGTCCAAAGCAACGGCGAAATGCCCAAAGTTTGGAAAAAAAAATTCAAAAAAATTTTGTACTAGGGCCGATCTTCGAATCGACCTAGATCACTTAGGAGAGGCCTCTGACCCATACTTCCATGGACATTAGTTTTCGCTATATTTTTCTTTACAACACTTCACAAAAGAACCTCATCATTAAAGAAATATTTACGAAAAACCACCAAACTTTGAAAGTTGTAAACCGATTTTGCCCACATTCAAATTCGTTGTCATTTATTCAATTATCTTTCAAGAAAAAAAATAATTTTGAAAATCGGATAAGATTTACCCGATTTATGTAGAAAAAAAAACGTTTGGCCTTGGTAGAGAGTCAGTTTTAGGGCCGTGACTGAGTAACGACTCCAAATCAAAAAATGTTCTTCTATCAATTGTCGGGCATGCCAAGACCTTTCGAACAAATTTTTGAAAATTGGAAAAGATTTACGCGAGTTATGTACAAAAGACCGAAACCCACTTAGTTGGCCCTTCGTTCAAAAATCCCATCTGTAATACCATACCCATACCCACTTCGTTCGAACATTTCACCATACCTAAAGAGCTCGCCCTGGAACGTATGGACACCGCCCTGAGAAAATCATTTTTATACAAAAGTTGTATCTGTTCATCTGTGTTCTGAAAAAGCTACAAAATTTTCGCCTGCGGCGCTTCCTTCCTTAGATTTTTTACTTCATCCTAGACCATCTTAATTTCTTTTTCTCGCGCTGGTGCATATGTGCAATTTATTGGATACTTTACTTATATCGCATTTGCAAGGTTATATACTAACTGTGTAATGAGCTGTGTCCACCCTTAGATTGTCTTTATACCCCGCCCGTTACGTCAAAATTTTTGCCTCGAAACATTTGATTTCACGAGATACGAGAATAGGCTATAATAATGATAAACCCAAAAAATTTTCGCCCCCTCCGCTCGCGATATTTTCAGTTGGTGTTGCAAGCCCCCCCCCCCCTCTGTTAAAGCTTCGTAGCTGAGGCTCTGCCATACCAATTAATATATCGTATACCAGTAAGTGTACAACTATTGGTTGAGTCTTGCACCCAATGACCAAAATCAAAGTCGGCGCCTCTGAGTAAATGTCTTCACGCTATACACACATGCATTGTCCCATTGGATCCGTACGAAGTACGAGTCCTATGAGTTTATCACTACGTTTGTAACCAGTCGATTTGAGGGGGAGCGTCGCCATGGACCTCAGATGCCGAATTTACAAAAAAAATATGTTTTCCGTCCGTACGTCAAAAACTTTAATAATGTGACTATCTAGGTTTTGAGCCGGTACAAAGCTTCTACGGCCGGCGGCTAACTGATTTCTCGTGTGAGCACTGAGGAGCTTTTATGTAGATGTTGATGGAGGCTCAAATCATTTTATGATTAACGGCTTCATTCAACTTTGTTTCTCAAGCCTACGACGTTCAAGTTGTATCCGTGTTCACCGGTGGTTTTAAATCATTTCTTTCACAATTGTAGATCTTTGAATAAATAATTGTAAACTGAGAGTGAAAGGTTTAAGTGAGAAGGGTCTTGTCGAAATTAGTTCTGCCCTTTTGAAATAAATTAGATTCCATGATATGGAAGAGAGTAGTAGTAACTTCGGCTAAAAGTTTCGTAGAGAACAGACGTGTTTTAACGTCGCTCTCTCAAATTCTTTTTTTTTATCTTCATTGATTGTAATTGAGTTTTGAGTTTTTTTTTCGCATAAATTTGTTCTTATATTCTGAGGTCAATTGTGCATATTCAAATTGTGAATTTATTTAAATATGCTCATGATGATGGTCAGAATTTTTCTAGGACGTGCCTTTTGTTTACGGCATTACATGTACGAATAAAGTGCTTGCTGTTTAGACCCGTACGAAGTACGAAGGTCTGATGCGTTTACTACCACGTTTGTTAAATTGCGAATTCGAACCCGGGAGTAAGGGGAAAAATTTCTTTGTTGCCTCCAGATGACAAATCAGCGAAAAAAAATGTCCGTCTGTCTGTCTGTCAACACAATAACTTGAGTAATACTTGACCGATTTTCAAAAACTTTTTCTTTCCTGAAAGGTAATCGAAAAATCTTTTATGGGATTGAATCTGGGCACTGTCAACCCAAGGGCCGCCTAGCTAGGGCCGTTTAGGTGGTTTTTGGTCTTTAGTACATAACTCGAGTAAATCTTTTTCGATTTTCAAAAAAATATTTTTTTTGTTTGAAAGATCTGGGTATGGCCAACAATTTATGGAAGAAACTTTTTTGGATTTGAGTCCTTGGACTTAGCTAGGGCACTAAAAACGATTCTATGCTAGGGCCATACGTGTTTTATGTTCATAACTAGAGTAAATCTTTTCTGATTTTCATAAATTTTCTTTTGTTTTGAAGATCTGGGCATGGCCGACAATTTATGGAAGAAACTTTTTTTAAATTTGAGTCCTTGGACTTAGCTAGGGCACTAAAACCGAGTCTATGCTAGGGCCATACGTGTTTTTTGTACATAAATCGAGTAAATCTTTTCCGATTGTCATAATTGTTTTTTTAATCGACAGACCTATGAAAGCCCAACAATTTGTAGAAAAAACTTTTTTGAGATTGGGCCCTATAACTAGGGCACTAAAAACGAGTTTCTGTTAGCGCTCTACGTGTTTAGACCCGTACGAAGTACGAAGGTCTGATGCGTTTACTACCACGTTTGTTACATTGCGAATTCGAACCCGGGAGTAAGAGGAAACTTTTTTTGCGAAAAAAAAGATGTCCGTCTGTCTGGTCTGTCTGTCTGTCTGTCAACACGATAATTTGAGTAAATCTTGACCGATTTTCAAAAACTTTTTTTTTCCTGAAAGGTAGTTGAAAAACTGAGGTCAAGTTTGAAGATGAGCAAAATCGGTAGAATAGTTCTTGAGATATGGTCGAAAAGGTGTCCAAAAACGTGGTTTTTCGAAGGTCGGTGAAACTTTTTCACGCATATCTCAGCAAATATAGCACGTAAATTGTTCAAATTAGCGTCAAATGAAAGCATTAGATGTCACAAAACTGGGAAAAACTATTTGTGGAAATCGGTTGTGTGGTTTGGGCACTGGAATGGAGAAAATTTTATTTCTCAGCCGTATACAATACCAGATGGGTTTTCATCAATCTATGTTTTATTATGATTATGAAACATAGAGACTTACTCCCGAAGACAAAGTTGTAGAGAATTAAATTTTAGCGAACACGTGTTTCAGGGTTTTCTCGAAAAATGTACCAATCCTAGGATTTAGCCACATGTAGATTTCAGAGGAATGACTCCTATCTCTAGAACTATGGCGCCATGGCAGTTAGAAGAATCAATTATTATAAGGAAAAAGCGTGTCGTGTAAAATCATTGATTGATCAGTTTGAATAATCGATTCTCCATTAGACCCAATTATCCAAATTCTTCCGCGGAAAGTCGTTCGGACATTGAACAAGCTTTTGAAAGCCTTCATTTTTCTTTGTCCGAACGAATTTCCGTGGAAGAATTTGGTTAATTGGGAGATATCGTAATGTCACATTTAATCATTAAAAGGATGAAGTAACATGTTGACAATAACAAAAAATAACAACAGATCTTTGCAATCTGAGGACATCCCAAACATATTGTTCGTAAGTCAAAGTCCCATAAAACAGCAAAAGTCTAAACAAACCCTATAGTAAGCACAATAGGCCAAAACGGAAGCCTCCGTGCGCGTTCTATTTCATCGAGGTAGAACAACTATTTTTAATAAAAAAAAGGCGTGTGCTAAATGCACTGCAGTGCAAATAGTGTTCTAATAGAGCATTTGATAATTTCTATTATTTCTTGATTATTTCTGAGGGACCGTCCATAAAGCAAGTCCGTTTGAGGGGGGAGGGGGGTTTCCTTAAAAGCGGACAAAATGGGACAGG
>CM055404.1:67497960-67516356 GCA_029228625.1 Pseudolycoriella hygida | reverse complement strand
TTATAACAACAAGGCGGTCGATTAGAATCAACCGGCGATCGATTAAAGCCAACCCGCAATCAATTTAAGCAACAGGCGGTCGATTAAAACCAACCGGCGGTCCATTAAAACCAACCGGCGGTCGATTGAAACCAACCGGCGGTCGATTGAAACCAACCGGTGGTCGATTAAAACCAACCGGTGGTCGATTAAAACCAACCGGCGGTCGATTAAAACCAACCGGTGGCCAATTACAACCAACCGGCGGCCAATTACAACCAACCGGCGGCCAATTACAACCAACCGGTGGCCAATTACAACCTACCGGCGGCCAATTACAACCAACCGGCCGTCGATTGAAATCAACCGGATGTGATTAAAACCAACCTGCAAGACACGGCCGGTTGGTTGGCGACTTATAATTGGCGGTCGGCAACTTATAACTCACGGCAGGTGAGTTTTAATTCACGACCGGTGGAGCGTAATTGACGGGCGATGATATAAGTAACGGCCGGTGACCTTTAATCCACGGTCGGTGACTTTGATCCTTCCCTCGAATGAAAAATTACTGTGAGTTTCCTCCTCTTCAGGGCATATGATTTTTCGTTTCGCCTGGAGACGTCTCCAAAAAGTAGATCAAAAGTTATTTTAAAAATGTGATCTCATTTTAAGTAAAAATAAAAAATATTTTCATCCTAATCAAAGAAACAAAGTAGGCAATAAGACATGAATTTCGTCAATTTGTCAGTTTTTTATGAAGTCCGGTTCTCATTTCATTCGGTTCAATTAAAATAAAATAAAGAGTTAGTGATTTAGTGATAAAAATATGGAACGGCCAAATCGTCAGAAACATTTGAGCGTGGCTCAACGTGGAGCCATCATTGGACAACACATGGGTGGGTTGTCTAATGCAGCAATCGCCAGATCATTGAATGTTTCGGTAAGTTTGTTTTATTTATTTCAAAACAATATTATTGCGGAATGGAAAGCTATAAAATTTTCATTATCTGCGACATGGCCGGATAACCGAAAATGAATTTTAGCTTGGAAGCTTTAGCCATTGGAAGTTGTTGCAAATTTAATTTTTGTTTAATTTTGCAACCAATAAGTTAGTAATCAATTTCCTTTTATAAAGATTTGAGCTATCATGGCCCCACTGTAGTAAGTGGCCGTGACGCAAGTCTTACACGCCAAATCATGCAAATTTAATTCCTATTAGATGTTTCAAATTAAAGTGTTACTGCCACCTCAGCTGTGAAGTAAAGTAATTTAATAAAAGTTTAAGCCGACTAGCAGTCAAAGTTTGATTACATATTACAAATTTTTTTCTTAAATTCAATTATATTTCAAAAAATTTACATTTTTTCAGAGAGTTTCCTACAGAGTTGTAGATTTTGAGATGAGTTATTTTACATCCTCGTTTAATTCACTATTGCGTAAAAGTGTTACCCACGTTATACTCTAACTGTATCATAAACTACAGCAGCTATGTTTGTATAGTTTGAAACAAAACAGAGAAAATTGAGGGGAACATTTTTGTGCATCGAAGTATGTGTCCGAGGCTTTTCGTTAGGGTCCACCGACCCCAAGACACGAAATTTGGCTGCGTTATACGAGTTTTCAAAGTTGTCTACAAAGCATAAGTTTTAAAACTTTCTTCAGAAATATAGCAAATATACTGGTGCATTCGCTCGAAAGTTCTCCAATTATATTACGGTAGAACATTAGAACGAGTGCATAATATAAGCACGACGTTTGTAACCATTCGAATTTAGGTTCTATTTAAGAGAAATTCGCAAAAAAAAGTTTTTGTCCGTCATCACGATAACTCGAGTAAAATTTGACCGATTTTTAACTTTTTTCCCTGAGAGGTAATCGAAAACGTGAGGTCAAAAGCCTAATTTGTGTTGGGTTTTGTTTTGCCTAATTTCACCTAAAGAGCTAATTTTGAGTTAAACTGAATCAAACTTCAATCCACTCTCCGTCTCTCTTCGCGAAGTTCCATTTTCGTATACGGAACAAGCTGTGACGACGGCAGTTAACGTCAAATCATCAATCAAAGGTCCTGCAGAATGGTGGTTTGGAAAATATTGTGTTTATGCAGGTGAGTAAACTTTTGAATACTGTCATGCTAATTCATAATTATATCCGTTCATAAAGTATGTCGCGCACAAATCGACATTTTTCAGATCCCTCCCCCTCCCAAAAAAAATTTTTCTCCAAAACAAATTTTCACCTTCGGCTACCTTCGAAACACTTTGTCTCACCTTCGGAACACTTCATGTCACCTTCAGTACACTCCGTGTTACCTTCGGAACACTTCGTGTCACCTTCAGCTACCTTCGGAACACATCGTGTCACCTTCGGAACAATTCGTTTAACCTTGGGTTACCTTCGGAACACTTCGTGTCACCTTCGGTTACCTTCAAAACACTTCGTGTAACCTGCGGACCACTTCGTGTCACCTTCGGCTACCTACGGAACACTCTGTGTCACCTTTGGCTACCTTCAAAATACTTCGTTAGATCTTCGGCTACCTTCGGAACATTTCGTGTCACCTTCCGAACTCTTCGTGTCACCTTCAGCTACCTTCGGAACACTTCGTGTCACCTTGTCGGAACACTTCTGTCGGTTACCTTCGGAACACTTCATGTCGCCTTGGGTTACCTTCGGAACACTTCGTATCACCTTCGGAACACTTCGTGTCACCTTCGGAACACTTCGTGTCACCTTCGGTTACCTTCAAAACACTTCGCGTAACCTTCGGAGCACTTCGTGTCACCTTCGGTTACCTTCAAAACACTTCGTATAACCTTCGGAGCACTTCGTGTCACCTTCGGCTACCTACGGAACACTCTATGACACCTTCGGCTACCTACGGAACACTCCGTGTCACCTTCGGAACACTTCGTATCACCTTCGGCTACCTTAAGAACACTTCGTGTCGGCTTCGGCTACGTTCGGAACACTTCGTGTCACACTCGGTTACCTTCGGAACACTTCGTGTCACCTTCGGCTTACTTGAACACTTCGTTTCATCTTCGGCTATCTTCGCAACACTTCACGTCACCTTTGACTACCTTCAAAATACTTCGTTTGATCTTCGGCTACCTTCGTAACACTTCGTGTCACCTTCGGCTACCTTCGGAACTCTTCGTGTCACCTTCAGCTACCTTCGGAACACTTCGTGTCACCTTCGGAACACTTCGTGTCACCTTGGATTGCCTTCGGAACACTTCGTGTCACCTTCGGTTACCTTCAAAACACTTCGTGTAACTTTCGGAGCGCTTCGTGTCACCTTCGGTTACCTTCAAAACACTTCGTGTAACCTTCGGAGCACTTTGTATCACCTTCGGCTACCTGCGGAACACTCTGTGACACCTTCGGCTACCTAGGGAACACTCCGTGTCACCTTCGGCTACCTTCGGAACACTTCGTGTAACCTTCGGCTACCTTCGGAACACTTCGTGTCACACTCGGCTACCTTCGGAACACTTCGTGTCACCTTCGGCTTCCTTGAAACACTTCGTTTCATCTTCGGCTACCTTCGGAACACTTTGTGTCACCTTTGGCTACCTTCAGATACTTCGTTTGATCTTCGGCTACCTTCGGAACACTTCATGTCACCTTTGGCTGCCTTCAAAATACTTCGTGTCACCAAGTCTCCTCACCGATCTGTGAGATTTGTAAATAAAAACAACAAAGCTGATTGAGTCAGTCCAAGTTAAGTGAAGTTGAATGTAGCACCATCCTTCGGCTTATTGGAAAAGCCATTCGAATCCTGCTAGTTTCACTCCTAGTATACTCCATAAATAACATTGACTTTCTCGCGAGAATGAAGCTCAAAAAAATGTATGGCCTCAATTGGCCAAACTAGTGAAAAACTATCTAGTTTCTAACGCTTCATGGATAATAAACCATATTATTATTATTACGGGTATATTTAACCTCAACAAAAATCACTTGAAGGCAAAAATACGACTGGGATAAGTGATTGGCGCCAGGGCACGTTTTCATTTAGAAAGTAACAAAAAAAGCGCCAACGATTGGCGTCACGCCGGTGCACGGATCTGTTTCTATTCTCACGAAAAATCACAAAATATTGAATCCCCTAAAAGCCAATTGATCCCAAAATATGGCAGCATTTGGGGCCGACGCTTGGGTCTATTTTAACAACATTTTTTAAACGTCATCTGAAATGGCTAAATTGAGACTCCCGGCATATCCAAAAATGTATCAAATAGATTTTAGACACTTGACATCTAAAATTCGGGGCTATTGACGCACGGGTCTATTTCAATCTTAACGAAAATCACTTAGACAAATAAAATTTTTCAAAAAAACACTTTTTTATTTCAATTTAATTTTTACAGGACAATTGCTCGTTCCATCGATCTCGTTACACAAGACAATGGTTCTCCGCACATCCAGAACTCGAGTTGATAAGAGCACCAGTCAATTCTCCAGACCTAAATCCAATAGAAAACACTTGGGCCATGGTTGTAAAAGGTTGGGAGACAATATATCCACGCAATAAAACCCGATTGGAAGAGTATATTTTTGAGCGGTGGGAGTCCCTCAGAAATAATCTTGAGTATTTCAGAAAACTATATGCGTCCATGCCTCACCGAATGCAGGCGGTTATAGATGCAAATGGCGGCCCAACGAAATATTAGAACGTGAAATCACAAAAATTTAATCGGAAACCTCCGAATTTGAATTGAAAATTAAATTAATTTTACTTTTAAAATCTTTTTTTAATATGAAAATAATTTATTACATTTCGTAAAAAATTATCGATCGACTCTATGAGTCACGTCCGATCGCGTTAACAACACAAAATGAATGTATTCACAGAGAGCAAATTTCCTTATCCTAAATAATAACCTATACCAAAGGGGGAAATCACTTGCAAAAATGCCCAAATTAAAATAATCTTAAAAAATTTTAAAAATCAAAAATGGCAGATTTATTATTAATGTTATTAATAATTTCAAAAATATTAAAAATTTCAAAAAACTCCCAAAAATGTAAATGACATTGTTTAAATTTTTGAAACTTGTGAAATAATGACACTTTTTTAATTTCAAAAGATCCTAAAAATATTGCAGATTTAAAAAATCTCTCAAAAATATATAAAATATAAAAATTTAATTTTAAAACATTTTAGAAATATTAATAAATTTTAATTTTTTGAAATTTTTAAAATTTTTAACCAGAGTAACTAGAGTAATCTTCGAATTAATAGCGTCTTGTTCGTTTGACTATCAGTTTAATACTCGTCATTGTCTTTGATGTTACAACTAGGGTTGACCGATGTCATGTCTCCAATACTCTACACAAAGAACTTCAAAAAAAAAGTTTTTAAAATATGAGAGCTTATTATAATTTTAAAAATATTAGAAAGTTCTGAAAACTGTCTAAAAATATAATTTTTTTTAAAATTTCAAACAAATTTGCGGATAAATTTCACATTTTTAGAAAATAAAATAATGGCAAATCAATTTGCAATGAGTTCCTTTTAAAAAAAATTGAAGATATTACGCTTAAAAAATTGTTTTTACATTTTTTTATGAAGTTTTTTTTTATATTTGCTTTTTAAATTTTGTTGAAAGATCTTTTTTAATTTTTTTATTCTTTTTACTTTTTAAATTTTTTAAAAAAAATAAATTTTGTTTGTGTTAAAAAAATTAATTTTTTGTTTTTAAAATTTTTTTTTAAAAAAATTAATTTTTTTAAAAATTATTTTTTTAAATTATTTTTTTTTAATTTTTTGAAAAAATATTTTTCAACATTTTTATTTTCTAATTTTTTATTTAGAAAATTTTTGGGGCTTTGTGTGGCTTTAGAAGAAGTTTTTTTACACTTTTGTTTTTTGTCTATCCAAAGAAAAAAATAACAAAAATTCCAAAAACATTTTCAAGAAAAAAAGTTCAGACATAGACGAACCCCAAAAATATTCCAAAAAAAATTATACAATTAAAAAATATCAAAAATAAATTTGAAAGATAAATTTCACAAAGAATTTAAAAAAAAACTTGAAAAATATTCAACAAAAATTCCAAAAAAATTGAAGCAACAATCTTTGGGCTAGGGCCAGAGCCGTTGCTAGAAGATATGCATTTGAGAGTTCTTCCTGCTTTGCACAACAATGAGTTGATGGCAAAAAATACATAATCCGAAATAAAAAGTAGGTAGGCACCTCCAAGTTCAAAGAAGTTACGAAAAAATGCTTTCGAAATTGTGTTATAACAGTTTATATGGCATTTTATAACAGTTGGCGAGTTGCTGTGGGTTACTATTTGTCATAACCCAAATGCTGCCACCAAAATGCTGTCATCAATACCATACAATTTCTATAGCAGGCTGCTACAGTTGGAATGCGACAGCCCTCTGCCATTGGCGTAGACACTCTGTCTTCGGTTTTTCTTGACGGCAACTCATTGTTGCCGGCGATGACCCACTGCCATCGGCTTAGGATGACGACAGCCCACTTCTGTCGGCGATGACCCACTGCCATCGACTCTTTGTTCAGATAGCAATAGCCCACTGCCATCGGCGATAGCCCTCCGTTATTGACTTTGGTTCGGTTAACGATAGTCCAACTACTATCGGCGATGGCCCTCCACCATCGACTTTCGATTCATTTGCGACAGCCGAACTGCTGCCGGCAATAACCCAACTGTTAATGACTTTTCGTTCATCCGAAAACAGCTCAACTGCTGCCGACTTCACACAATTCTGTTTTGACCAAACCAAAAATTTGCCAACAATTTTATCGGTTCCATTCACCAAAAATAATTTCAACTTTCACTAATTTTTTTATAATATTTCTACTTCCGTGCCCTGGGCCCATAACCTTTTGGTTTACTAGGATCAGCGCAGCTTCCAAAGGTCCAACAAATAATAATTTAGAGCAAAGCACTTCTTTACGAAATGACAATTTAATTTAGAATGAACATTTTACATAGGTTTAACACTAGATTAGATTACAATAGGACCATATCAAATTGATAAGTTAACATTGTGAGCTGCGCTAATCCTGGTAAACTAACACATAGAGCGATTTCCGTGCTTATTTCGCAGAGAAATAAGCCAAAAAGTTGCAGTGACCTTAAAAAACCACGTTTTTGACAACTTTTAACTTCGCAAGTTCTGGACGGATTTTGCTCAAATACAATCACATAATCAATTTTCAATTACCTTCCAGAAAAAAAAATTATTTTCAAAATCGGTCATGTTCTACTCGAGTTATCGTGTCGACAGAAAAACTAAACAACTCCGGGTCTAAATTCCCCTAGTTCGTTCAAAAAGCTACGCTAAGGGGGGGGGGGTTACGGGCTCGTGACGACAGTCCAAACATTATTTTTGCAATCTCAAACATTTTAGTGTGACAGGAGGAGGGAGGTTCGGATATCTGACACTTTTGCGTGACATACTTTATGAACGGCCCCTTACAAACATAGTGGTAAGCACAATAGAACCCTTTTCGAAGCACTGCATTCTTAGCAACGTGTCTGAAAAAGTTAAATTAGGTTGCTTTCTTAAAGCTTTGGTGCTTCACACGCTAAGTGAATACGTAGTCTTCTTCAGTGGAGATATCGCAAGGGACCGCTTTTATCACTTTGGCCATTAACAACATCCTCTGCGATGTAACCTCCAACCTCCTGCGCGTATTTAAGCTGCCTCACCTATTTAAATTACGAAATTGGAATTGGAAAAAAATAAAATTTCCAAAAATGTCATCGATCTGTCCCAAAAAATCAACATAGGTTTCCCCTCGAGTTATACGCAATCAAAGCTGAATAAATGAATTCTTTTACCTCCAAAAACACTCTATATAACAAAGCAGTGAAAACAATTCTATAAAGACTTGGAATTGTTTTTTTGTTTATGATTATGTAATCTAATTAACTGTTTTAAATAGCTATTGAATAGGTATTGAAATTGAAACCTCATTTTTTTTATTTTAAATATTTTCGAGTATTTTTGCAATACTTCAGAGCGCATTCAGCTGCCAAAATTTTTTTCGTGCAAAACCTTTAAGAACCCTTTTCAAACATTTCTCGAAAAACATTTTGCGAGCTTAAAATGCGTAAAAGTGACGCAAAGTTGCTCAAGAGAATTACACTATCTGAATTTTGTTGCCAAAAATGTTGCAAAAATTAAACACTGAAAAAAAAATTTATTAACTTTGAGGCTTATCGAACAAAGTGATTCTTGTTCTAGCCGGTAGTGAGTATTCATATTCTTTAACGGACGGTGTAACACTCGTTTTGCCGGGTCCCGTTGAAGATATGATAACGCCCATTACAAAAGTTGGAAGTTCTGAATCGGCTATAGCAATTTTTTGGTTCCTAATTTGTCAAAAAAAACGCTCCACTTTTTCTAAAACAAAATTACTTTGTATTCAAAAAGTTTCGTCACAAATGCCAGACACAAAGATGAAATAATTTTTCAACGCGTATGTATTCAGTTTTTACGCTGAATGTAAGTTTTGTTTCTTTGTGCGAAGATGGTTTAATAGTTTAACATTCGTTTAGCCGAGTCCCGTTGAAGATTGGGGTCATTACAGATGTTTGTAAACTGGGAACAGCTTTCAGTAGGTAATATTACGAAAAAGCGTGAATTTTGATGCATGGAACAATGATTTCGAAACATATTATGCTGAAGTGCTTCTTACAACAAAATCTCATTTTTTGGTGACATAGTGAGTTGAAGCAAAATTTCATTTTCACATTTTTAATGAAACAGCCCGATAACCCTTACGCCCATTTAAAGTTGGAATTTCTCAACCGGCTAGAGCTTTTCTTTGGTGCCTGATTTGCCGAAAAAACGCTCCAATCGGTTCAGAACTTCAAACTTTTTTAATGGGCGTAAGTGTTATTATATCTTCAACGGGAATGTTGAAACGAATGTTAAACTATATTCTCACAAGGAAACAAAATTTACATTTTTGCAGCGTAAAAACTGAATATGCGTTGAAAAATTATTTCATCTTTGCGTCTGGCATTTGTGACGAAACTTTTTTAATACAACGTAAATTTGTTTTAAAAAAAGTGAAGCGTTTTTTTGGCAGATTTGAAACCAAAAAAATTGTTCTAGCCGATTCAGAACTTCCAACTTTTTTAATGGGCGTAAATGTTATCATATCCTCAACGGGACGTGGCTAAATGGATGTTAAACCGCCCATTAAAAAATATGAATGTTTAGGACCGGCTAGGACAAGAAAAACTTTTTTCGATAAACCTCAAAATATCCTTCGCATTGTTAGTCTAAAACAAACAAATTATTGTCAACACAAATCTAATATGGACGTAGTTATATTTTGTCCCAACAAATAAAATATGACCAGAGACGTGGTAGCAAGTGGTTGCGGTGTAGATAGTTTCTTTCTAAACTAAGCTTTCAAGTCGTCTAACTGTACAAACCATGGACGTTGCAACGCAACAATGCACAAATGGAATCGATCGATTGCACCGGACTGTGATTGTGGACACAACACACAAACGATTGGACATATAGTAAATGACTGCACGACGCGTAAGTTTTCCGGAGGAATACGAGAGTTAAATCAGGTAACTGACGATGCAGCTAGATGGTTAGAAGGGTTGGACGTTTACCTATGAACCAGAGATTCGTGATATTGACTTGTGATATTTGTTTTACATTCTAAGATTTGGGTCATTTTTTTACCCATTTTTTTTTTAAATTGTTTTATTCCTGATTCTTATGTTGTGCTGATTTTGTAAATACCTATACGGGTAAATAAAAAACTTATGACATTTCGGACAAACTAGTCCAAATTATCCAACGTAACCAGAACATTTATTCTACTTGGTTCTACGTTCTACTGTATCGGTGGCACACATAAGGAAAACTCTCTTCGCTGCTTGCCATTGTCTGATGAGTTGCGGTAAAGAGAACCCTTATGTGACGAAACAGTGTCTCAGCACGAGTTAAATGCTCAAAATTTCCTAAACGGAAACCTTATCAGGCTCGATACGAGTACTCAATTTTATAATCTATCTGCGACGTTTATGCCTCTTCAGTACACCTTTGTCGCAAGACCATGTGTATATCAGCGTGGTCACATATTGAGTGAGTAATCGTATCGACTATGCGGTCTTATATACAACTCGTTTGTTCGATTATTCAAAGAGAAACTCTTTGGCTTAGTAGATCCGTTGTTATGTTAACATTTGGAAGTACTGGTCAAAATTTTGTTATGCTGTTTGTATCTGCAGCGGTAGTAATTTCAATTCAGTCAATGTTTCTTTGATCTTGCAATTTTTAAAATATTTCGGCGATTTTATCAGAAATAGATCAAAAGTTAGCGTTAATTTGAAAATGCGGCATAGATTTCCAACATCCATGGTAGATAAAATAATCAAAAAACATTCTGATAAAGCCCACAAAAATAACATGTCAACCCTATTCTCTCAAAAAAACAAGGAAAAACAAGTAAATATAATTAGGATAACCTACGCCCCGAAAGTCACAAACAAGTTGAAGTCAAAACAACAAACTCTGCACAATGTTAGGTAACACGAAGGACAAAACCCCAAAATTACAAAAATCTGGAATTTATGAAATAACTTGCGGCGATTGTGGGGCTAAATACTACGGTCAAACAAAAAGACAAGCTTTAATTAGATACAAAGAACATCTGTCAGCTATCAGACTCAATCAACCCTCAAAATCGTCAGTTGCGTCGCACTCACTAGAATTACTACATCTCAACTTCAAGAACGACAACATAAAGTTAAAAAAAGTAATAAATAACGCGGCAACTTTGGACGCGTACGAAAGTTATTTTATTCCTGCGCTATCTTTAACTGCAAAACTATTTTTAATTTGAGAATTTTAAAATTGGGTAAATTTGAGAAAATTGGAAAAATATGGAAATATCGGAAAAATTTGAGAAAATTTGGGAAAATAGGGAAAACATTTTTCCAAAATAGTCTCTGCTATCATCAGTCACATCATTATGCCCGTTGCATAAAAGTGTTCTTTGAATCTCTCCAAGACATCATGTTCCGTTTACTGCTTTGCATATGATTATTCATGGGTTGAATTCTTTCCTTTGATTGTTTATATGTTTATAGAACTTTCGTGATTCATTTGCGCTAAACAATCTGTCCAGCTGAAGTAGCGTAATATCTTCGAGCTCTCTCTTCTTGCGCCGGTGCAAACGTTTTTCCTCCTTCCTCAGTTCTTTGTATCTCGCATCTATTCACTCGTTCTTGCAGTTTCCTTTTGTTAGGATTGTGTGAACTATCGATCACACTGTTCATATGACCACTCGGGTCTTGTCTGATATTTGTAAATATAGTTGTAAGAATGTCATTGCTAATAAAGCTCTCTTCTTGTTTGTTAGTGAAACTGACTGGACGCTTTTATTTACCCTGCGTATAAATCGACGCTACAGCAGGTTTTGGGCTCAGTTACTCGCTGAAATATAAGTGTTCACGAAAAAAAAGAAGAAGCTGGAAATCATTTAAAACCTTTTTTGCCAGCCGATGGTCGATATTTCCGTCAATTTTTATTGATAAATTTTTGAATTATTGTGTGTGAAAAATTTAATAGTCCGAGATGTCGAACGATGTGAGAAATTTCTCGAAGTTGAAAGGTCGAGAAAACTTTGATCTGTGGAGAATTTCTGCTAAGTCTTACTTGGTCATCAAAGGATTATGGTCGTGTACATTAAAAGAACCAACGGCTGGAAAAACGGAAGAAATGGAAAAAGATTTGAAGGCGCTATCGGAATTGACTTTACTGCTCGACGAAAGTGTTTATTCGTACATAGCTAATACAAACACCTTCAAGCAGGCATGGGTAAATCTAGAAAAGTCTTTCGAGGATAGTTCATTATGTAGAAAAGTGGAACTCCTAAAACAATTGGTCAAAATTACATTGGATGAGTGCGATTCTGTTGAAGGTTATGTAAGTCAGATGGTAACCACGTGCATGAAAGTTTGTAAAGCTGGACTGAAAATAGACGACGAGGTGTTAGCTTCATTGATGTTGGCTGGGCTTCCGGAGGAGTATAAATCATTGGTGATGGCTGTCGAGTATTCCTAGACAAAACTAACTTCGGATTCAGTCAAGACTCTACTATTACAAGAACCCAGGCTCAACAACAACAGCAACCGTGGAGGCGCCTTCTTGGCGAAATCGAAGAAGAATCCATTCAAGTTTCGATGTCATTCCTGTGGTGAAATGGGACACATGGCGAAAAATTGATCAGAAAAGGAGGAGGAAGGAAACGAGACTCGTTGGTCATCATAGAAGTGTTCGTCGTACAACTGCCTTCTGAATTGAATGATGTCGCAATAAAACGTGTGAGCGAAAAGTGAATGGTGAATCGTGAATCAACGAATTTTTATGTAGTAGAAGTGAATGGTTTTTGCCTACATTCAGACTAAATGAAAAGTTTTTTTTTTTGTGTGAAGCAAAAAGCGAATTAGTTTTTTTGCATTGAATTTTTGTTTTTGTATTCGTCAAAGTGAATTAGTTTTGACGCATAACTTTTGATCAGGATAAGTTAGTAGAATCAAGTTTTTATGATTATTTTGATGTGATCAGTGATTATCGATTACGGAGGATGTTGGGATTGCGTGAATCACACTGTTCAAATGACCACTCGGGTCTTGTCTGACATTTGTAAATATAGTTGTAAGAATATCATTGCTAATAAAGCTCTCTTTTTGTTTGTTAGTGAAACTGACTGGACGCTTTTATTTACCCTGCGTATAAATTGACGTTACAGCACCTTTCTTAATTTCGCAGCGTGTTTAAGTTCTGTAGCATTAGTACACTCCGCATCAAACCAGGTATTGAAGTCATTAGGGCTCTGATATCCTAAGGTGTTGGTCGCTTCTTGTTTGATTAATTCACTCACCGATTGCCAGTCGAGAGGAGTATCATCTGATTGAGCTTGTTGAAGTTGTTGAAGCTTTGTGCTAATGTTTTCAGCATATGTCGCCGCTATCTGTGGATCTCTTAGTTTGTCCACTGCAAAAGGCCTCACAGTTTCTCGTTGGCCATTATGAAACCGGTCAAGATGTGATCGCAGTGTTGACACCACAAGGTAGTGATCAGAGTCGACATTTGCTCTCCAACATGTTTTAACGTCAAGTACATCAGTGAGGAGTCTTCCGTTAATCAATAGTTGGACGATTTGATTAGGTGAAAGGTTGTCATTAGGGTGCTTCCAGCTAGTTAGATGTCTGCTTTTATGTTGGTAGAAGGTAATGTTCACTACAAGGCCGCGAAATAAATCATGCGTTGTCCGTTGTCATTCGTTTCATCATGCAGACTGTATCTTCCTCTTTACCCACTGGCGTTGAAATCTCCCAAAACAGTTTTGATAACGCGTGGCGGTAGTTCATCGTAGATATTTGCGAGCATTTCATAATATTCGTCCTTGACTATGTCTGACGATTCATTACGTGGCACGTGTACATTAACTAGGGACTAGTTCTTAAAAGGCCACGAAACACGAAATTAGGCATAAAAAAACAAGCGCTTTTATTAAAGGCAATAAAAGCAGAAAAATAAACAGTTAAAAAAATTGAAAAAATAGCAAAAGTGCTAAATAATTTTTTCAAATTAAATCTCAAAAGCATAATAAATAATTGCGTAAGAAATTATGTCTCCACAGAAGATTTGGGGGATAATCCGAGAAGATTCAAAATAATCTCCCGGAAACTATGCAACAATTCTAAATTGCTTGCTGGCACCTTCGCCGACGAGATGTGTTACGTTAACGCGAACGAGCCGCCGACCCAGGAGTGGAGCCCTGGGGAAGATTTTCCCCAATTCTTAGATTTAATTCTCATATCCTTTATCCGCATATTGACTCTTTCTTCTCCTGCTTTCGTTGCAATAGTTTTTCCACAATCGCTCGCAGTCATATGTCCCAGAGCCAGGACCAATTTTGTTTTGTGATGGTAGCCCAACCGACTAAGGCTATGTATGCTGCCGTTGTCTCTTACCGATGAGATCAAACGCACCATACTAAGTCACCCCCCCCCCCCCTCCTCTTGATAGTGCCTATCTGCCTTCGGCCCTTCCTATACGTGACGTTAAGATACTAGCCGAAGACCGCCCCCCTCATCGTTTTGTTAACACACACCCACACTACTACACCAGGGTTGGTTACCTGATCATTCATGCGGGTTGCTCACTATAACAGATGTCACTGCGGGTAGCATAGGATGTTGGAGTAGGTGGACAGAGGCTAAGGTACATAATGAGTACCATATTATGAGAAATGACTATGAACGGGAAACAATGAGAATTGAGTACGAACGATAAATAATCGGAAATGTCTATGAATAGAAAATAATGGGAATTGATTATGAACGGGAAATAATGTGAAATGACTATGAACGGGAAATAATTGGAAATAACTGTCAACAGGAAGTGATAGGAAATGACCATCAACGGGAAATAATGAGAAATGACTATGAACGAGAAATAAATATTAAGGTAAAATGACTAGTGAACGGGAAATAATGGGAAATAACTATAAACGGTAAATGAAAGTAGCTGACTCTGAACGGAAAATAATGCAAAATGATTAGGAACGGGAAATAATGAGAAATGACTATGAACGGAAAATAATGGGAAATCACTACGAACGGGAAATAATAAGAAATGACAATGAACGGAAACTAATGAGAAATGACTATGAATGTAGACCAAGCAGAACGCAACAAACACAATAACTACATCGACTTGAAAAGACAATACATATTTACCCCGTTGGCATTCGAAAGCTTTTGTGCCGTTGGTCCGGAAACAAACCTATTCTTAAAGAAATTAGGGAAACTCATCGCGAGACGCACAGGTGAACCTAGATCGCTCAATTTTCTCTATAAGTGTTCGTGATACGCATTGTAATAATAGTATTGACCAGTTTAACGTATTTTAGTAACTGAATAGACAAAACAATAAAATGATAAATGACTACGAACGGGAAATGATTATAAACGTGAAATACTGGAAAATGACTATGAACTTTAAATGACTAGTGAATGAGGAATAACTATGAACGCGAAATAATGAGAAATAATGGGAAATAACTATGAACGGGAAATAATGGGAAATGACTACGAACGAGAAATAATAGAAATTACTATGAACAGAAAATAATGGGAAATGATTATGAACGGGAAATAATGGGAAATGATGATGAACGGGAAATAATTGGAAATAGCTAAGAACGAAAAATGCCTAGTGAACGGGAAATAAGGAAAATAACTATGAACGGGAAATAATGGAAAATGACTACGAACTGGAAATTTTAGGAAATGACTATAAATGGAAAATCATGGGAAATTACTATGAACGGGAAATAATGGGAAATTACTATGAACGGGAAATGACTAGTGAACGGGAAATAATAGAAAATGGCTATGAACGGTGAATAATGGAAAATGTCTATGAACGGGAAATGACCATTGAAAAGTAAATAATGGAAAATGACTTGAACGGAAAATGATTAATGAACAGGAAATAGCTATGAACGCGGAAAAATGAGAAATAATGGAAATTAACTATGGGAATTATTGGAAATTACTATGAACGGAAAATGACTAGTGGTAGGGAAATAATAGAAAATTACTATGAACGGAAAATAATGGTAATAGGAAATGACTATGAACGGGAAATAATGGGAAAAACCTACGAACGGGAAATGACTAGTTAATGGGAAAAGACTATGATCGCGAAATGACTAGTGAACGAGAAATAAAGGGAAATTACCACTGAACGGGAAATGATGGGAAAAGACTATTGAACGGGAAATAATAGAAAATGACTGCGAAATGAACGGGAAATAACTATGAACGGGAAATAACTATGAACGGGAAATAACTATGAACGGAAAATGAAGTGAACGGGACATAATGAGCAACACCTATGAACGGGAAATAATGAGAAATGACTACGAACGGGAAATGACTGTGAACGGTTAGTAATGTGAAGTGACTACGAATGAGAAATAACCATGAAAGGAAATGACTAGTGAACCAATGAAACACCTTTACACACCAACAACACACATGCGGACTTTCCAATCCACTCGCTTTTTTTACTTTCTTTCAAGGAAGTTTTTAGTCAGCTGAAATCTGACCTCTCACTCAGACACTCGCAAATTTTTGATCGCTCCGCTAACGACTTATCCTTTCTTTCTAAGACAGCTTTATGAAACTGATATCAGATCAATTTCTTTCTTCTTTACTGTAGCAGTATTATAAGAAATGTTTCGTTTGCTGCGAATGATATTTTAACATAAATCCCAAAACATCTTTTGTTGAATCAAAAACAAACCTACACACAAACTTACAGCACTCCTTACAGTAAACTGCATATTACAGGTTGTTCATTTCACGCTTAAACAAATATTGTTTAAACAAAAAATTCTACGGCCGTCTAACATCTGTAGAGATTTGCTACGACGTAATTATTCTGAGCTCGATCACAGAATACTACGGCCTTATGATCTCTGTCTCCGAGCACAAAATTCATACGACGCGACGACCTAATTCTATGTTCAAACACAGAATTTTACGGCTGTCTGATTTCTGTACAGAAATCTTACGACAGCCTAATTCTGTGTTCGCACATAAAACTCTAACACCATCTGATTTGTCTTTGAAAACAGAAACTCTACTACTGTGTTCAAACAAAGAAGTCCACTGTGATCTGATTTCTGTTCAGTACTGCAATCCAACTGCCTAATTTTATGTTTCTTCGAGTACAGAAATCTTATGACGAAGCCCTAATTCTATGTTCAAACGCAGAATTTTACGGCTGTCTGATTTCTGTATAGAAATCCTACGACAGCCTAATTCTGTGTTCACACATAAAAGTTTAAGGCCATCTGATTTGTCTTTGAATACAGAAATCCTACTACTCTGTTCAAGCAAAGACTTCCACTGCGATCTGATTTCTGTTCAGCGCGGCAATCCAACTGCCTAATTTTATGTTTCCTCTAGTACAGAAGTTTACAACGAGACGCCCTAATTCAATGTTCAAAGAAAGGATTGTACGGCCGTCTGATTTATGTACAGAAATTCTACGACAGCCTAATCCTGTGCCCGCACATAAAACTCTAGCACAATCTGATTTGTCTATGAATAAAGAAATCCTACTACTGTGTTCAAACAAAGAAGTCCACTGCGATCTGATTTCTGTTCAGTACGGCAATCCAACTGCCTAATTTTATGTTTCTTCGAGTACAGAAATCTTATGATGACGCCCTAATTCTATGTTCAAACACAGAATTTTACGGCTGTCTGATTTCTGTACAGAAATCCTACGACAGCCTTATTCTGTGTTCACACATAAAACTTTAAGGCCATCTGATTTGTGTTTGAAAACAGAAAACCTGCTACTGTGTTCAAACAAAGAAGTCCACTGCGATCTGATTTCTGTTCAGTACGGCAATCCAACTCCCTAATTTTATGTTTCTTCGAGTACAGAAGTCTTATGACGACGCCCTAATTCTATGTTCAAACACAGAATTTTACGGCTGTCTGATTTCTGTACAGAAATCCTACGACAGCCTAATTCTGTGTTCACACATAAAAGTTTAAGGCCATCTGATTTGTCTTTGAATACAGAAATCTTACTACTCTGTTCAAGCAAAGACTTCCACTGCGATCTGATTTCTGTTCAGCGCGGCAGTCCAACTGCCTAATTTTATGTTTCTTCTAGTACAGGAAGTTTACAACGAGACGCCCTAATTCAATGTTCAAAGAAAGGATTGTACGGCCGTCTGATTTATGTACAGAAATTCTACGACAGCCTAATCCTGTGCCCGCACATAAAACTCTAGCACCATCTGATTTGTCTATGAATAAAGAAATCCTACTACTGTGTTCAAACAAAGAAGTCCACTGCGATCTGATTTCTGTTCAGTACGGCAATCCAACTGCCTAATTTTATGTTTCTTCGAGTACAGAAATCTTATGACGACGCCCTAATTCTATGTTCAAACATAGAATTTTACGGCTGTCTGATTTCTGTACAGAAATCCTACGACAGCCTTATTCTGTGTTCACACATAAAACATCTGATTTATGACAGTTAAGATAGCCCAAGATTTTTTCACAAGATTTGTCCTTCCCGCTAACTTTAGCACTTGTCACCAACGATGTAAAATAACGCTAACACCATGCGCTAAAATCTTGTGAAATGATAAGTCGTAAGATTATGGCCAACCAGAGTATGCTAAAACTTGGGAATTCTACGTCTACCCGTCATCTTGTGAAAAATACCAAAACTTGGGAATTCTATGTCCATCCGTTATCTTGTGAAAAATGCTAAATCTTGTGAATTCTATGTCCATCCGTTATCTTGTGAAAAATACCAAAACTTGGGAATTCTATGTCTATGCGTTAT
>CM055404.1:67481282-67497460 GCA_029228625.1 Pseudolycoriella hygida | reverse complement strand
TAGGTCCTTACTTGATTGGATTGGAGATTGCACAAAGGCAATATCGGAAAGCCCGTACGGAGCAACGGTGCCAAAAACCTTTCTAACCTCCACTAGTTTCCTCAAAGTGGGGTCGGCACTAAGTAGAGGCCCCGCAGCCATATTTCCATGGACAAAAATATTATACTCGATTTTCTCATTAAAATAGCAAAATACAAAAGCATTGTACATTCGACTATTTTGCGGGATTTTTCGTGATTTTCTGTGATTTTTCATGATTTTTTTGATTTTTTGTAGTCGGTACCCCCTTGCTGTAGTAGGATTTCTCTACAGAAATCAGACTGCCGTAAAAATCTGTGTTTGAACATAGAATTAGGGCGTCGTCGTCGTAAGCTTTATGTACTCGAAGAAACATAAAACTAGGCAGTTGGATTGCCGCACTGGACAGAAATCAGATCGCAGTGGACTTCTTTGTATGAACACAGTAGTAGGGTTTCTGTTTTCAAAGACAAATTAGATTGTCTTAGAGTTTTATGTGCGAACACAGAACTAGGCTGTCGTAGGATTTCTGTACAGAAACCAAACGGCCATAAAATTCTGTATTCGAACATAGAATTAGGACGTCAGTCGCGTACTCGAAAAAACATAAAGTTAGGCAGTTGGATTGCCGTACTTAACAGAAATCAGATTGCAGTGGACTTCTTTGTTTGAACACAGTACTAGAGTTTCTGTATTCAAAGACAAATCTGGGCCACATATTTCAGCGAAAATAGACGCTCTTAAACCTCGTCTTAAACAGTTGGCAAGAAGGAGAAAATAGACGAAGCGGTCGAAGTGCTAGCTACCCCACTCTCGTCAAAAAGAAAACAAACGTCGGATGTTACGCCCACATCAAGAAACGCGGCGAAAAGGAGCAAAAATGACAAGAAAAATAACGAAAGGACCACAAGGAGATCAAATACACAAACACCGAAGCCTAGCCTGAATGAGTGGAGAGAGGTGAGAAACAAAAAGAAGGAAAAGAACGAGAAGCCGAAGCCTAAAAGACTGATAGTGGCGGCAGAAGAAGGAATAACGAACGCTGATCCCTCAAAAAAATAAGAGGCCACCAAACTCTCAAGGACCTGGGGGAAAGCGTCTCGAGAATAAGACGAATGCAGAAAGGCGAAATGTCGTTTGAACTTAAGAAGGGCCCAGAGATTAAAAGTGCAGATTATAAAGATTCAGTCAAGATACAGGGCCCTTATAGCAAAAGTGAGAGCAATGTCCCACATGACCACGATTGATTGTAGGTATATGGACGAGATCACGACAAGCGAAGACCTTCGAAAAGCTCTGAAAGAGCAAGGTGATATAAATTACGGGATAGACTCAATGACGACGCCCATGAGGAAAACGAAAGACGAACTCCAAACGGCGGAAATAAAACTCCCAGTAGACGCAGCGAGATGTGGGGGGCAAAACCACCTTGCAAGAGATGGCACGAGCCCGCCTGCTGTGCATGTCAGAAAATGAGCACGTGACTGGTGGAGCGAGATGCCCAGTCTTTAAACAGGCGCTCAAATCTAAGACACGACAAGAATGGAAGTGATCCAAATAAATCTTAATCATTGTGACATGACACAACAACTTCTTTGGCAAGCCTCAAAGGAACAAATATGCGGCGTAGCAGGAACATCTTAATGCAAAGCTAGCACTGAAGCGAGCAATCCGAGCGAGTAAGGTGGATTGTTGGAAGAAAATGTACCAGGAGGCAGACGCGAATCCGTGGGGCAAAGTGTTCAGAACAAAGTAAATTTATTTACGTAGATAAATTAAATTGTTCAGAACAGTAATGATGACGAAAGGTACATCAGAGTCAAAAGAAAAGTGCCTGGAGAAGCTAGGTGCCATAGTGAGAGAGCTCTTCCCACATCACGAACAGATTACAAGAGGAACATTCGATCACTGCAGAAGAGATGGCTGCACAAAAGTCAAAGAATAACAAGGCGCCAGGACCAGATGGAATCCCCAATGTAGCTCTGAAGACAGTAGCATGCGCGAAGCCTAACATGCTCAGGTTGACAATGCAGAAATGCCTCGACGACGGGTATTTTCCTGAAATATGGAAGAAACAGAAATTGGTCCTAATACCAAAACCAAGGAAACCGCCAGACAAGCCATAAAATTATAGAGACCTGGTCGGATTGGGAAAAATACTGGAAGCCGTGATCCTGAGTAGACTTCGAAAACACACAGACTGCCAGACGAACAATTCGGATTTCGAAAAGGGAGATCGGCGATTGAGGCCATTAAAAAAGTTGTAGAGGTTGCCGGAAGCAGAAAATATGGGGTAACCGCTTCTGTGCCGTAACGGCGATAGATGTCAGAAATGCCTTTAATAGCGAAAGCTGGATGGAGATAGCAAAAGGCGTTGCATACCACGAGAGTTCCCTATTATCTCTGCAGGATGCTGAAAAGCTATTTCTAGCAACGAGTACTAACGTAATACTACTGAAGGAAAAAAGACAGCAGACGTCACAGCTGGAGTACCAAAGGAATCCATATTAGGACCAACGCTGTGGAATGTAATGTATGACACAGCTCTGCGGCTGAAAGTGCCAAGATGCGCTAAGACGATTGCTTTTGCCGACGACTTGATCCTCACCGTGTCCGAAACGTCGAAGATGGAGGTGGAGGTAGTTACGATGGAGACGGTAGAAACTGTCGAAAACTGGATGACAACGGCAAAACCGAAGCTGGCCCACCAGAAAACCGAGATCATGCTAGTGAGTAACTGCAAAAAAACTGGGCGAATCATATTGAACATTGATGGGAAAGAAATCACATCCACTTGCCAATTAAAGTACCTTGGAGTTATGCTGGACGACCGCAGAAATTTTAATAGTCATGTGAACTTCACGTGCGAAAAGGCAATGAAAGCCACCGCAGCACTAGCCAGAATAATGCCAAACGGCTTTGGGCCGCGCAGCAGCAAAATGAGGCTCCTAGAAAGCGTCACCATATCGCTGGGGCACCAGCGTGAATAAAGGCGCTAGATACAAAGAGGAACCGTAGGAGGCCTAATAGACCCCAAAGACTGGCAAGCATAAGAGTTGCAAGCGCATACCGAACGATATCCCTAGAAGCGGTATGTGTCATAGCCGGGACGATGCCCATATGCATAACGCTGACGGAAGACAGTGAATGTTATAGAAAGAAGAGAGGGGAGGGTCAAGCTACCAAAACAGTAAGTACGCAATTAAGAGCCGAATCACTGAGACGGTGGCAGCAAAAGTGGGACTCCACGGACAAGGGAAGGTGGGACCCATAGACTCATACCAAACATAACGACATGGGTACAGAGGAAACATGGAGAGGTTAACTTCCAAGTGGCACAGTTTCTATCGGGCCTCGGATACGCAGGTTCGGATCCACAGAGTCACCTTTCAGCACGACATGCGAGAGAAAAGAAGAGACGGCGGAGCACGTACTATTTGTCTGCTCCCGCTTCGAACAAGAGCGAGGTGAGCTGATGTCAGTTATAAATACCAAAAACATTCCGGGCGCAGACAATTTTATGGTGCCGTTTTGTGCCAGACAAAATATGAAAAATTTCAAATGTTGATCGGAATATTTGACATGGTGGATATGTATGGATATAGAGAAGTTCAGATGCTCTGATTTCGAGAACACGAATGATAGTGTATAGCAAAGACTTACCTGGGGCATCTGGGCCTTAAAGTTTTATGTGTGAACACAGAATTAGGCTGTCGTAGGATTTCTGTACAGAAATCAGACAGCCGTAAAATTCTGTGTTTAGGAATTAGGGCGTCGTCATAAGACTTCTTTACTCGAAGAAACATAAAATTAGGGAGTTGGATTGCCGTACTGAACAGAAATCAGATCGCAGTGGACTTCTTTGTTTGAACGCAGTAGCAGGGTTTCTGTTTTCAAACACAAATCAGAATGACAGTTAAGATAGCCCAAGATTTTTTCACAAGATTTGTCCTTCCCGCTAACTTTAGCACTTGCCACCAACGATGTAAAATAACGCTAACACCATGCGCTAAAATCTTGTGAAATGATAAGTCGTAAGATTATGGCCAACCAGAGTATGCTAAAACTTGGGAATTCTACGTCTACCCGTCATCTTGTGAAAAATACCAAAACTTAGGAATTCTATGTCCATCCGTTATCTTGTGAAAAATGCTAAATCTTGGGAATTCTATGTCCATCCGTTATCTTGTGAAAAATGCTAAATCTTGGGAATTCTACGTCTACCCGTCATCTTGTGAAAAAGACCAAAACTTGGGAATTCTATGTCCATCCGTTATCTTGTGAAAAATGCTAAATCTTGGGAATTCTATGTCCATTCGTTATCTTGTGAAAAATACCAAAACTTGGGAATTCTACGTCTATACTGAAATACTGACAATACAATATTTCGTGATGAATTACAAATGATGTACAAGGTTTGCATACTCTTTTTATACCCTTTGAGCGCAACAACAAATACAATTCACAAAACTGATAATTCACAATATTACACCAACGTATTGTGTAGAAATACTTCCTCAAGAAATGAAGGATGAATGTGCAGTTGTTAAAGGTAAGTATTTTTTAAACGTGCGGAGTGCAGATGAATATACAACACATTATTCATTACGGAAGACGAAATGACTAAGGAGAAGGTTCCATCGAATGTAAAAAGTAAGTTTCATTGTAATTTTTCATATATTTGTACCACGAAGTTTAAATAGAGGTCATTCAAACAATAAAAAAAAACATGTGATTTGAGACAGAAATTAAGACCGTTTTTTTGTGTGGCGTTGAGTACTGTATTTTCGAACGTTTTAGAATGGTTGAGACCGTCATCATAATCAATTAATGAGGAGTATGCTCTTCTTAGCCTCAATTAAAAACATATTTCACATGCTCGAGACTGTTGAGTGTACTCAAATGATATCTCAGTGTGTTGTGACCTACAGTAGTTAAGATCTTGGGTTAAGTTCGACTCTTTATTTTCAAACCGACTTCCCGCAAGGATTCCACAACTCCTTCCGATCGCTAAAAGTTCCGATTGGAACACAGGGGAATTGAGACTTTCAGATACAATTTCTCAATGAAATCGTCTCCAAAAAATTCACAAATTCTTCTAGTGTGCAGATCTGTTTTTCTACAATACTATCTGTAAGAATAAAATATAAGGTATACCACCGAGAATAAAGCTAAGTTGTCTTCACTTTTTGTGTCTGACAAAAAGCTCGGTGAAGCTCCCAATGGTCTCACAGAGTTCGAGTATAATTGTAAGCATTTTCCAAAATTTCGCATGACGCAACGTGGGTCCTGATGGGTCCTCCTTCCCATTTGAAAGCTTATTGGTTATCGGTCACGTTCTATACGTGAGTGCGGTGTGCGTTTCTGGGGCTCAGTTCTGCTCGGTTCAAATTTTTTTTCAAATTAGAAAAGATTCAACATTGCATTGAATCAAAAAAAAAAAAAAAAATTGGCCTCCTGAACTCAGTCACTGAATGTATTGCCACATTTCATTGACATTAAACTGGAAATGTTTATCTGTTTGAGGACACATGACTGAAAAGCAAAAGTAAGCTACGCACACGCTTAAGGAGGGAGGGGGTCATCACCTTTGATGTACAACACAGCACTCGGCCAAAAACATCGCGGGAAAGCCAGAACCATATAAGGGGGATGGGTATTGGATTGTTTAGACCCGTACGAGGTACGTGTCTTATACATTTACTACCACGTGTGTTACATTACGAATCTGAATCCCTGAGTAAGGGGAAAACTTTTTTTGTTGCCTAGAGATGCCAAATCAACGAGAAAAACAATGTCCGTGTGTCCGTGGACACGATAACTTGAATAAATCTTCACCAATTTTCAAAAAAAAAAATTTCATTTTACAAGTGGTTCTGTGGTTCTGGCTGTGATTCTGGCTTAGTGCTTCTGTATTGAGAGATAGTGATCATTCACATATTCCGTCTCCTTTCATTTATTTTTTTTTATCTCAGGCAAACCACCCATACTATGGATACAACGGCATTCGTTCATAATGCCAAATGAAACTTGGAACCATATCCACGTCGCAAACAAATTAGTGAAAGGACATGCCATGTTTATTACAATCTAACGGATATTCAAAATTGAAATCAACATTTGTGATCAGATTTAAATGTGGACATCCTGAGTGTCAACGACTCTATCAAATACGACAAATTCAGGAAAACAATTTTGTAATTTCGCATAATGGCACAGATTTTTGCCACCCTTCAAAACGAACGAGACAATGTCGTGGCGAGGAAAGGGAAAAAAAAGGAAATGAACTCTTGACACAATATCCGACTGCGTACAAGAAAACAACTGAAGCAGCAATGAATGTTGACCTCTTCAGAGCGGGAAACCTACAGGATGTTAAATCAAAGAGTACACTGAAAGTTATTCGGCATGAAGCAATCGAGTCATTTGACTACGATAAAGACGATATTTTCGATTTATTTAAAATGAAAATTGTGGCGGATGAAACGAAAACCGACGAATATATTCAACGAGTAACTGGGATCCCCTTCTCCGTTACATTTTTCGGCCAGTCTCAATTTGAGTGTTTAAGAAAACTTGCTCAATCAAACAAGGAAATAACTATGTATTTCGATGCCACTGGTGGTGTGGTGAGGCATGGTGCGCTGCGGATATATTACTATGCCGGGGTGGTACCCATGAACACATTAAATGAACAGTCCGCCAAAGTTCTTCCATTAATTCAATTCATCAATGGAAGACACGACAGTTTCAACATCAAAATACCATTGGACGAATTCGAAACTGAATTTCATAAACGCTTTCCCAACGATACGTGGCCTATTAAGTACGTAGTCACCGATTTTAGTTTTGCATCTTTAAATGCGTTATGCTACAGTTGGAACCGAATGGAATTGATCGAGTATATCAATTTGGTTTACCATGACCTGAAATCTGAAAGAGACACCACGAGTATATTCACATACTTACAGCTATGCGTTGGACACAATAGCAAAATTTTTGCCGAAGACGTCGATTTGTTTTTCGCTGAAATTCCGGCGTCACAACAGGCTGTACTACAAGAAATTTTTGCCGGCATGTGCAACTGTTCTGATCTAAAGAGACTTCTACATATCTGGAAATTACTTTCAACAGTCCTTCTAAGCCGCTCTGCCTCATCTGCCGTACAGGAAGCATTAAAGGATTTTTTCGACTACCATGGTGAAACCGTTTGAAAAGGATGAAACTTGTGCAATTCCAGAAGAAGATAGAGTGCCTGACTCATCTATGAAGGAGAACGAGGCTAGCATTTACAAGAATAGCTTGTTCTACCAATTGTTCAATTCAGCAACATTTAAGGAGGAATTCAAGACACAATCAAGCTCTCAACAGGCTCAAAATATTTATTATTCACCAGAGTTTGTGGAAGTGCTTTTGAAAAAGTATTTTTCGATTGCCTGTTTATGGACGTGCCTCACTCAAAAAGAAAGGAAAGCAAACACGTACGTCGAGGGTCACTTTAAAATAACAAAGCATGACATCGCAGCCAATGCACTCAAAATTGGAACACCTCCACTGAAATGCGGGCGCTTTATAAGAATGATGCTGGACGATATAAAAAGTCAAGTGAACGCGATTTTGAATGAGATACCATCAGAAAGACTATGCGGCATGAAGCCCAAGTCGGTTGTGAAACCGAAAGCTTCTAAAAAGCAAACATTATTAGGCTTGCACACATCAGCCAAGACAGAAAATAAGAACGATATCGGAAATGATGTCATTGGAATAGACAATCCACATGTCGAAGAGAGCTGGAACAAGAAATCTCAGTCAAAGCATTCTTTCTTTAGTCAAAACACTTTAAAACAAATTAGTAGTGTGGATAGTACCGAACTATCAAAAATGTTGGAACAAGTACCAACCAAGCAGACGAAGAAGCGTAATCGCACGACAACAATGAAGAATCTATTGATCTCTGAACCTAGCCTATATTTGAATGCTGAAATAGATATTGCTGTTGCTTGCATAGGCAAAATGCCACTAAAACAAAGCACCTACAAATTACTTCAACCAAATAACCATCTAGACATCACCTTAGTCCACTACATATTCATGATGATGCACGCAAGTAACAAGCATGTACAATTCGAGGCATTTAAAGGCGAAAATATTGTTACGCATCCAGATTAGTCGCAATCGGTTTTCAGTGTTAAAAAGAACACAATGCTGGCATGTGTGATTCATAATGAACAATTTTCTTTGCTGATAATCGATTGCATCAACCGAACGTTTTCCATCATTGATCCTTCTACGCATAATCCATCAGAAACAAATGATTTTTTTCAAAATTTTCTCAAGTTCGTGGAGGCCCATAACAAAAGGTTTAAGCAAAAAATACCTTACGAAGGATGGTCTATAAAATCTTTCGACCATCAACTTCAAGAGCGTAACTTTGACTCTGGCATCTTTATTTTAAATTTCGCAAGCCAGTTTCTTACATCGTTCAGCATGTCCGCTAAATTTGATCCTGCTGAGTATAGAATCGAGCTACAACACTTAGTGCTCCGTAATGCAACAAATATGAAAGACAAATGCGTCATTTGTGGTTTCAAAACGCTACCTAATTTTAAGCTTTCAAATATCGAATGGGTTAGGTGTGAAAGCTGTAATAGATGGACCCACATTCCATGTGCCGAAGCAACTACGAAAGGATTAAGCAACTCTTTAGTAAAGTATTTCTGTTATATATGTAAGGCCGGCGCCACTATTCAAAACAATGTAGTAAAACAGATTGGAGAAAATGAAAAGCTCGATTGTCTTCATCGTTTGGTTGGCGAATGTGAACCGAGAGGCGAGTATTTAGGTAAGCGATTGATCGTAAGCATGATTGATATTTTAAAAAAATTCTGTACGTTCTCTACAGCAATAATCTGAAACCGAAAACAATTTCAGCGACTTGATTTTCTTAACTCGTTTTGAAAAGATCGATTTATTTTACTTCGTGAATTAATTTTTTTTGCGCATAAACTGAAATCAAAATCATTAAGAACTTTTTCGCATTTTCAAAGAATGTTGGTCCCACACGTTTCATAAAGGTGAACGTCTGGGCTTAACAATGGGATTCCAGTCAAGTTTGAATCACTTCAAGTTAATGCATAGTGAGACAACCCGATAAAAACAAATTAACACAACACTATACGGAGCTGCTTGGAACGTGTAGGATCGAATTATGATGAATAATGGAAAATGTTCGTAATTATTTTGCTCAAAGTTTGTCGATCGTATGTTCCTGTAATGAAATCGTTGTCAGATTGTTGTCAGATTATTGTTGCACAGAATGTAGATGTAACGTATCATATGAAAAAATACGAAGTGACTATTCGCACACGAGTGGAAGCTGTTCCTTTTACGAAAAGTAGTGGGCGCACAATTTCATAGAACCAAGTGGAAATGTTCCTTTTGGGAAATAGACATAACAAGCGATTTCATCCTTTAAAACTCAAACTCTTCAACATTTTCTGCATGTAGTGAAATTCCTTTTCACAACAGAAGCTCTTTTAAGAGGTAAATGTGACGCAAGTCATCTTATTCTTCCAAAATAACTGATATAAATTGGAGTGACGCTTTAGACTTCGATACGTAAAATTCGATTAAAGAATGCGTGACAAATGCCGAACCCCTCAATGTTACAGTTTTTCTGTTATTTCCAGAAAATTTAAAGGAAACGTTTGGATCCATCGATCCATCCATCACACTGCGAAAAACGCATGCATTTTCCTTAGAAGAATTCAGGTGCGAGTAGTCACTTCGTGCTATTGGTACCTGGAGCGAATAGTCACCTCGAGCTGCTGGCACCCGGAGCTAAGAGTGATATATGACTATTCGCACCAGGTGTGAATAACACTTACCAAATAATAATGCGTACGGACAATTCAACTTAAAATTTAGAATGCTGGACGTCAGATCTAATAGTACTTTTTCCATCCTCATGCAGACAATCAAATTGAAAAACTTGAAAATGAAGAAGTTGACATTGAAGAAATTTAAGAAGTCGAAACGTTTCGATTTGATTTTAAAACTCATCGTTCTTTCGCATACTTGCAGTGATGCTACAATTTCGGTAATGAAAATATATGGGTCTGATAATTAAATGCCAGAAACAACCAATTTATTTGATAATTAAAAATCAATAAATGTTTAATGAATTTTTTTTTTAAAAATGGAAATCAATCAAATCTCAATGAAAATAAATGGAATATTTTTTTGTTTTCTGAATAATGTTTTGAAATTACAACTTTCCAAGACAAGAATAAGCACAGCAACGAAGTAGTGCTATTGGGTAAAAGCTCGAACCCCGTTTGGCGACACCACTAAAATTCATACTCTATGAACCCTACTCAACTAATTACCTCAAAATTTTTGGATCCGTAAGAAGTACTTGGTCTCATCGCTTTGATATTGGGCTCCCATTTTCTACTACGAAGCAAAAAGAAAAAAAAAAGTTTAGGGCCGGTCTTATTACTGATCTAGAGCCCTAAAGCAAGGCCTTTGACCCATACTTCCATGGGCTCTAAATCTTAGCACGAGTTAGGCCTACTCTATGTACTCTATTAATCAATCTTTTTTTCGATGTCATAAATCTGAGCGATAAATCAATTTTTGCGGACACTTGTCACAATGTCAATATCATCATAATATGCATCTTAACCCTCAATTATCTTTACAACTTAGCAAAACAGATTTTTTGTGGCCGGCCTGGAGCCATAAGGAGAGCCTTCGTCACTACTTTTTTTTGGTTGTGATTTACACATTACAGTTACCCATTTTCAAGGCTCTTGCTAAGTCCAAGGACACAAACTTTCTTCTTTAAAATGTTGAGATTTATGAAATTCGATAAGGCGTTACAATCCCAACATTCTTTCGTAAACCACCTTTAAGTGAAAAAAAGATTTTGAAAATCGGTCAATCGGCACGACTCATTTTTTGGACCCGTACGAAGTACGTGTCTTATGAGTTTACTACCACGTTTGTTACATTGCGAATCAGAATCCATGAGTAAGGGTAAAACTTTTTCTGTTGCCTAATGATGCCAAATCAGCGAAAAAAAACAATGTAGATGTGTATGTCCGTGGACACGATAACTTGAGTAAATCTTCACCGATTTTCAAAGAAACTTTTTCTTAAAGGTGGTAAAAAACGTGATTTGGCAGTCACAAAGTCGCTTCTAAAGGCAATGTTGTAGACTTTCAGGGCTTTAGGGAAAAATGACCGTTTCCACATTACCTTTGGTCGTTCGAATTCTGATAATTGTAGAAAAAACTCTGCAACAATTTGCAATTCTGATACGTTCGCGCCTCTTTGCAACATATGTTCTGATGCGTACGGATCCCCTTATGTTTCTACTGTCAATCGCGCTCCTCCTATATTTTCTTGAAATAAAACACGATGTTTGTGCAAACAAAATTAAGATTATATTCAAATATAGTAAGTATCCGTTGCGGACAGTTGATAGATAGGGAGAGTAATTGTAAAAATCGTGTTCCACTCATTCGAATTTCCGATCAATTGACCTGTAAAAGATATAAGAGAGATAATTAAATACAAATGTTCTAGTGGCAAGTATCATCGCCAATCATTCAAATTAAGTTTACTTACCTCAGTAATGTCCTGACACTCTTTAGCATGGTCAGCAATAGAATCATAATCGCAGTAGTTTTCTTCAAGGAACAATGAGTCATATTTTAATGGCTCTTTCGTAAAACAATCACCATACTTTAGAATGACTTTCTTAAGGATCTCGTCGGAATATTTTTGAAGCTCAACAGAGTGCGTATCGAGAGAAGTTTCATTTTCGTCCCAATTTAATAAAGTTGCCAAGTGACTTTTCGTCAACTGAGGTTGAATGTTCTTGTTGTCCAAAACGTTTGTTGCAATCGAATGTTTGAATACCTGACGATCGTAAACATTTCTTTCAATAGTGCAATCTGTAACCAAACGATAAGTGAAGCAAGCCTTTTTCTGTCCCAAACGATATGCCCTGTAAACAGCCTGTTCATCGTGACATGGATTCCAGCTAATGTCATACAGAATGCCTCTATTAGCTCCGGTCAAGTTTATTCCTAAAGAACCAGCTCTTGTTGAAATTAGGAACAACTTTATGCTTTCGTTATTGTTGAAACCGTTCACTAATCTTTGCCTCTCGGTTGCTTTGGTGGACCCATCAAGTCGATAATAACTGAAATTCTTTATCCATTTCTGCTCAGGATCGAAATGTAGAAACTTTTCCAGTATATCCAGAGTACGTCAACTGTGGCTGAATAAAAGAACTCTGTCACCAATGTTTACACTTTGATGTATAATATTCCACGCAATTTGCATTTTCGTGGAATTCTGCAGACGACCACTTTCATATTTATCGAAAAGTTGCGCAGGCCATATGACGTTACTATTTCTTTGTATATGCAAATGTAGCAAGTCAGGATGGTTTAGTATCTTCAAGGAAGTCGCGTAAAGTTCAAACGGGCTTAGTTGTGTACGTTTCATATTCAGCAGTAGCTCTCTCTGCAGCACAGTCATTTTCAGAAGCAAGACATACTCTTCTTTTCTTGGTAAAGCCGCATTCAACAGGTCGGCCGACTTTCTATGTACAAAGCTTCGTACTTTTGATCGTAACACAAGCATTCTCTCCTGCATTCGTTTCTTTTCTATAGTTGTAGAGTCAGTGCATTGACCTAGCAAAATCGGCGTTTGAAACAATGTTCTAAATTGTTCTTCAGATCCCAAGCACAAAGGTCTGACAAAATTCACCATGCACCAGTATTCCGAAAGATTGTTTTGAATAGGATAACCAGTCAAGGCTACACGCTTGAGTGTTTTTACTTTGTTTATCGCAACTCCGAATAACAGTTTTTAATTCGATGAGCTTCGTCACAAACGATTACGTTCGTATCAGTTAAAGCGCCGCAAATATTTGAAACGTTTTTCTTTCTTTCGTTATTAGGGCTATCTTTTAAAGAAATTAGTGATCTGAACATCTCATACCCAATGATAAGAACACCTCCAGATTTGTTCCAATCGAGCGCTACCTCCATTCGCTGAAAAAAGCTTTTGTCCGACTCTTTTATTACAAACAACTTCACACAATCACCACAAAGCCAATACTTGAACTCCTGTACCAAATTTTCGATAGTATTTATAGGAGTGACGAACAAAATAGTCTCAATATTTTTGTTGTGAATCATCAAATATACACACGACACAGCTTGTAATGTTTTGCCTAGGCCCATGCTGTGAGCTAAGATGCATCCTTTTTCGAAATTACACATAACGAATTGAATACCCGATATTTGATGGACCTTCAGTTGGGTTTTTATGTTGGTCGGTAAAGAATCTAACACATCATTTTCCTGTTTGTTGCCAATTTCTGTTATTATTTTGGCTGATTTGGCTGAAATAAAAGAAAAATATAGATAGTAATCTTTGGGTTGATAATGGAAATTGACTTCGAAATAGTGCAAAAGAGCAAGAAGGTAGGGCTATGCGTAGAAGGGCTATCGACGGTCGTTTAAGCTGCCTGTAAATAAGGTGCAAAGGCTTGCATGCCTGACTATAACGGGAGCGATAACTTCGAAACAGATAAACATTTCTGGTTTAATGTCAATGAAATGTGGCAATACATTCAGTGACTGAGTTCAGGAGGCCAATTTTTTTTTTTTTTTTTTTGATTCAATGCAATGTTGAATCTTTTCTAATTTGAAAAAAAAATTTGAACCGAGCAGAACTGAGCCCCAGAACCGCACACCGCACTCACGTATAGAACGTGATCGATAACCAATAAGCTTTCAAATGGGAAGGAGGACCCATCAGGACCCACGTTGCGTCATGCGAAATTTTGGAAAATGCTTACAATTATACTCGAACTCTGTGAGACCATTGGGAGCTTCACCGAGCTTTTTGTCAGACACAAAAAGTGAAGACAACTTAGCTTTATTCTCGGTGGTATACCTTATATTTTATTCTTACAGATAGTATTGTAGAAAAACAGATCTGCACACTAGAAGAATTTGTGAATTTTTTGGAGGCGATTTCATTGAGAAATTGTATCTGAAAGTCTCAATTCCCCTGTGTTCCAATCGGAACTTTTAGCGATCGGAAGGAGTTGTGGAATCCTTGCGGGAAGTCGGTTTGAAAATAAAGAGTCGAACTTAACTCAAGATCTTAACTACTGTAGGTCACAACACACTGAGATATCATTTGAGTACACTCAACAGTCTCGAGCATGTGAAATATGTTTTTAATTGAGGCTAAGAAGAGCATACTCCTCATTAATTGATTATGATGACGCTCTCAACCATTCTAAAACGTTCGAAAATACAGTACTCAACGCCACACAAAAAAACGGTCTTAATTTCAGTCTCAAATCACATGTTTTTTTTTATTGTTTGAATGACCTCTATTTAAACTTCGTGGTACAAATATATGAAAAATTACAATGAAACTTACTTTTTACATTTGATGGAACCTTCTCCTTAGTCATTTCGTCTTCTGTAATGAATAATGTGTTGTATATTCATCTGCACTCCGCACGTTTAAAAAATACTTACCTTTAACAACTGCACATTCATCCTTCATTTCTTGTCTCGCTATGAGAATTATTTAAAGTGAGGAAGTATTTCTACACAATACGTTGGTGTAATATTGTGAATTATCAGTTTTGTGAATTGTATTTGTTGTTGCGCTCAAAGGGTATAAAAAGAGTATGCAAACCTTGTATATCATTTGTAATTCGTCACGAAATATTGTATTGTCAGTATTTCAGTATAGACGTAGAATTCCCAAGTTTTGGTATTTTTCACAAGATAACGGATGGACATAGAATTCCCAAGATTTAGCATTTTTCACAAGATAACGGATGGACATAGAATTCCCAAGTTTTGGTATTTTTCACAAGATGACGGATGGACATAGAATTCCTAAGTTTTGGTATTTTTCACAAGATGACGGGTAGACGTAGAATTCCCAAGTTTTAGCATACTCTGGTTGGCCATAATCTTACGACTTATCATTTCACAAGATTTTAGCGCATGGTGTTAGCGTTATTTTACATCGTTGGTGGCAAGTGCTAAAGTTAGCGGGAAGGACAAATCTTGTGAAAAAATCTTGGGCTATCTTAACTGTCATTCTGATTTGTGTTTGAAAACAGAAACCCTGCTACTGCGTTCAAACAAAGAAGTCCACTGCGATCTGATTTCTGTTCAGTACGGCAATCCAACTCCCTAATTTTATGTTTCTTCGAGTAAAGAAGTCTTATGACGACGCCCTAATTCCTAAACACAGAATTTTACGGCTGTCTGATTTCTGTACAGAAATCCTACGACAGCCTAATTCTGTGTTCACACATAAAACTTTAAGGCCCAGATGCCCCAGGTAAGTCTTTGCTATACACTATCATTCGTGTTCTCGAAATCAGAGCATCTGAACTTCTCTATATCCATACATATCCACCATGTCAAATATTCCGATCAACATTTGAAATTTTTCATATTTTGTCTGGCACAAAACGGCACCATAAAATTGTCTGCGCCCGGAATGTTTTTGGTATTTATAACTGACATCAGCTCACCTCGCTCTTGTTCGAAGCGGGAGCAGACAAATAGTACGTAGTACGAGCAAAATAATTACGAACATTTTCCATTATTCATCATAATTCGATCCTACACGTTCCAAGCAGCTCCGTATAGTGTTGTGTTAATTTGTTTTTATCGGGTTGTCTCACTATGCATTAACTTGAAGTGATTCAAACTTGACTGGAATCCCATTGTTAAGCCCAGACGTTCACCTTTATGAAACGTGTGGGACCAACATTCTTTGAAAATGCGAAAAAGTTCTTAATGATTTTGATTTCAGTTTATGCGCAAAAAAAATTAATTCACGAAGTAAAATAAATCGATCTTTTCAAAACGAGTTAAGAAAATCAAGTCGCTGAAATTGTTTTCGGTTTCAGATTATTGCTGTAGAGAACGTACAGAATTTTTTTAAAATATCAATCATGCTTACGATCAATCGCTTACCTAAATACTCGCCTCTCGGTTCACATTCGCCAACCAAACGATGAAGACAATCGAGCTTTTCATTTTCTCCAATCTGTTTTACTACATTGTTTTGAATAGTGGCGCCGGCCT
>CM055404.1:67450051-67480782 GCA_029228625.1 Pseudolycoriella hygida | reverse complement strand
TTTACCGATTTGTATGGTTACCCCTTCCGGTTTTACAGTTAGCTCAATCGCTGATTCTAAGCTTCCTTAACATGTTATCAGGACGTAACTTTACTTAACTTTAGTAGTAAAAAGAATTTATATCACTATGAAACTAAGCGAGAAACGGTAAAAAACGCTGCAAAATAACACTTGACTCACTCTCCTAATTGACCGACAAACCCTATATTATCTCCTCATTCCTCCCGACATTGTTTACAACTTTGGGATGTGCATTCTCGCCAAATTACAAAAAAACTCCACTGTACGTGAAAGCAGGTTTTCTTTTCCACTTTGAACGACTACTTAAATCAAACTGATCCAATTTATGTAATTTCTTCAGAGCGTAATGAGGCCGCGTGATTTACAATAACTTAAAAAAGGACATTTTCCTTATACAAACTGTGTCATTTTTAAATCCTAGCAGTCCTGTTTCGGGAAGTCCATAGCCCCACTGACAAAATATTCACCAAAACGTGTTCCCGGTAGGGGAAAATCACCGGCTGACCCAATTTGTGTATTTTCTTTGGTAGTCGCTTTGAGCAATTCCTGGCTTTCATTTGACAATCAACTGACCGTAATGAAGACGAGATATAATTAAGAATCCTTTCGCGATTGTGAAAATTATCAAAAGACTTACTTTGAGCACTCACAGCTCAGTCGGATGACTGCCGATCAAAAAATGTTCTTCAACAACTTTTTTCCAAACACGTTTATCTCAAATTCTCAACTAACTCACCACGACCTATTAAAATATTGCAGATTCATACTTGCAAACGTATTTCTTTCTCTCCCACTGTTATACGAAGACTACGTCTTTCCAGAAGGATGGGCTTCAATTTTTTTATTAGAACTGCCATATCTCATTCTACGTAGTGAGGCGTGTGCGATCGAAGCGCCACCAATCAACATTTTGTCGTTTCTCTGATTTTATGATGAATTTGACTTACAAATACTGATATTCTTATTTTTCGACAAATTTCTGAAACTGAAATAAATCAAAATAAATCACAAAAAGATCAAAAAAATCGCCAAAAGATCACAAAAATCACAAAAAATCAAAAAATCGAAAAATCATAAGAAATCCTAATCAATTTTAGAGTCTGTCCCCCTTGGAATGAAAGTTGGTATTTTAATTAATTGATTCCAAAGTTATTGTGCATCTCAAAATAAGTGATGAATAAAACACCTTCACTGGTTTGCGACGTGTGCAAGCAATCTTTTGACACTAAGCGAGGACTGGCTGACAATATTACTGCCGGCTGAATAAGAGAAAGACTCAATGGAACAACGCCAAAGTATGACACCAGAACCAACAAATCAGCATTGGATTCTGAATGTGAAAATTTTGTAAAATCTTTCGGAAATTTTCAAAACTGCGAATCTTTCGATGAAACCGAATTCGATGCCAAATTTGAAAGCTTCCAAAACTTTTTGCTCACTGAGAAGCAACGTCTCCCTAAGTGAAATACTACAGACTGCGTCATCAGCAAAAAAATCGAAAATTACCATCCGCTCAACAATCGGGGACGTCGAATCCCCAAAGAACTGATGCCAAAGGAAAACAAAGACGGATTATAAACCTCTAATGTCCGTCTGTTAATCTATTTTTTTATTTGTCTATTTACAAGTCTGTCTGTAACGATCCCGTTATTTTTGCGTTTAAACTGACGAAGGAAAAAAAAATTTTTGATAGGTTGTCGGGTATGGTGAAAAACTTTGAGAAAACATGTTCCGGGGTGGGATATTGTTCTGAAATAAGGGAGTTATGGGTTAAGAAAGGGTGAAAATCGGCCAAAAGTCATTCAAGATGTCGTCTTAGAGATTTGGTCGGGGAAGCAAAGTCTTAGAGTTTTTGATGGCCTACAACTTTGTAGAAGAAAACTTTTTGATGCGAATTCATGAGGAGGAGCTAGGCAGCGAAAATTGTTAAAATTTTGGGGTTTCCTCACTTTGTTTTTAGGGAACTTTTGATGTTGGACAAAGTAGAGATAATTTTTGAGTGCCAACAAAATTAATGAACAATGTTGGGTGAAAAAAATTCATACTCCTGACCTATAGGTCTTTGACGATTCTTTGGCGATTTTGTCCAGAGCTGGAGCACTTATTAACCTATATCTCGGCCGGTAGTTGCCGGAATGAGGCCAGTGAGGTGTCAAATGAAAGGTTTTGGCAGTGTGAAGGTAGAGGAATTGAGTTGAAGGAAATCGGTTGAGCTGTTCGGTGTCCAGAGTCGGTCAAAGTTGGCAAAAATGGTCAAAAATTTGTTCCGCTGCCCGAAAATTACTGAAAAATTAATTTTTTTAATGTTGTCGGGGATGGCGCCAAACGCCGAGAAAATATGTTTCGGTTTGGGATATTATTCTGAAATAAGGGTGTTTTGGGTAAAAAACGGGTCGAAATTGAAAATCGGCCAAAAGTCAGTCAAGATGTTATGTTAGAGATTTGCTCGGGGAAGAGTTTTTGATGGCCTACAACTTTGTAGAAGAAAATTTTTTGATCCGACTTCATGCGGAGGAGCTAACAGCGAAAACTGTTCAAATTTTGGGGTTTCCTCACTTTGTTGTTAGGGAACTTTTGTTGTTGGGCAAAGTAGAGATAATGTTTGAGTGCCAATCGATAGTGGAGGTTTGAGGCAACAAAATTGCTGATTAATCTTGGGTGAAAAAGTTTCATACTCCCGAGCTAAAGGTCATTATTTGGCGATTTTGTCCAGAGGTGGAGCACACTTATTAAGCTATATCTCGGCCGGTTGTTGTTGGAATGAGGCCAGTGAGGTGTCAAATGATAGATTTCTGTAGTGTGAAGGTAGCGGAATTGGGTTGAAAGAAATCGGTTGAGCGGTTCGGTGCCCAGGGTCGGTCAAAGGAGGCAAAAATGATCAAACATTTGCTCCGCTGCCCGAAAATTACTGAAAAATTAATTTTTGATATTATGTCGGGTATGGTGCAAAACTTCGAGAAAACATGTTCCGGGGTGGGATATTGTTCTGTGTTACGTCTCTGACGTAACGGAATATCACATCCATGCAATCGGTTAAATGAAACATCTCAAAATGGATCGAGTGGAACTACAGAGAGAGAAAAGAGCATCGAGTTAGTGAGCTGGCAAAACCCGTACCCGGCGAACGCATCGTCGTCCACTGCGGTCGCCAAATCAAATTGTTATAATCATTCGCAAATAAAATTAGTTGTGTCATATTAAAATCGGTGTTGTCAATGGGCACGGGCAAGCACAGCTTATTCATGGCGCCCGGACAGGGACACAAACTAATGAAACCAAATGACCAACGACCAAATTGACTATTGTTGATGTTGGGTGGGCTATGGCATTTCCGCCGTATAGCCTCGCGCGTTCCCGGAATGATTTTAGGCGCATTCCACTCGCCTGTGTTGCTGGTTGGCCCATTTTGCCTGGAAAGGTAAAAGGATTGGGGCCAGTAATTTGTTCGAAAGTGACTAGTTTTTTTTTTTTTTTTATCTTTGTGTCTGATTTGAAGAATCAGATTAAAAAATATCCAATTTGACTTGAGTGTCATTCCCTACGCGGTTAAACGAGTTTTGAATTTTTTTTTTTTTTTTTTTTTCAATTTGCATTTGTGGATCTATTGGACTCAACTGAAGGTGGTCTTGCTTACCCAACCTTGTCCTAATGTGTACTCAAACGTAAAATTAACGCTCTAGTTTATTCAATGCCGATTAATTGTTACCGTTGCTTATGTCTCTTTCAATTGATAATTCTGTGTAGTGGCTTTATTAATGTTGATTTTTCGGTTTTTTAGTAATCCCTTCAATATGATTTTCTAGAGGAGTCGAATAACTTGTGTAACTGAATGATGACAAAATAACGTTTAATAGATTAAACAGATACCAAATTTGATGACTTAATAAATTAACTAAATAACGCAAAACTGATAAATTAATGAAAAAATACTAACGACTGAACATTGATATTTGAATAAGTTAATTATTTCACTGGGTTACATTACTTTCATTCCTTGACTAGGGTTGCTTTTATCACATATTTTCCTATACTCTCATCTTTCATTATTTCAAACATTGGTTCCATTAAATTTGCTTCATTCTCACTTGTAACTTCATTCCTACTCGTTTCTACCTTCATTTAGATTACTGACTTCGTTTTAATTTATTCCTCCTCCCCGTCACTTTATTGCTCCTTCTAACCAATATTTACTCTTGTTTTGTTTATTTGTTATTAGATTTGTTTTGATTTTATTGTTTTAGTTTATCTGCCTACTTTCTTTCATTTCTTTTCTCCCCTTTTTGCTTTTATTTTAACATTGCGTTTTCACTTCCTTGCACCCTTTGTTTAGTATTATCCTCTGAACTTGCTTTATTCTTTACCTAATTTTACCTCCCAACTTCACTTCATACTTCCTTTTACTAATTCCGATCTTCCTTTTATTTTCCTTTGCATTTGCCTTGAACAATTTGTTGTTTAGCTAAAACCTTATTTCTAACTACCTCACATTTCTTCTCTTTCATTCGTTAATTGGACGGACTCATATTGTGAGTTTGCTATTACATCCCACTTTGATTACCTCCTTACTTAACTTCCTATGTATTTTTAACTTCGTTGCCCACTTCATTTTCTATTTCACATTTACAATTTTGCTTCGTACTTTGTCTCTTGTTCCTTATATATTCACCTTTTCATATCGATAATATCTTTCCTCTTCATTGTCTCCATTTTCCTCACTTTCTCCCTCATCTTCATCAGACTCCTATTCATTGAATCTCACCTGCCTTACTCATTGACTTCTTTTGACCTTTCCATTCCCACGCTATCTGTTATCAAACTTCCAGTCGAATTTCTCCAATCGCTATCGAATGTTTCGCCACAACCTTTTACCAAACTGTCCGCCAACCTTTTAATTATATGTATTTTCCGCCACAAATTTCCACCAATATGTTCGCTGAATTTATCGCCACAACTTTTCGACTAAACTGTCCGCCAAAATCTTTACTTAACTGTCTGCCAAAACTTTCCTCCAAATATGCTCGTCCAATTTTCCAATAATTTTTTCCAAAACCTTTATTCGACGATGTTCGCCATTTCCACTAAATTTCGCCAAGATTTTCCACCAATGTTTTCAACCAAATATTTTACCAATTTCCGCCAAAACCTTTTTATAACTCTTCTACAAACCTTTGCCAAAATCTTTCTTCAAATATGCTCGTCCAATTTTCCAAAATTTCTTCCAAAACCTTTATTCGACGATGTTCGCCATTTCCACTAAATTTCGCCAAGATTTTCCACCAATTTGTTCAACCAAATATTTTACCAATTTCCGCCAAAACCTTTTTATAACTCTTCTACAAACCTTTGCCAAAATCTTTCTTCAAATATGCTCGTCCAATTTTCCAATAATTTCTTCCAAAACCTTTATTCGACGATGTTCGCCATTTCCACTAAATTTCTCCAAGATTTTCCACCAATTTGTTCAACCAAATATTTTACCAATTTCCGCCAAAACCTTTTTATAACTCTTCTACAAACCTTTGCCAAAATCTTTCTTCAAATATGCTCGTCCAATTTTCCAATAATTTCTTCCAAAACCTTTATTCGACGATGTTCGCCATTTCCACTAAATTTCTCCAAGATTTTCCACCAATTTGTTCAACCAAATATTTTACCAATTTCCGCCAAAACCTTTTTATAACTCTTCTACAAACCTTTGCCAAAATCTTTCTTCAAATATGGCCGCCAACTTTTTCAATGATTTCCAAATTGGATGCTAACTTTCCACTAAATTTTGCCCAACTTTTATCTACCAATTTTTTTACAACTGTATGCCAAACTTCCAACAATAATTTACATTAATTTCAATCGACACCGACGCCTTGTGCTTTACCTCGAATTTTTGCGTTTGAACTTCACTTGACCTTCGTTTTCGAACCAACACCTTTATTTCTTGAAATGCTATTCTTTCTTTATTTTCTCTCACATAAAAATGCGCTTCACTTTGCGCTTTCATTACCACTTGACCGTATTTGATTAAATCATTTTTCCCCACAAGGGATGCCAGCCATGAATAAAATTGAGTTCTCAATAAAAAACTCCTTTTATCACGTTATAAATTTTATTGCTTCCTTTCTGCTTGCTGACCGAAAACGAACTTATCAGCGAAGTTGTGATCGCATTCAATCCCTCACTATTTCATTGCTCAACTTTGCCCCGTTTGACTGGGCTGCTCCGCAAGCCAACCGAACCATTTCCTCACCTCTTGCCCCATGCTCCGCTTATACTCTCTCAATGACATCTGCCCACCTCTCCGCGTCTTAAGATTTATTTCAAGAATTACCAATGTAAATGCTAGAGACTAGCGATTCGTCCCAAATGTGACGAAAAGTGTAAAACTTGCATACATCTGCGGAAGTGAATTTGTTCTCACACAAATCCCCTGAGAGATTTAACTTTGCATGTTCGTTTGATTACCACCATTCAATTTAATTTTTTCTAAGCAATTTCAAATCCTAACCGAGACGACCCGCGTCAGTCGACTCACTACTGCATTCCCATATTGATTTAACTGCTCAATATTATCTGTGAATAATTGAGAGGTTCGATTTACCCTTCCTCATATTAAAAAATTTTTGTATGTGTTCAAATGACCCTGCTTTACCCTAAGCCAGCTTAAATTCGAAACTCGCAATTTTAATTAATACACTGTAAAATATGTGAGCTTTATTTTCGCCAATAATGTTTTTCAATACGCTATTTCGATTAAACTTTGCTTTTATTTGCTAGATGGCGTCCAATTACTTAATATGTATGCTATTCGTTCCATCGAAATCCCAAGCAATGTTCATTAAATCAAAATCTAAATCAACCAACTAAATCAGCGACTATTTCTATTACTTTAATTCTGTATTTCAGAATTAAAATTTAAATTCATTTAAATCAAAACTAATTCCCACGTTGACCATTTAAATATGACAAAATGTTTAAACCTATTTTGCGCATATTTTCAAGCCCCATTGCTATCATGCGACTGTAACCATTGAATGAATTCTACGTTCGTGTCTAACTTTCAACCGTATGCTATTCTTTCGAATGAGCCTTTGCCTTTGCTTCGCAGATGGCGTAAAAATTTATTCTGAGCTTTCTCCATATTCAAGTGAACACTGAATTTCAATTCGAATTTTTCAATTTTGCGCTCACAATTATCCAAAATTCATTTAAATCAAAACTATGTTTTACTCAGTTGAATATGAAAAAATGTATGTTCCCAATTATCCGGCCATTTAATTCCTTAAATTTCAACCAATACCGAATTTCAACTCGCTAAAATTTATTTATCTTTAAATCAATCTCAACCGTAAACTTCAACCACAAATCCACGCTCTATAGCATTACTCGACTCTGCCATATTTCATTTCAAATAAATACCGAAATTCAATTCGCAATTTTTCAATTTTAAGCTCACAACTATCCAACAATTTATCTCCGTAGACTAAAACCAAACGTTCATTTTCAACTTGATACTGACTTTCGATTCGTAAATTTTATTTTTGTATCATGTGTTATTTCGCTTCCGTAGACTTCAACCGACCTTTATTATAAATTTGATACTGACTTTCGATTCGAGAAAGAAGAATTAATTTTATACGTTTCGACTAAGCCATATCAACCTTAAATCACCAATTGCGCTTTTCGTGTATACCTTATAACCGAACTTTGAATAAATCAATTTTAGCTTTCCCTAATTTATTCCAAATTCAAAATTGTTCTTCTACTCACACTTTGCAAACTTTCAAAATTTCGAAATTCGTTTTTATACTATATTTCGTTACTCATTAAATCATCACAATTCCAAACCACAAATTTCAAAGTCTTTTTCGCAAGCTTTGACGAAAAAGACGATTTAAATATATTTGAACAAATTACTCACTTCTCAACCTTTTGTCCTCTACGACCACATGTTTCTGCCACTATCAAAATGAATGAATGCCCATCGCCGATGATTTTCTTTTCAGCCTCTCAATACTCTCCTCATCAATAACCAACAAATTTTGCAACAATAATTTACACCAATAAAACTTTTCTTCCATTAAACATTTTTCACATGGAGGCCATTGATTGGTTTCTGCTTCAACCCCGATTCGTTTTTTTTAGTTTTTTTTATATGTGGCTTCACACAACACAACTAAATCGAGTAACACTTAACTATCCAATTTTGTCCGGGCGCCATGAATAAGCTGTGCTTGCCCGTGCCCATTGACAACACCGATTTTAATATGACACAACTAATTTTATTTGCGAATGATTATAACAATTTGATTTGGCGACCGCAGTGGACGACGATGCGTTCGCCGGGTACGGGTTTTGCCAGCTCACTAACTCGATGCTCTTTTCTCTCTCTGTAGTTCCACTCGCTCCATTTTGAGACGTTTCATTTAACCGATTGCATGGATGTGATATTCCGTTACGTCAGAGACGAAACACTGAAAATAAGCTATGGGTAAAAAACGGGTCAAAATTTAAAATCGCCCAAGTTATTCAAGATGTTGTGTTAGAATGAAATTTGAGTCAAATTAGTTTTCAAACATATCTTCGTATGTATGGAAGATACGGCGTTGGTTTCTTCAACAAAGTTTCAGAGTTCTGTTAGTAGAATCGGTGTTGAGTAAACGCAAGTGTACAAGCAGAATTAATAACGCTGCTAAGAAAATTTAAAGTTACAGAGGAAAAGTTGTCAATAAATACTGGAAGTGAAGTGAAAAGTGAAGTATTTAATAGTGTACAAATTGCACCTTGTTGTGGAAGGTGTAATTATTTAATTGCCAAGTAATCAGGCAAACAAAATTCCACAGCAACACAGCATTAAAGTAAGCCCAACAGGCGGCCATATGCAAACAGTCATACCGCCAAACAATTCAGGTTAGTACACGCATATATCATAACAAGAAGTACTAACACACCCACGCCACATGGCTCTTCGGGTTTGCGTTATGTAAACTCTCCTTTTAACTTGCCTATTGGCTCATCGGCTCATTGGCTCTTAATTCGTGTATGAGTTAGTATTTTCTGAAGCATATGTTATATACATGGGGGGGGGGGTCGAGGTATGTCATGTATATATATTCTTCAATTTAAGGGGTGAGAGAAAATTTTAGGGGGGGTCCCTGGGGGTCCCCAAGAATGGAAAATGTTTGAACAGATGGAAAAACATGTTTACAGAGGTCGGCGAGTGGATATTATGCGTTTTGAAAATTTTCGTAGAACAAAAACTTTATTTTTCTTACATTTTACCTATTTTACATACATTTTGTATGAAAAAGTTGTGGTAAAGCATCATTTATCAATGGGTTTTGAATTGTAAAGTTGTATTAAATTTTATTTTTGGAAAATACATAATGTTTCAATATTGTGGTGAGAGATAAAGTGATGAAAAATCACGTCGCTGAGCCCTTTTCGGTTGCTGTTTCAATTCAGCGCCGCAGAAAAATCAACTATCTCATGTGGATTGTTTAATCTACTTTTTCCGACGACACCTCATTTGTTGAGTTACAATGCCTACTTCCGGTGTGGCGAGTGCTCAAAGTCGGTTTTTTCGGCTACGACGACGCTAAGGAAAATAGTCACTACTCAAAAACGGCTCCATAGATTTTCACAAGTTAGGTATCGTTGCAAAGGTATTGAAGAGTACTATCGACAACGCGTAAATTAGAAAAAATAGGAGCCGTTTTCGAGAAATTAACCGACAAAAGTGAAAAATTTTTGTCCAATTTTTTCATCAATTTTTCAACATAAGGGGACGTCCATTAATTACGTACGCAGCGAGGGAGTCAATATAGTCTTAACCGGGCACAGTTGGTTCGATAAAGCTGGTGGTGGTTCAACGAAAACCTCGTCTGACTCACTATCCATATCATAGACCCACTCCACGTCCTGTTCATTTCGATCACATTCAAAGAACACTACCTTTTCTTTTCCCCTTGTGCCCATAATCTTCAACGGCCTTATTGCCTTCGTGGATTTCTTGCATCTTGGATTGGATTTTTGATGGTTTTTCGTAGAAGCAACAGAACTATAATATCGACCGCAACTGCCAGTTCGATTTTCGAGTTTAGATTGGACGGACGGACAAAATTTATCATGCGGAATATTTACGAGCTCGCAATTCGCAATTCGCAATTTATGTGGCATAATTCCCATTTTACTTTCATCGCTGAGTGCCAACGTTGCGAAAAGCGACGCAAATTTTCGAATTTCAGTTACTTCCGTTTTCTTGAGACCATTGTTTGTTTGCTTCAACGCAATAGGAAATGGCAGTCCATTCTTCGGAAAAAATTTGAACAATGAACTTTTCCGTTCACCACAGCAACTTATGTCTGAACAGTTCAAAATCTGAAGGAGATACTGCAAACACATCACGATCATACCAATTCGTGTCTCTTTTCAGCATTTCTACTTCCTTCAATTCCGAATTTTCAGGTTCCACATACCTAGAAAAAGCCATTTCGAATGAAAATTTGTAACAAAAATCAGTTTTGATTCATTAGAACGTACTCAGCTTCTACAAGTTGACCGTTTCCGACCAAATCTCAGCTAAAGTTTTGCCAGCATGTGAAAAATTTAACTTTTCTAAATCGACATCAATTGTGTCCCCATTACTTGCTAAATGTGTACCATAGTGATCGTATTGAAGTATTATTCCCGCAAGAGCTTTACTCAATACAGCCATACGACGCGACGTTCGACTCTGTTGAACGCACTGCGACCAGGTGCGTTGCAGGTGACAAACACAGCATCCAAATCATATTTGAGGAATATGTGAACGTACATTCGATTCACGTTCTCATGCCGCGGATTTTCATCTGGACCGCCTGCGCAGTGAAAACGTAATATAACTTGGACAATGTGTTTCATACTTTTACTATTATTTCAAACCAACTGACCATCAACTATGTTGATGAAAATAGGTTTAGTTCTACGTATCTCATCCTTTTCCTTCCTTCCGGGCAGAGTGAATTTTTGAAAATATTGGCTTCCTAAAACATTCTCAATGTCACGACCATGAGACAAGGCTGTCGACGAAGAGTGCTTTGCAGACCTACGAAAAGCGAAACGTTGGATACTTTTTAATTCTGAATGTGTGACGATTTTTAGATTGTGCCATAATACATGGCAAACAAAATCGAAAAGTATCAACAAAATGAATCATCGGTGAACAACAGCGACTATTTTTGGGAGAACGTTTTTCCAATTTTTCCAGAAGGTGGACACAGGACAGCAGTCGAACGTAGTGTACTCCATTCCTTGTAAAATGTGCTTGGGCAGATATTTTGGTGAAACGGGTCAAAAATTCTGCGTTCGTTGCGGGCAGCATCAAAATGATGTCAAAAACGTCAACGGGCACAGTTGGTTCGATAAAGCTGGTGGTGGTTCAACGAAAACCTCGTCTGACTCACTATCCATATCATAGACCCACTCCACGTCCTGTTCATTTCGATCACATTCAAAGAACACTACCTTTTCTTTTCCCCTTGTGCCCATAATCTTCAACGGCCTTATTGCCTTCGTGGATTTCTTGCATCTTGGATTGGATTTTTGATGGTTTTTCGTAGAAGCAACAGAACTATAATATCGACCGCAACTGCCAGTTCGATTTTCGAGTTTAGATTGGACGGACGGACAAAATTTATCATGCGGAATATTTACGAGCTCGCAATTCGCAATTCGCAATTTATGTGGCATAATTCCCATTTTACTTTCATCGCTGAGTGCCAACGTTGCGAAAAGCGACGCAAATTTTCGAATTTCAGTTACTTCCGTTTTCTTGAGACCATTGTTTGTTTGCTTCAACGCAATAGGAAATGGCAGTCCATTCTTCGGAAAAAATTTGAACAATGAACTTTTCCGTTCACCACAGCAACTTATGTCTGAACAGTTCAAAATCTGAAGGAGATACTGCAAACACATCACGATCATACCAATTCGTGTCTCTTTTCAGCATTTCTACTTCCTTCAATTCCGAATTTTCAGGTTCCACATACCTAGAAAAAGCCATTTCGAATGAAAATTTGTAACAAAAATCAGTTTTGATTCATTAGAACGTACTCAGCTTCTACAAGTTGACCGTTTCCGACCAAATCTCAGCTAAAGTTTTGCCAGCATGTGAAAAATTTAACTTTTCTAAATCGACATCAATTGTGTCCCCATTACTTGCTAAATGTGTACCATAGTGATCGTATTGAAGTATTATTCCCGCAAGAGCTTTACTCAATACAGCCATACGACGCGACGTTCGACTCTGTTGAACGCACTGCGACCAGGTGCGTTGCAGGTGACAAACACAGCATCCAAATCATATTTGAGGAATATGTGAACGTACATTCGATTCACGTTCTCATGCCGCGGATTTTCATCTGGACCGCCTGCGCAGTGAAAACGTAATATAACTTGGACAATGTGTTTCATACTTTTACTATTATTTCAAACCAACTGACCATCAACTATGTTGATGAAAATAGGTTTAGTTCTACGTATCTCATCCTTTTCCTTCCTTCCGGGCAGAGTGAATTTTTGAAAATATTGGCTTCCTAAAACATTCTCAATGTCACGACCATGAGACAAGGCTGTCGACGAAGAGTGCTTTGCAGACCTACGAAAAGCGAAACGTTGGATACTTTTTAATTCTGAATGTGTGACGATTTTTAGATTGTGCCATAATACATGGCAAACAAAATCGAAAAGTATCAACAAAATGAATCATCGGTGAACAACAGCGACTATTTTTGGGAGAACGTTTTTCCAATTTTTCCAGAAGGTGGACACAGGACAGCAGTCGAACGTAGTGTACTCCATTCCTTGTAAAATGTGCTTGGGCAGATATTTTGGTGAAACGGGTCAAAAATTCTGCGTTCGTTGCGGGCAGCATCAAAATGATGTCAAAAACGTGAAAAAGAAGCCGAAAAAAAAAAATCCGCCCTGGTTGCACATGTTGCGAAGACTGGACACGAATTTGATTTTGACAATGCAACGATTGTGAAGAAGGTTAGAGCTAAAGGTCTACTTAAGATACATGAAGCCAACCAAATAATCCTTCATGAAGATGAGGCGGTAAATTTCAAAAAAGACGCGAAGCACGTTTCTCCGGTGTTCTATAATTTAATTAAGGAAAATAGAAAACTGAAGAAGAAGCCGCGCAATGTAAACCCTTTGAATTTGCCTCCATACCAACCGAACGAAACATCAAAAAAGTCGATAAGTGAACCGACCGAGGTGAACGGAATTCATGTGTTAAGTCCGTTAAGTCTAAACGACATCTCAGTATTATAAATCGCAAAATCATCAAAACATACTGGAAGAAAATTAAATTTTGTAGTCAAAGTAAACTGTGATAGACAGTCTTAGTTAGTTTTTGTGATTTTGGAAATCAAATAAGCGTAAGTCATAAGAAGAAAACTTTATATTTATATACAAAAATCAGCAATTTATTGTTTTTTCAAAAAATGTTCTAGCCATGCAGATGGTCAAATCATATTGACCGAATGCAAGGCAATAAACAAAACAACCTTATAAGTTGAAGTTTTCATTTAAGAAAATTTTTGGCCTGGGTCGTGAGCGATACAAGAATCGGTGGAATACCATCTCCCCATACCGATAGCAAAAAAAAAAAGAAAATTAAGTTAAATTGAAATTGGTTTGAAATATCACAGATCTAGTTTCGCTAGCCGGCGCAGAGCTGCATTGTCGAGATTAAGGAAATCGGTCGTTTCACCATCGTATTTAAAAATCGGACAGTCAGTTAATAGGTGCATCATTGTTTGGAGTTGGCTACCACATGAACAACTGGGGTTGTTTACTAATTTCCACTTGTAAAGCATGTCATTGCATCGTCCATGTCCGGTCCTTAGTCTGTTTAGCTTGCACCAGAGCTTACGAGGAAGTGAGAATTCTTCAGACTTAGCGGAGTGAGAGTCGAATTCAAACAGTACACTATCGGCGCCACTGCTAACCCAGATTTCCTTCCATATTTTTTTCGGATCAAATTCGGTAGCAACGAGCATTCTGGCTGTAGTGATTGCTAGGTTGCGAGACTTTAGTCTCTCAATATATGGCAGCTCTAGGTCTTTGCTCAGAGGTGCATTTTCGTTGTCCGAGAATTTTTTGTATATGGTCAGCAAATTGTTTTCTCTTCTGATTGAGGGTGGAGCGATATTACTCAACGCAGGTAGCCAATGTAACGGTGTTGACTGGACCGTGCCCGTTATTGTCCTCATTGATTTGTAGAGTTCAGTGTCCACTTTCTTTGCATGTGCACTATTGAGCCAGGATGAGCTGCAATATTCCGCGCATGAGTACACTAAGGCCAGAGCTGTCGTTCTTAGAACTGCTGCTGATGCGCCCCATGTCGTACCGGCAAGTTTCTTGAGCAAATTGTTTCTTGTTCCTAATTTGGGCTGGAGCTTGCCGATATGCTTACTGTAGGTCAAAGAACGATCAAGTGTTACTCCAAGATACACTGGTTCAGAGACGTGTTGTAGCTGTGCACCGTCAAACATCACTCGTAATTTCATCTTCGCGAGTCTGTTATTTAAATGGAAGCACGTGACCACTGTCTTTGTGATGTTAGGTACCAATCTCCACCGCTTACAGAAGCGCACTAATTCTGTCATGTCTTTAGTTAATGTCCGGTTTATTTCGCTAAACGATTTGTGTTGATAGGTGTAAGCCATATCGTCGGCGTATAAAAATTTCCTGGAAATGGATGGTGGCAGGTCGTGTATGTACAAATTAAATAATAGACATGACAAGACGGAGCCTTGTGCCAGTCCGTTGTTTAGTTTTTTAAAACGGCTGCATTGATCGTTCAGGAGGATTTGGAATAATCTATCACTGAGCATATTTGTTAGCATATCGACGATTTTTAGGCATGGGACGGCTTTGATTAATTTGTACAACAAACCACTTTTCCACACAGTGTCGTATGCAGCTGTGAGGTCTATAAAGACAACGCCTGTTTTCAGTTTCCGTTCGAAGCCGGATTCTATGTGGTTTGTCAGTGTCAACACCTGCTCTTCACAGCTACGTTTTGGTCGAAAACCAGCTTGCTCTTTAGGGACCAGTTTGTCTATTTCCGAAGCGATCCGATTGTAAAGCAGTCGTTCGAAAAGCTTGAACGTGACTGATAGCAAGGCGATTGGGCAGTAACTTTCTGGCTTGTTATCAGGTTTCCCCGGCTTCAACAACGCGATGATTTTGGTCTTTTTAAATGGTGACGGTAAGATGTTCGTTTCCAAGACATTTGAGAAGAATCTGGATAACCATAATCTCGTACGTGGCCCACTGTATGTTAGAAATTCTGGGTATATTGCGTCGAAGCCGCTTGCTTTGCCATTTTTCATAAACATCAGCGCAATGTTAATATCCTCAGTGGAGAACGGTCTTGATATTTCGCCATCATTTGGAGTTTTTTTTCTCAATTCACGATAAGCTCTAATAATTTGTTCGGTGAAGAGTTTTTTCGATGATGCTTTGGACGTTTGCATAACTCTGCGAGCGATGCGATCAGCACTAATGTTTGGTTTGCAAGATTTCAATTTGGAAGCGCCACCTAGTCTCCTGATTAATGACCAGCTTTTCCGACTAGAGTGTGTAAAGTTAATACTATTAACTGTACTCACCCAGCGATTTTTCCTAGCTTCATCTAAGGATTTCCATAGTTCATTTGCTGTTTCGGGGTCGCCGTTGTCCTTGAATTCTGCGTATAATCGGTCGCTATCTTCGTTCCAGCAGGGAATATATTCCTTCCGGTATCCCCTTGGAATGCATTTTTTCGTAGTGCTGATTACCAAGTCTGCGAAACGATTGTAATTATGCGGATTCGGCGGAATGAACCTGATGGCAGCTTCTAGGAGATTTGCGTACTGACTCCAATTGGCTTTCTGGAAATTCCATCTGGGTCTTGGAACAGACGTGACGACTGGAACACTGACGCCAACTTCAATTATTACTGGACGGTGCTGGCTATTTGGGAAAGCTGGAAGCACTTTTCGAGTGACTTGCAGTGGAATTCCTTCACTGTCTGTACTGACAAAGCATAAGTCGGGATTTGTCTCTGTGTTCCAAATTTTCGAGTGGAATGTCTTTCGATCTTTGGCGTCGTGTACCAAATGTAGCTCACTGTTCGATGCCCACGATACAACTGCTTCACCATTTCTGTCGCTGGTGCTGTACCCCCATTCCTATGATGGCTGTTAAAATCGCCGGCGTACACGGCAGGATGGGGTTGGGTGCTTATAATCGGATCGCTCCATTCTGCCTGCGGTGACTTGTACACGTTCGTTATAGATAGTGTTCCTGTGCGTATCACCGACGTGTAAGTACTGTTACTCGAAGTAGATTCAATTACACTTATGTTGGCAATTCCTTGCTTAATATACGTTGCAATGCCATGAACGCTTGAATGTTCAGCCACAACCATGTCATATCCAGCTATTTCGCATCTGGCGCTCGAATCTTCTGTCGGTTCGATGTGAGTTTCTTGTGCAAGGAAAACGCTAACATTCTTCTCCGCCAAATATTTTGAAAGAAATTCACCTTTGGAGCGGCTCATACTTTCTACGTTTAGTTGACAAATGCGTGACGTAACAGGTCCAAGATTACGTACAGCTGATTGAATGTTTACGTTTGATTGACTGCTTCCAGAGTTAATATTTTTGCGATTTCTTGCCATTTTCACGTTTAATTTAATTTGACTTTGACGATCACTGATACTTGAACTTATAAGAGATGCCAAGAGACCATTTCCGGCAGGTTTGGCTTCCAAAAGGTAGGTTATTTTTTATAATAAACAGACAGCACCAATTTTGGTAATACCTACACAGCTGTCAAAATCGTCCGTTGATGATTGCATTGAGTAATTGCGACTGACCTTCTTCCAGAAAAGGTCTACCCTCAAAATCTCGAACTTACAACTTTTTCTTTAGCTCAGGATCTTCTTCGCAAGCCTTTTCGAATGTTCGCTTTCGCTCCATTCGAAGGTTTCGTGACGGCTCCATTTCATTTTCTTTCCGTTTCAGCAACTTCTGGCATTCTTCCAGTCTCTTGTTTTGTAACTGTAATCGTTCTTTCATTTCATCAGTGAAAAGACCGCAACTTTCGCGCATTTTATAATTTGAAATTTCTGAAACCAAAACGACAATTTCGTTCTTCAGTTTTTCTCGCACCGGTCTTTTGTACAGTTTTCCAGATGAAGTCGATTCAATTGACTGATCAACTGATTCATTTTCTTTTCCAACATCATTCAATTGTTCCAATGTTAACGAACATTCGGGAGGAGAATTTTATGACCGTTTGATTTCTGTACAGAAATCCTACGACAGCCTAATTCTGTGTTCGCACATAAAACTCTAAGACCATCTGATTTGTCTTTGAAAACAGAAATCCTACTACTCTGTTCAAAAAAAGAAGTCCACTGCGATCTGATTTCTGTCCAGTACAGCAATCCAACTGCCTAGTTTTATGTTTCTTCGAGTACAGAAATCTTATGACGACGCCCTAATTCTATCTTCGAACACAGAATTTTACGACCGTCTGATTACCGTACCGAAATCCTACGACAGCCTAAATCTGTGTTCACACATAAAACTTTAAGACCATCTGATTTGTCTTTGAATACAGAAATCCTACTACTCTGTTCAAACAAAGACTTCCACTGCGATCTGTTTTCTGTTCGGTAGGGCAATCCAACTGCCTAATTTTATGTTTCTTCGAGTACAGAAGTCTTACGACAACGCCCTATTTCTGTACAGAATACCTACGACACCCTAATTCTGTGTTCGCACATAAAACTCTAAGACAATCTAATTTGTCTTTGAAAACAGAAACCCTACTACTGTGTTCATACAAAGAAGTCCACTGCGATCTGATTTCTGTCCAGTACGGCAATCCAACTGCCTAGTTTTATGTTTCTTCGAGTACATAAAGCTTACGACGACGACGCCCTAATTCTATGTTCAACCACAGATTTTTACGGCAGTCTGATTTCTGTAGAGAAATCCTACTACAGCAAGGGGGTACCGACTACAACAAATCAAAAAAATCATGAAAAATCACAGAAAATCACGAAAAATTCCGCAAAATAGTCGAATGTACAATGCTTTTGTATTTTGCTATTTTAATGAGAAAATCGAGTATAATATTTTTGTCCATGGAAATATGGCTGCGGGGCCTCTACTTAGTGCCGACCCCACTTTGAGGAAACTAGTGGAGGTTAGAAAGGTTTTTGGCACCGTTGCTCCGTACGGGCTTTCCGATATCGCCTTTGTGCAATCTCCAATCCAATCAAGTAAGGACCTAATCATTAATTTAGCAACATTTCATTACATTCATTACAAAAAAAATCAATGTAAAATAGATTACAAAAAATCTCTTTTCGTGCATCTCTTGTATAGAACATTATGAACTGAAGGTGCATTTAGAGACCCGTTTTCGTCCTATGAGGTTTTTCTATTGCCAAAGATCTCAAGCTATTTTTTTTTTATTGAAAAAAGGGGAAAATTAGGTTGAAACGTTGTTATTTTCACTCTAAATAATATTATACAAACCAAGGCTGTATATAGCTATATGCAGCCTTGGTACAAACCAATTCATTAATTTTTCCATAAAATGACTTTTGTTAGCGGCCAAGTCTTTTTGTTTCGTATCGAGATTTAATTCAAGTTTTTTTCATTTTTATTTCGTTGGTGGCTTTAGTGAACAAATGTTTTCCCTAGAATTGCGTAATACATCCAGAATGAAACCGTTTCGAATAACTTGCGTCTTTGAAGCAAATAAAAGCAGAAAATCTTCGAATTAACTGCAGGGAGGCCACTGCGGAAGATTTTTTTCCTTTCTTTACCAATATAATTCGAAATATCCACTACAGTCAAAAGATACTCGATTCGAACAGTAAGCCTAAACTAACGAGGAACTCCAACAACGGCGTACACACAATGTGGTGACCTCCAATTTGTTAAAATATGCAATCGAAGTGCAATTAATATTCATTTATAAAATCTTAGTTCACACATTTTCTGTAAAAACATTTTATGTATATATCTACTGTAGAGTCAGTAGTAGTTTACAGTAGAACAAGCGAGCTTTCAGCCTACAAAATGTATAAAGGTATCTCAGTTCACGGTTTCACAAACTAGGTCCATGACTTTATCTAGATCATTTAGTCCACTTAAAACCGATATACTATTTTACAGTTCTTATAGCATAAAATACTATTATTTAAACATCTTTAGTCATTCCTTAATAAACCCTTTAACTGAAAAGATGTGCTTGAATTAAAAAATTCTCTCAAAATTTTCCCTCATCCCTGAACCTGAACGTCATGCATTAATTTCATTCAGCAGTTTATATTTAGCGAATGTGAACTTTTGTTTACATATTCTTCTTGAATTTTTGTAAATGGAAAAAATCTGAACTTGATTTTCGCTAGCGCTATAAGATGAACTGAAGTATATCCTTGTAACGGTTTATATTTACTATTTACCGATTTGTATGGTTACCCCTTCCGGTTTTACAGTTAGCTCAATCGCTGATTCCAAGCTCCCTTAACATGTTATCAGGACGTAACTTTACTTAACTTTAGTAGTAAAAAAAATTTATATCACTATGAAACTAAGCGAGAAACCGTAAAAAACGCTGCAAAATAACACTTGACTCACTCTCCTAATTGACCGACAGTCCCTATATTGTCTCTTCATTCCTCTTCACATTGTATACAACTTTGGGATGTGCATTCTCGCCAAATTACAAAAAAAAATCTACTGTACGTGAAAGCAGATTTTCTTTTCCACTTTGAACGACTACTTAAATCAAACTGATCCAATTTATGTAATTTCTTCAGAGCGTAATGAGGCCGCGTGATTTACAATAACTTAAAAAAGGACATTTTCCTTATACAAACTGTGTCATTTTTAAATCATTGTGAACCACACCGGTGCGATCCTAGCAGTCCTGCTTTGGGAAGTCCATAGCTTTCATTTGACACCCCACTGACAAAATATTCACCAAAACGTGTTCCCGGTGGGGGAAAATCACCGGCTGACCCAATTTGTGTATTTTCTTTGGTAGTCGCTTTGAGCAATCCCTGGCTTTCATTTGACAATCAACTGACCGTAATGAGGGCGAGATATAATTAAGAACCCTTTCGCGATTGTGAAAAATTATCAAAAGACTTACTTTGAGCACTCACAGCTCAGTCGGATGAATTCCGATCAAAAAATGTTCTTCAACAACTTTTTTCCAAACACGTTCATCTCAAATTCTCAACTAACTCACCACGACCCATTAAAATATTGCAGATTCATGCTTGCAGACGTATTCCTTTCTCTCCCACTGTTATACGAAGACTACGTCTTTCCAGAAGGATTGCATGGGCTTTAATTTTTTTATTAGGACTGCCATATCTCATTCTACGTAGTGAGGCGTGTGCGATCGAAGCGCCACCAATCAACATTTTGTCGTTTCTCTGATTTTATGATGAATTTGACTTACAAACACTGATATTCTTATTTTTCGACAAATTTCTGAAACTGGAATAAATCAAAATAAATCACAAAAAGATCAAAAAAATCACCAAAAGATCACAAAAAATCAAAAAAATCGAAAAATCACAAGAAATCTTAATCAATTTTGGAGTCTGTACCCCTTGGGATGAAAGTTGGTATTTTAATTAATTGACACCTTCACTGGTTTGCGACGTGTGCAAGCAATCTTTTGACACTAAGCGAGGACTGGCTGTCCACCGCAGTGGTCATGCGAAAGAAGCTTACAATATTACTGCCGGCTGAATAAGAGAAAGACTCAATGGAACAACGCCAAAGTATGACACCAGAACCAACAAATCAGCATTGGATTCTGAATGTGAAAAGTTTGTAAAATCTGTAAACCCAGGACCACAGCATCCCTAAGTGAAATACTACAGACTGCGTCATCAGCAAAAAAATCGAAAATTACCATCCGCTCAACAATCGCGGACATCGAATCCCAAAATAACTTATGCCAAAGGAAAACAGAGACGGATTATAAACCTCTAATGTCCGTCTGTTTATCTATTTTTTGATTTGTCTATTTACAAGTCTGTCTGTAACGATCCCGTTATTTTTGCGTTTAAACTGACGAAGAAAAAAAAATTTTGATATGTTGTCGGGTATGGTGCAAAACTTCGAGAAAACATGTTCCGGGGTGGGATATTGTTCTGAAATAAGGGTGTTTTGGGGAAAAAACGGGTCGAAATTGAAAATCGGCCAAAAGTCAGTCAAGATGTTGTGTTAGAGATTTGGTTGGGGAAGCAGAATTTTTTGATCCGACTTCATGCGGAGGAGCTAGGCAGCGAAAACTGTTCAAATTTTGGGGTTTCCTCACTTTGTTGTTAGGGAACTTTTACTATTGGACGTAGTCGTTCTTTGGCGATTTTGTCCAGAGCTGGAGCACTTATTAACCTATATCTCGGCCGAAATTAGCCGGAATAAGGCCAGTCAGGTGTCAAATAAAAGAAATCGGTTGAGCGGCTCGGTGTCCAGGGTCGGTCAAAGGAGGCAAAAATGGACAAAAAATTGCTGCTCTGCCCGAAAATTACTGAAAAATTAATTTTTGATATGTTGTTGGGGATGGTCAAAACGTCGAGAAAGCATGTTTCGGGATGAGATTTTGTTCTGAAATAAGGGAGTTGTTTGTAAAAAACGGGTCAAAATCGAAAATCTGCCATAAGTCAGTCAAGATGTTGTGTTAGAGATTTGTTCGGCGAACAAAGTTCTTAGTTTTTGATGGCCTACAACTTTGTTGAAGAAAACTTTTTGATCCGACTTCATGCGGAGGAGCTACGCAGCGAAAACTGTTCAAATTTTGGGGTTTCCTCACTTTGTTGTTAGGGAACTTTTGTTGTTGGACAAAGTAGAGATAATTTTTGAGTGCCAATCGATAGTGGAGGTTTGAGGCAATAAAATTGCTGATTAATGTTGGGTGAAAAAGTTTCATACTCCCGAGCTAAAGGTCATTATTTGGCGATTTTGTCCAGAGCTGGAGCACACTTATTAAGCTATATCTCGGCCGGTAGTTTTCGGAATGAGGCCAGTGAGGTGTCAAATTAAAGGTTTCGGCAGTGTGAAGGTAGCGGAATTGCCCAGGGTCGGTCAAAGGAGGCAAAAATGATCAAACATTTGCTCCGCTGCCCGAAAATTACTGAAAAATTAATTTTTGATATTATGTCGGGTATGGTGCAAAACTTCGAGAAAACATGTTCCGGGGTGGGATATTGTTCTGAAAATAAGCTATGGGTAAAAAACGGGTCAAAATTTAAAATCGCCCAAAAGTTATTCAAGATGTTGTGTTAGAATGAAATTTGAGTCAAATTAGTTTTCAAACATATCTTCGTATGTATGGAAGATACGGCGTTGGTTTCTTCGACAAAGTTTCAGAGTTCTGTTAGTAGAATCGGTGTTGAGTAAACGCAAGTGTAGAAGCAGAATTAATAACGCTGCTAATAATATTTAAAGTTACAGAGGAAAAGTTGTCAATAAATACTGGAAGTGAAGTGTTTAATAGTACACAAATTGCACCATAGTGTGGAAGGTGTAATTATTTAATTGCCAAGTAATCAGGGAAACAAAATTCCACAGCAACCCAGCATTAAAGTAAGCCCAACAGGCGGCCATATGCAAACAGTCATACCGCCAAACAATTCAGGTTAGTACACGTATATATCATTACAAGAAGTACTAACACACCCACGCCACATGGCTCTTCGGGTTTGCGTTATGTAAACTCTCCTTATAACTTGCCTATTGGCTCATCGGCTCATTGGCTCTTAATTCGTGTGTGTCTTAGGGTGACAGAAAATTTTTGAATTTTTTTTAACCAATGATTGGAAAATGTTTGTAGAGATGAGAAAACATGTTTGTATTGGTCGGGGAGTGGATATTTTAAGTTTTGAAAATTTTCGTATAACAAAAACTTTATTTTTCTTACATTATGTATGAAAAAGTTGTGGTAAGGCATCATTTATCAATGGGTTTTGGATTGTAAAGTTGTATTACAATGAAAACTGTTAAATTAATTTGATTTTTGGAAAATACATAATGTTTTACAATTGTGGTGAGTGATAAAGTGATGAAAAACCACGTCGCTGAGACATTTTCGATTGCTGTTTCAATTCAGATGCGCAGAAATATAAACTATCTCATGTGGGTTGAAGCGCCTAATGTGCTTTTTCCGACGACACCTCATTTGTTGAGTTACGATGTCTACTTTCGGTGTGGCGACTGCTCAAAGTTGGTTTTTGTGGCTACGACGACGCTAAGGAAAATAGTCACTACTCAAAAACGGCTCCATAGATTTTCACAAGTTAGGTATCGTTGGAAAGGTATTGAAGAGTACTATTGACGACGCGTAAATTAAAAAAAAATAGGAGCCGTTTTCGAGAAATTGACCGACAAAAGTGAAAAATTTTTGTCCAATTTTTTCATCATTTTTTCAACACGAAACAACCTTATCACTTTCAATCTCACCGCCGGAGGCCCGGGGCTGGAACCACTACTACACGAAAAAACCTAATCACTTTCAAGGAATCTCATGGCATAAAAAAAGCAATTTTTTCAATTCAAATTTTTATTTACATTTTTTTTTTAAACAAATTTCATTTGGTTGCTGTTGTTGGTCCGGCTGTTGTTGTTGTTGTTGCTGCGGCTGTTGTTGTTGTTGTTGCTGCGGTTGTTCTTTTTGTTTCCGTTCCAATTTTTTTAATTTTTTTTAATAGAAATTTCTGGAAACGCTCCCGTTTCTTGCTACCACGACCCACTTTCTTTCCGCGCACACTGCTTCCACCTCCACCACCACGTGCCTTCCTTTCACGCCCACCATTCTGCTCACTCCCTCCAGCACCGTCCACATTGCCACCAATTCTTCGCATCCGCCCAACGTTTCCACCAGCACGACCATTTCTCCCGCCTCTTCCTCTCCGTCGACCAGCATCTTGCCGTGCCACTAAAAGGGCTCTGCGCGCCACCAGCTCCGCACATGTAGCCCACAATAAATTTATTAAATATATTAAAAAATAATTTATTTACTTATGTCTCTATTTTATTAGACATTTATTCAAAAATACTTACAAATTTTTCCATAATGTTCTCAAAGGCGTCCATATTGGCAATGAATGGAAAACAAAGTGAAGTACGTCATTAGAATGTCGTCTGAGCTTAGGGGTGCCACTGCAGTGTATATATCATCATCAGAGAGATGACAATAAGTTGACAACAAAAACGAAACGCGGGCGCTTTAAATCTTTATATATTTGCTTTCAATAACATATAACTTTTCTGTCATTGTTGAAGCAAATTTTGATATATTTCAAATTAATAATTTAAACATTAAAGTAAATTGGTAAGCATTGCACTAATCATAATCCAAATGTTAATTTACTTCTTTTGGTGTATCGCAGCTATTACTTTTAATGTATAATTTCATTTCAAATAACAATTTGAAAACCAATGACTTATTCCTTAAAATAAAGTAATTTTAATGTTGTAACGACAGTTATTTAAGCGTCTTTGCGCAGTCATAAAAACACCTAAGTTATTTAACAGCAAAATGACAGATATTTAAGAAAAAGTTCTTCAAAAGGAACACTCATGAAAGAAATCGTTTAGCAATTAGATGCAAGAACATTTTCTTTTTAGAATAATGCAATTTTTACGTAACTGCACAATGTGTTATTTCTAATCGTGAAATAAATCAATTTAATCAAAAACACATTCAAAAAGGTTAATTGATTTCTACCGTCGTCATATTATCATCTCTTTGTTACATTTGCATATTTTTGTACTAAAAAAACGACTCATACAACATGGCAGCTCACGTGCTGTTTTCAATCTAGCCCTTAAATGTCTATGCCTCAACACCACACGTACAACCTTTGACAGCCGTATTTATCATTGATTTCTCATTCGCCATTGCAATTTGATTTTTTTCAAACGTTTTTCTCAAAACGAACGGCAAATTCATTAACCATATAATTTAAAAAGCTAATCTTTTTCTTGCTAATTTTATTAAGAGTGTTTTGGTTTCGCGAGTGGTCAAGTGTTTGTTTTGAAAATTGTTTTGATTTGTAACGGTTACAAAATCAACAATTTTCATCCATTTAAAAACAATTTTTGATCAAGTGGCTCTATTTAAAAGAGCAAGTGGAAAGTTCGTGTTAAGTTACATTAGAAATTTGGTAAGTTTTTTCATTTTATATCCTTTAATAATGGCAAAAAATAAATAGTCCTTCAACACAAAATTTTTGGGCCCGTACGAAAAAAATGTTCATGGGGGACTTTTAATTTTCATTGTTTGTATTACTTGCAAAAAAAAATATTTTTTGAACGCAAACTTTTTAGACGCGTACGACAAAAATGTTGACATGGGGCTTATGGGTCTGTTGTGCGAAATTTTTTTTGTTATTTTCATTGTTTGTATTGCTTGCAAAAAAAATATTTCTTGAACGCAAACTTTTTTGACCCGTACGACAAGAATGTTCAGATGGGACTTATGGGTCTGTTGTGCGACTATTTTTGTTTTAATTTTCATTGTTTGTATTGCTTGAAAAAAAAATAGTTTTTCAACGCAAACTTTTTAGGAAGTAACCAAAACCATGGTTTTTCGAGGGTCGGTGAAACTTTTTCGCAAATATCTCAGCAAGTAAAGTACGGAAACTGCTCAATTTGGTGTCAAATGAAAGCATTTGATACCAAAAAACTGGGGAATTTTTTTTTTATGAAAAACGTCGGAATAGCTCAGTTTGAATATAAAATATATTTATTTCGCCAAATATTTCGGTTTCAATTTGAAACCATCTTCAGTGGCTGTAAACAAAATTAAATCAGATCACATTCAAATAAACTTATAACAAAAGTTCTACCTTAATTAGATAATGCGAATCAGTACATAATAAAGTGTTATCTATGCCAATTTTTGAAATCGGTAGTCACAAAATTTTACAAAATTAATTTACTAACGGGAATTAGAACATAAATTGAATAACGCACCTTACAAGTCGACAATGTTACAGATACTGTTCGGAAGACGAAACATTTGAACTAAATGATTCAAAAAATCAAAAGATACAAACGATTCGCACTTACAAATTTACATTAACCCATTCACAACAACAGGGTGGTCAAATAATGTTATATAAGTACATCACAGAAGGACAAGGCAAATGGTATAGAAGATACAACTCCTATGTTCGAAGATGTATGGCTTAGTCAAAGTGCACAAAATTGGCTATCCTATAAGACCTATTGTCGCCAGCATTAATTCTCCGACCTACAACCTGTCGAAGATGTACGCCAATATTTTGAAAAAAGTTGTTGGCAATACTCATCGTACTATGAAAAATGCTACAACGTTAGTCAACAAAATTCGACGTATTCGTCTACAGCCAAATTACAGATTGGTGTCGCTAGATGTCGTGTCTTTGTTCACCAATATTCCCAAAGATTTAGTAATCACGGCAATTCATAAAAAGTCGACTAAGATCAAGAAATTTACTAACCTACCGAAAGAAGAATTTATTACCGGCATTCATGTGGTGGGTATTTATTTCTCAGCATTAGTACAAGGTCAGAATGGGTAACAAAATATAAGAACAGTAAAAGTAAAAATCACAGCACATAATAGACTTCCTTTAAGTTGTCTGGGTCTTTTAAGGTACCCATTACCGCCGCAGCATTCCCCCTCTGGATGGCCATACTCAGCCTCTGCTTTAGGTTTTCCCGCGGTTCTTGGGTTTGCATCATTATCCTCTTGCTCAAGTCCTCGAAAAAGGCAATGGCGTCCAGACCCCACGCACCCATGGTCTCAACAGCAAAGGGTACAAAAAAATAGTTTTGATTAATGAGTGACGCGTATTTCCTCACCTTTCTTAGGGCCTTTTCTTCTGCGGCTTTACCAGGCGCTCTAATGCTAAGTGGTAAGTTACTTGGTGCAAGGGTGTCCGTGCATGTAGCATCCCATATTAGGATACTTCCTCTCGACCATGGTATCAACGACATGCCATCCACTCGTTTTCCATCTTCCCTAGCTAGGCCCTCTGGCTTCAACTTAGCTGGTACGTCCGCTAGAACCAGAGCACGCTTAATTATTGTATTTAGTTCAGCGTGACGTGAGTGGCGACCTGCGCTTTTTTTACATTTAAGACCATGGTGACCAGTTTTTTCCACTAGTGATCCGCATGGGCAAACATGGTTTGAACAAATTTCGGAGCCCAGTCTCAAACCCACTATTATTCTGAAAGAGTTGTTCTCTAACAGGGTCCCGAGTGATTTCGAAGGAAGAGCATGGAGCCAAGCGCCGGATTCTGGTGTTTGGATTGACAAAAATCGAGCTTTATCTTCTTCCCGACTGAAATGTAGACTGTCTAGCAAATGTTGGACTGTAACAGCATTCCATTGGTTTTGTGCGGTTGGGTTAATAGGTTGCGTAGTGTTCGGGTGCAAGCGGTGCCACTCATTTAAACCGATCTCGTACGAAGCAATATCCTCAATGTTCAGCGTTGGTCGGTTTAACATGATACTGATCAATGGGAAGACTGCGTTGACCGAAGAAAGGAATGCGGGCAGACCTATGTCTCGAACTTTACGTACCCCTATACCACCAGCGTTGACCGGTAGTGAGGCCAATGTCCATGTGTCATCATCAAAATTGGAATTTGTCAGAAATGCTAATGTGGATTTGATTTCGCTATCTATTTCGTCAATGATATTCATATGTTTCCATGTCGGCGTTGTCCGGAGCAAAAATACTAATTTCGGAATGGCCAAACAATTTTTCAGTATGTAGAAGGCTATATGGTGGTTGTCTAGTTCACGCAGCCGTTCGAACAAAGTCTTGAGTTCTCGCAACTTGTCGTTGAAGATTTTCGCAAAGGCATTGTCGGTGATGGCCGTACCGAGTAGTGTGAACTCGTTGACAATACAGATACCGGGAGAAATTAGTTCAAATTGGTTAACTACGTCGTGGTCGATTTCTGAACAGAAAAAAAGTTCGCATTTATCAGGATTTATTTGCAGACCAATTTTAGCACACTCCTCCTTGACGGTTTTGAAATCGCGGAGGACGATTTCATAATCACCCGCAATTGTACCATCGTCCAGTTAGAATACCACAAATTCAGAAATCAGGGATTCCACCACATGTTGTATCGCCGAACTAAACAACAAAGGACCGCACGGATCGCCTTGTTGTGCCCCATCTTGCGACAAGAGAATATAGTCCCCGTAGAATAACAGAGTTGATGTTGTGTAACACTGCCTTAAGTATGGATATATCGCCGGACAGTTCAGTTTCATATCTTTTAAGAAAACGTCTCGATCGATCTCGTTAAAGGCATTACGGAAATCTATTTTGACGATTACCACTCTTCGATGAGAATTTTTTTTGATAAAAGTCCTTGTTGCGTGCGCAGCGGCTTCGCAACCCCCTTTAATACCTACACCCATTTGACGTGGTGCGAATTTTGATGACCTCTCCGAGCAAACTGAACCACTTGCAAGCTTAGACGCAATTCGACGGAAAGTGTTGCCAACCGCTATAGGTCGTAAGCCTCCACTTTTTTTGTCTAGGGCACACAGTGAAGCCCCATACATAATTTTGATGAACTCGGATTGAACTTTACCAGACAGCATGTAATTTGTGAGTTCCGTCATAGATTTCAGTAGTCTTAAACCTGCCTCACCAGTCGAGGGTAACGTGAGGTCTTTAAGGTGTTGAGGTAACAACCCATCTATGCCTGAACCCGAACCATTTGGGAAACCCCTGATTGTCGTGAAAACATCTCTTTCAGAGACCACTAAAGATTCAACGTTCTCGTCCGGTGGATCTGGGTAAGACATTTCTCTTGAAGGTGGAGGGTGTTTCGATTTCAGTTTTTCGAACGTAGTTTCATTTTGGGGCGCTAGTGAGTCCGTTGAGGATAATATTCTGATGGAACCTTTGACGTCATTATCAGATATTTTTGCTTCTACCCGTTTAGACAATGATAAGGGTGATTTTCTTTTTGCCCGTCCAGTGAAAACTAGATCGACTTTCGCAACGTTCCTCTTTACCATAGTCGACAGTGAGACGTTTTTGATTTTATCTGGTACCCGCAGGGCAGAGTAGGCGAATGTGAGTAAAGTTTTCCAATTTGATGCTAATGTAGGGTTGGCCAGGCAATCTTCCACGTGTTGGGATAAACGATTCGCTGTCATTATTCTAGCTCCTCTGGGAACCCGCTTTAAAATTCTGATTTCCGATTTGCATCGAGCCAGCAACAATATAAAGTCATCAAAGGAGGGGTTGTCGTTGAGATCCACCATGTGGGGATGGTCGTCATTAAAAGTGGTATCTAACTCCTCAAATACGTTGAAATTTAGTGGCGCTACTGGCGTTAGTCTGACCGATGTACAGCTCTTCACCAGCTTGTAAGCACCCGGTAGTAACCTCATGCCAACCTGCCTCTGTTCGGGTAATAGAAAACTAAAGCGCCCGCTACCGTTATCACCCGTTAACAATAAATTCAGTACGGGAAGCGATTCGCTGCATTGCATGTTTTCGTATTTTTCTAATGAGCCGTAGTCACAGTGTTCTTCCTAATAACACAAAAGCCAAAATTGAAAATTTCTGCCATTGCGAACAACTCAGTTGTAGTTCCAGAACTATTTGGTAAGGACATATAGTCGACGTAGTCTTTCTTCAAGGTTTCAGAGGGAGTTGTGTGTGATGAGAAGCTTGGGATGTGACCACTGAAATTTTCCGTCAATTGGGTTCGGAAACTGTTAAAATTTGATGTGTCCTCAACCGTGAAGGACTTGAGAACATGGTCTATCACCATTGCCCGAAGATGTGGTACGTTATTAGGTAGGTTGGGAAAGGCGTCATTGTGACCTTTCAGAAAATCTAGCACAATATCGAACAAACCGGCACTCAAAGCATCATTGTCTTGAATGTCGAAGACTTGGTACAATTTCCCAGAGGAACTTCTGGTGTCCTCCGATATGACCTGGAATTTGTTCCATTTTGTTGGTGAACTGGGAATAGGCTGACCTGGTTGAGCTTGAGTACGGGCCTCAATAACGTCGTTTATCTCTTCCGGCAAATGACCTTTTGACACGTGTTGACGTAATCCTGCCATCGTTTTGAAGTCTCGTGAACAGATAGGGCATATGTTCAAGTTCTCGACTGTTTGGTTAAATCGTGAATCCTCCCGGTTCGAATCCATATTAAATATAAAAGGAAAAAAGAAAATTTGACTTTTTTAATCACAAACAACTAACAGTAAGGAGTGACCTGAATGGCTATTTCATTTTTTTTTCTGATAAAAAAGAAAATTGCCCAAAACATGTGGTTCAATATGTTGTTTCCAATTCAACGGTGAATTTTATCGACAAATTTTTGGCTCTCCCATGGGTTCCCCAGCCAGTCCAATGTTTGCTGATTTGATTTTAGAAATTTTAGAAGAAGAAATCATTAGTAAACTGAACTTCCAAATACCATTTTTCTGGCGATATGTTGACGATATCCTCACAGCAATACCAGCCGATAAAGTCGATGAAATTAAAACTCTTCAACAGATACAACAAAAACATCCAGTTTACTGTTGAAAAAGAAGTTGATGGAAAAATATCTTTTCTGGAAGTTTTATGCATACGTCAAGATAGAAGTATAAT
>CM055404.1:67425726-67436741 GCA_029228625.1 Pseudolycoriella hygida | reverse complement strand
GAAAAATGTAAGCTCAAGGGGCGCCCAATGGGATTATATTTTTCTTTTCGTCCTTGCTTAGCATGAAAAATGAAAACTGCCATCTGGTGTGAGCTTCTTTCATAAAAGTTCTACTCGGCCATATTGAATTTATTGGAAAAACATAACCAAAGACCCGTACGTATCAGAATAGATGTGACAACAGAATAGATGTGGCAAAGAGACTCGAACGTACCTAAATATACAAATAAGCAAACAATCCAACGTTTTCTGTTCTCTTATAACTGTAAGAATTTCAAAGATCCATAGAAATTACCCAAGGTAATGTCAAAGGCCCTACCGAAGTACGCCTCAGACCATTCAAATTTAGGAAAGCTTATATCCAAGGACTAAGTCATTTTCCCCTAAAACCCTGAAACACGTTTTCTCTAAAAATTTATTGTCTACAACTTTGTACTTGGAAGCAACTTTCTACCTCTCATAGTTCTGGAGATCTGGGTCATCCTGCCCAATTATTGAAGTGGCCACATACCAGGATTGGGGCATATTTCCCCAAAACCCTGAAACACGTGTTCGCTTAAATTAATTCTCTATAACTTCGCCTTTGGAACCAACTTTCTAACTCTCATAGTTCTGGAGATCTGGGTCATCCTGCCCAATTATGGAATTGGCCATATACCAGGATTGTGTCACATTTCCCCAAAACCCTGAAACACGTGTTCGCTTAAATTTAATTCTCTACAACTTTGCCTTTGAAAGTAAATCTCTGTATTGCGTATTTAAGCAAATACTGAAAAAAACTATCTCTTATCATTTTGGGCAGAGAAATTTATTTTCGCCCATTCCATGGCTCCCAGTGCTCAGACCCCTGACCCGATTCCAACAAAAAAAAATTCCCCAGTTTTTTTGGCATCAAATGTTTTCATTTGACACCAAATTGAGCAATTTCCGTGCTTTACTTGCTGAGATATTTGCGAAAAAGTTTCACCGACCCTCGAAAAACCATGTTTTTGGTCACTTCTTCGACCATTAATTAGGGGTTGTTTCTTCGCCGTTGGAGTTAAATGTTGAGTTATACTTCTTGGACTATAGCGGCGTAGGAAAAATAAACCAAATGTTGTTTCTTCTATGCTATATTTCGAGTCAACTGTTTAGACTGCCCTGGAAAATATCCGGGCCAAACAAAACAAAGAATCAAGAACAGAACGAGTAAACATAGAAGTGACATTAAATTAAAAAAGACGACTGAAACGACCGGACTAACATTACACGCTTTGAAAGAAAATCATAATTTCGACTTTAAAAATGTCATCATCTTAGACCACATCCCTAATTTTTATCAGAGAGCCATTGCGGAAAAAATGCACATTTGCAACACCGAAAATGCTGTTAACCTTCTAAGCGACACGCACGGGCTGCATGAATCTTATGTAAATTTATTTAAAAAGAAATGATCTCAATGACTGCCCATATGATTTATCGAAATTAATTAACCGATTAAGGTGAAATTAAAAAGTAAAAAGGACAACAAATTATTGCTTCGTCATCATCTGTCTGTGATATGTTTAGGTGCAAGAAAGTCATTCGTTTATTAATTTATTTTCATTGTTTTTTATGTTCTATTTTTTAAAATTTATTATTTGATATGAAGGTAATTTTTTAAATAGTTTAAATAATTTGTATATAATCAATTTAATTAACCTTTTGAAATTCTGTGATCAAAACAGCCTGATGAAGAGTCCAAAATGACTCGAAATATAGCATAGAAGAAACAACATTTGGTTTATTTTTCCTACGCCGCTATAGTCCAAGAAGTATAACTCAACACTTCTTCGACCATATCTCCGGAACCACTTGATCGATTTTGCTCATCTTCGAACTTGAATCATGGGAGGCATGTACCTTTCAGGGAAAAAAAAGATTAGGCTGATCGGTTGAGCCGTTTGGAAAAAAAAGTGGAGACGGACGGACGGACGGACGGACGAACGGACGGACGGACGGACGAACGGACGGACGGACGGACGGACGGACGGACGGACATTTTTTTTATCGCTGATTTGTCATCTCTAGACGATAATAGATGCATCCTTCCCACTCCCACCTCGATCTACCCCATGTTACAATAAAATTGTTTGTAGTAAACGTATAGGACCTCTTGTACTTCGTACGGGTCCAACAAGGGACGAGTAAACCAAACGCTTAATTTCCGGTTCCGTTCGCTACGCGAACATCATCAAGGTTCTGATTTGACTAATTTCAAACAAATTTAACAAACTGTATTAAATTACTACATTTAAACATCTGTAACGAAATTTTCTTTTCTTTTACAAATACAAAAATAAACCAAACAGTTACTTAATTAACCTTTGTCAAAAAGTTCTTTTTGTGGACAAGAAAGTTACTTAAAACATTTAAACATTTAAAAAAACATCACAGCACAGCAAAACACAATCCTGAAAAATAGACAAAGCATCCATTTCATATCATGTTTCCCCGACGACGTTACTCTGTCGACTGACCCAACAATCTTCTTCTCTCAAAGCACATTACTCACAGTCATAGAATGTTTCATTTAAACTCGAATTGGGCGTGTCCTCTGTTAAATTTATGATATTTTCATCAACTCTTCTCTCCAGTACAAATAGATTTAGCAACGGAGATTTGATATTGCCTTCATCGATGTTCAAGAGATTTTCGTGTTTATGCTTGTGTATATGTATGGCCTCATAATATTCTACCTTCGTTCAAGTCAAGTGAAGTTGAGTGTAGTGCCATCGTACGGCTTATTGGAAAAGGCATTGTTGGGAGCACTGGTAAAACTAGTAAATAATGATCTAGCCTATAACCCTTCATGGGTTGTAAGGCAGATTATTATTATTATTATTACTTAAAATTTAGATATTCTATTCTAAAATCTTCTTACAAACAAATAACTATTAACACATCTACAAAAGTTACTTCCCCCTCATCCAACCTGCCTCTCAAGTTGTTGCTCAATCGTTTAATCCCGTTGCTAAACTTAACGAACGTAAAAATTCTCCCTCACTTGAAAAACAATAGTCTAATGAATCAATTCAAATCAAATTACATTTAAGCTTCAACATAGTGGTCTTTATTAATTCAACAGTGTCGAAGTCATATAGTATTTCATCCATTTATTTTAAAGTGAAAAGTTGTGGGCTTCAAAAATCGGCAGAAGAAGTGTGTGTAAAAAAGCTTTCACACAAACCAAAGGTACATTTATTATCTCGGGTCATTAGAAATAAACGTAATAAAATTCTGTTATTCTCACATAACCTCTACAGGCAGAGTCACTGGCTTGTTGTTGAGAATATGAGTGATGAGCATTTATCAGCAACCGAAACTGATATTGGCACAGATGACGATACGCTCTCGGACGAATATTCAGAAATAAACGCCAACTTCACTCTAAAAAGAATCTCAGATAGTGAATCCCTGCAAAATTAAAGTTCCGCTGGTTACAGCCGAGAAATTAACAACGTCGAATTATACCGACTCGCTAACAACACGAAAGCTTATTGAAGGAGATTTTGTACTATATTTGGAACATTCGATTTGACACTTTAAATCCACAATTTGACGGCTAGTCAAAAATTTTTGCCGCTCTCAGCTTTTTAACCCTTCTACAACTGAATAATTTGTGCCATAAAACGTTTTTAAAAATGCTCGTGCATTTAATTCACGCTCAAAAAAATAAGTTGCGAAATGAGGGTCAATGGCTGAGAGATAAAATGGATCCCTTCTTACTCCCTACTGACCGGTTTGTTTAAAATATTTGAGAGTGAGGTTAGTGATCTTGTAGCAGTTACTTTCTTCAACAGTTTTTTAGAGAGATATCAAATTCCACCTTCGTTGACAATTGAATTGATTGATCAAATTTCTCAATTCGTTCCACAAGATCATGAATTGGGAATTCCACTTCATCTTCGCGTTCTTGCCGCGTTGAGTTTTTGTGCTAGCGGATTTTACCAGAGACGTGTTGGTATGGACGCCTTTTGCATGATGTCGCAGGCAAAGATTTCAAAATGCATTAAAGAAATGTCAAACGTTATTACGGAACATCTCGCTTCAACCTATATTAATTTTCCACGAACTCAAGCTGACGTCGATCTAGTCAAACTACGATTTAAACAAGACTACGGTATGGATGGTGTTCTTGGGCTTATTGATGGGACTCATGTTGCAGTGGCTGGAATATCTTCAGACTTAAAAAAATCGTTCATCAGCTACAGAAAATTTACTTCCATCAATATTCAGGCAATCATAGACAGCGATATGCGTTTCCTTAGTGTCAATGCGCGTTATCCAGGCTCTACCCAGGATGCTTTCATATGGAATAACTCACTAATATTTTCATTGCTAGAACGTCACTACAACTTGGAAAACCAAGAAAATAATATCTACCAAAATGGCTTTCTAATTGGTGATTTGGGATACCCACTGCAGCCTTGGCTGATGATACCTGTGCAAAAATTCACAGCAAATAAAGCGCGCAAAAAAAAAATACAATAAAACGATCAGAAGAGTTCGTAACAAGAACGAGAGAGGCTTCGCAGTGCTAAAAAACCGTTTTCGATGTCTAGTGGGAGAACGTAAACTACGCTACAATCACGAAAATGCAGCTAACATTATTTATGCATGCTGCACACTGCATAACTTTCTGATTGTCAATGCCTTTGATATTGATTACGAGATAACAACGCGTACAGAAGAAGACGACCATGAACTCGACGAAAACGAATTCGATTTCACAGTACAAAACAGTTATCTTCGGCAAGGTAAAATCGTAAGATATCGATTAATCGCCAGCATTTAAAATTTGTTTCGATTTTAATTTCTTTCGGTGAGCACGTTTCGTACTTGATTCCTATAAAACAAAATGAAATCTTGAAACCTCTCTTTTCTCAATGAAAGTACGAAGAAAAGCGCCAAAAATACATTTAAAATTGCAGAAATTTTAATACTTACGTGAATTTTCATGAAAGGGAAACAGATTCTTTTTTATTCTAACGCCGCTCTGTAAACCTTCATAAATAAATCAAAATTTTTTATTCAATTCCTTTATTACAATGCGACGCATTGCAACGCATTTCCACACAAGACTAAAACTTAAAAAAAAAAGATTCGTATCGCTGCTGTAGTAGGATCTGAGTTGTCTTTAATGAACGATTTTAACCTCAAATCTACTTTTCAAAATATAAGACCATTCGAGCGATTGCAAACGATATAAATACGAAAAAGCCTGCACCACGAGGTAGTTGAGGTTGAAATATTCACCTCTCCACCTGGACTGTTTGAAATAGTTTATATTCTAATGAAAATCGAAAGAGGAAACATGGCCGGATAAAATTCTTGTGACTTAAATATTGTTTCAATTTTAAATTGTAAAATAGCTCCGTGGCTAATAAAAATCTTAAGAAAGTTGTCTTTATAGTGGATTTTTGCGTTCCAAGTTTGCAAATTAAATTTCTCACACACACTTAAAATTAAATAAATAAAAATTAGCGACTCCCAACACCAAGTACTACTGCAGACCCAAGAAAGAGCGAAGGAGGGTGTTCATCTCTGTCAATAAAGCGTTTTGTTTTCGCTGCAAATCTAACGATTCTGACGCCATCACTGCCAATGGAGTGGACAGTCTGTTGCGTCGACTTCCTCTTCATCATTGAATCGACCGCGTCGAGCCGGAACATATTGATTAGCATTAATTTCAACCCATCTGCGTTGAGGATTTTCTTCTTGTAACGGGCGAATTTCTACTTCCTTGACCAGTACCATGCTCGTCTTGACGTTCTAAACCACCTGCTGAATTATTTTTTTGCAGATTTGAAGAAGCCTAACGACATCGAAAAAAATTACTGCTTATAAAAGGAAAAGGAAACGGAGATAAAAATAAACCTCTTCAGGTGCATATTCTTGGATCTCTTCTGCTGCTGAAAAAGCTGTCTCGTCAACGGACAACATTTCGGTTTCGGGAAGTGAACTTTGATATGAAGAATGGGGCATAACGGCCGATCTATAATCGCTTCCCAGATGACAATTTGTTGGTTATCTTCGTCGCGTCTGAGTTCAAAAGACGTGGCTGGCCCGTCATTGGGACGAGTTTGCTGTAGTTCGTAATGGTCGGTGACATTTACAGATTCGATCTCTGTTTGGAACTGTTGCACATCCACTGAAGTCAAACTTTTTAGACCCAATTCTCTTGTTTTGCTGTTGACTTGATGGCGCTAGCCCCGGAAATACCTCTAACTGAGATAAATAGAAATGATAACAAATCGTCCTACATGTCCATCAACATAGTAAGTTGAATGACTTACCTGATGATTGGCACGATATGCCGAAATGTTGATCTCTTCTAATAATCTCCTTAACGCAACTGTTCTAGATGTGTTAATGTCTGACAAAATAATTCATAACATTATCAAGTAACGAAAATGGTTTTACGCTCAACTTTATTCATCTCAACGCGAATTTCTATTTGCTGTCCGTACGATGTTGAGATATCTCAACTTTATTCATCTCAACGCGAATTTCTATTTGCTGTCCGTACGATGTTGAGATATCTCAACTTGTTTCATTTCAACGCAAATTTCTATTCGCTGCCCGTACGATGTTGAGATAACTCAAGAAAATTGTCGAGATATCTCAAGAAAATTCTTGAGTTGTCTCAAGTGCATTTTCTTGAGTTGAGCCAACTTATCCCACATGACATCAGCCCGGATGTTGACGGTAACGAAATATTCACCAACTCTCAGATAAACCAAATTAAAAGTAGCTTCACTAAAGCGCTGTTTAGTGATGATAATTTTGCTAAGATAACTTTCGATTTCTCAGGCCCACATAGAGGCCTCTATCGTTTAGTTTGTAGCAATACCTTCTAAAAAGATTGGGTAGTTGCTACAATCCCAAAACTGGAAGATTTATGGCATGGAGCCAAGCTAAATATACTCTGTAGGGGCCGCCACCCCCCCCCCTTAGGAGAGCTACATGGAGGCTCCAGCTTTGGAAGCAGACAACGTTTTTAAAATGATTGCCCCTCAAAATCCAGACATTAATACGAACAACTGGAGAGTATTCAATAATGGTAAAACTGTTAATGGAAAACAACTTTGGGCCATCGGAATCGACGCAGATGCAATCGAAGGTTTGAGACCTTACTGTGGAATGAACCGTCTTAAATTTACCGTTCAAAATCAAAATGAATAATTATGTCTATCGAACCTTTAAACTACAAAAAAAAGTAAATTCTTCTTAATAAAGTTACGGCACAGTGTAGCCGATTCAGCATTAATTTCGTTTTTCATTTGTGAACCAAATTTCCGAAATAACGAAGGTAAGTTTTGTTAGTAATCAGAAATAATGTTTAGTACCAAGTTTCATTTGGCAACCCTTAAAATGTATTTATCGCACGATACTTGTTTTCCGGAATAAACTCACTTTAGTTTTGTTAACTAACCACAGAGGTTTGCATTAGACAGTCGCTCCGTAATTCATTCCATCATTATAACAGGTTATGGGATTTTATAATACCGGGAATTTATTAAGCGCTGTGTGAGTGTTGAACGCTTCATACGTGTTTTACTTGCTCGCTTTTTATTTAGATAATTTGATTCATCAATCCGTAATCTTTGTTTGATTGGATTGATTTATAATATAATTTAAGTTGTGGTGTTATTGTTAAATCAAAAGTTCGGTCAAATCAACAATTGTTTTCTGAATATTTTCAAATTAAATAAGTGATTAATTTTAGTTTTTTGTGTATACACGTAAATTATTACGCGCGGTCAACGTTGCAAAAGTAAAGTTTTGTAAGATACAACTATTTTATTGTTTATTTAACGCATTTGACGTAAATTGTGAAACACGAAATTTGTGCGCATTTTTCTCGTGATAAAAATGTCGACTACGTCATCTAACTCCACTACCACGTTTTCGCCGTCAATTGAAAAACTTGTTGGAAGAGAAAATTACAACACTTGGAGTTTTGCTGTAAAGACATATCTACAACATGAAAATTTATGGGAATATGTCGAACGTACTAAAACAGATGAGGCAAAGGATTTGAAAGCTAGAACGAAAATTGTGCTTCTAATCCATCGTAGCAATTTCATTGATGTGCGTGAGTGTACAACTGCATCAACAGTATGGGAAAAATTGAAGAAAGCATACGAAAATTCTGGCCTAACTCGAAAGGTAAGCCTGATCCGTACACTCACTTCAACCAAACTCGAAAACTGTGCGTCAATGGAAGTATATGTGAACGCCATCATGACAGCTGCACACAAATTGAATGATATTTCTGCAAAAATATCCGATGACTGGATCGCAACATTTTTACTTGCTGGTTTAAGCGATCGTTTCCAACCAATGATTATGGCTTTGGAGAGTTCAGCTTTGGAGTTAACTTCTGATTTCATCAAGACGAAACTACTGCAGGAACCGCCACCAACGTCATCTATTGCTACACATTCGTCGTCATCAAAGGCCTTATATTCGTCGAAGAAACATAATAAACAGCAACAGAAACAATCACGAAAAGAAACTTCAACTGTCGGTATTAGATGCTTCAATTGCAACCAATATGGACATATTTCGAAAAATTGTCCGAACAAGAAGCAAACATCCTCGGCACAGAGTTTCCAACGTTTATCAACATCACGCAATTGTTTACTTGCGTTTTTTTTGCGATTTATGAGAACAGAAATGATTGGTATTTTGATTCCGCTGCATCTTTTCATATGACGATGCGCAACGATTGGATGCAAAATCAATATCCTACAAACATAGATAAAATTTCAACGGCGAATAATTCAACCATGGAAGTTAAATCAATTGGTAAAGTGACAATAAATACGCTTTGTGAGAACGTTGTCGAGTCAGTAACAATTGAAAAAGTTCTTCATATACCAGATATAAGTGTCAACTTGTTGTCAATTAGTCAAATCGTTTCGAAAGGTTGTACAGTTATTTTTAATAACATTGGCTGTGAAGTTTATGACAGAGATTCCGAAATTATCGCTACTGGTCAACATATTGACAATATTACTTACTTTACCGGCACTACAACCCATTAAGGGTCTTGGCCTTCTCCAACATGCCTATCCAACCGGGCCTATCTGCAGCTAACGTCTCCCAGCTGGTTACTCCCACAGTTCTTAAGTTTGCAAAAGCAGCGTCGCTCCACCTGGACTTGGGTCGCCCTGCACTCCTTTTGCCTTCAGGTTTGGACTTCAGAATTTTTTTTGGAATACGATGTTCATTCATTCGTTGTACGTGACCGAGCCAACGTAGTCTATTTATTTTTGTTGTTCTGACTATGTCGGGCTCTCCACAAAGCTCTATGAGCTCGTGATTATATCGTCTGCGCCATCGGTTCAGTTTTCGGTCAAATACTGGTCCAAATATTGTACGCAGTACCTTTCGCTCGAACGTATGCAGAGATTGTTCATTTTTCTGTGTCAAGCACCACGACTCCGAACCGTACGTAACTACTGACTTGGACTTTAGAATTTTCAGCAGGCTGTAATAACTCCGGTTGCCCAAAGTTACTCGCCTTTTTATTTCGTCCGCAATGTCGTTGTTTATGTTCAGCTCTGATCCAAGGTATACGAACTTATTGACCATTTTGAATGTGTGTGTGTCGATCGTTACGTTATCTTCCCGATATCGATTCGTAGGTGGGATGATCATGTACTCCGTTTTTCCGTCATTGACCTTCAATCCAAGGTCGGTACCTTTCCTTTCCAAGGCCATAAACTTATCTTTAACAACATCCATAGTTCGGCCAATAATGTCCAGGTCATCTGCAAAACCAAGCAACTGACTGGACTTGGAGAAAATGGTGCCGCTGGAGTCTATGTCCATGGTTTGAACAGCTGCTTCGAGTGTTAAATTGAAAAGCAGCGTTGCAAGAGGATCTCCTTGACGTAGGCCTTCCTAAATGTCGAAAGTCTCTGACATTTGATTGCGGATCCTTACTCGGCTGTTAGCTCCGTTTAGTGTTAGCTTCGTTAGCGAGATCAGTTTGTTGGGAATTCTGAACTCCTCCATGACTCTCCATAGCTTACTTCTTCTAACACTGTCATAGGCTGCCTTGAAGTCAACGAACAAATGGTGTGTACAACATTGAAGTACTCCTTGCACTTCTCCAAGATCTGTCTGATATTAAACAGCTGGTCCGGTGGTGAACGACCTACACGAAAACCACTTTGGTATTCACCTATCGTAGATTCCGTGTATGGATGAAGGCGCTGATATAGAATATTTGCAAATATCTTGTAAGCAATATTCAGCAGAGCGATTCCTCGAAAATTGCCACACTCCAATTTGTCACCTTTTTGTATATGGGACAAAGTATGCTGGTCTTCCACTCTTCCGGTAACTCCTCGTCATTCCAGATGCGTATGATGAGCTCGTGCATCTCCATACATAGCGCGTTGCCGCCGTTCTTGAAAAGTTCACCGGGTAGGTTGTCAGTCCCCGGGGCTTTGAATTTTGTTAGCTTTAAAATTTCAGCTTCAACTTCTTGCATCTTTGGTTCTTCTATGTATGGTTGCGCAGTCTGAAATGGCAATTCGTCGTTTTCGTCGTCTCGGTTGAGCGGTCTGTTCGGGTTAAGCAGTTCCTTAAAGTACTCAGCCCATCTCGCAATGCACCTTTCCTCATCTGCTAAGACCAATCCATGCTTGTCCTTACCCAGCAAAGGTTGTTGACTGTAACCGTTTCTGGATTCGTTCACTTTCCGGTAAAAGTTCCGAGTCTCCTTCCGATTGCCAAACTTCTCAATTTCGATCAAAACTTCCTTGTCACGCTGTCGCTTTTTCCGTCGGAAGAGTTTTCTCTCGAAATTTCTTTTCGAACGGTACTCTTCCTGGCCAGCTCGAGTGAATCTACTTAGAGTTTTCAGGCGAGCTGCGTTTTTGTCGTCCATGGCCTTCTGGCATTCATCGTCAAACCAGATATTTCTTTTATTTCCCGTTCTCGTTCCCCCTGTCTCTGCTGCGGCGCTCTCTACA
>CM055404.1:67413288-67425226 GCA_029228625.1 Pseudolycoriella hygida | reverse complement strand
GGGTTTTGGGGAAATGTGACACAATCCTGGTATGTGGCCACTTCCATAATTGGGCAGGATGACCCAGATCTCCAGAACTATGGGAGTTAGAAAGTTGCTTCCAAGGACAAAGTTGTAGACAATAAAATTTTAGATAACACGTGTTTCTGGGTTTTAGGGAAAAACGACGTAGTCCTTGGATATAAGCTTTTCTAGATTTGAATGGTCTGAGACGTACTTCGGTAGGGCCTTTGACATTACCTTGGGTAATTTCTATGGATCTTTGAAATTCTTACAGTCATAAAAGAACAGAAAACTTTGGATTGTTTGCTTATTTGTATATTTAGGTACGTTCGAGTCACTTTGCCACATCTATTCTGTTTGTCACATCTATTCTGATACGTACGGGTCTTTGGTTATGTTTTATATTTAACATTGAGGAATTCCTGTGCTATACTTGCTGAGATATTTGCGAAAAAGTTTCATCTACCCTCGAAAATTTCATGCCCGACCTCCACTTCTTCGACCATATCTCTGGAAGTACCTGGCCGATTTTGCTCATCTTCGAACTTAAATCATGGGAGGCATATACCTTTCAGGGAAAAAAGTTTACGCTGATCGATTGAGCCGTTTGGAAAAAAAGTGGAGACGGACGGACAGACGGACATTTTTTAGACCCGTACGAAGAACGACGTTCTTCGAAAAGGGGTCTTATGCGTTTACCTCGACGTTTGTAACCAGTCCAATTTCGACCCGGGAGTAGGGGGGGGGGGGGGGGGCAACGATCATGGTCCTTAGATGACGAATCAGCAATAAAAAAATGTCCGTCCGTCCGTCTGTCAACACGATGACTCGAGTAAAACTCAACTGATTTTTAAAAACTTTTTTTTTCCAGAATAGTAATCGAAAAATCTTTTATGGGACTGAATCTGGGCACTGTCAACCCAAGGGCCACCAAGCTAGGGCCGTTTAAGTGATTTTTGGTCTTTTGTGTATAACTCGAGTAAATATTTTCTGATTTTCAAATTTTTTTTTTGTTTGAAAGACCTGAGCATAGCCCGCAATTTATGGAAGAAACTTTTTTGAATTTGGGTCCTTAGGCTTAGCTAGGGCACTAAAATCGAGTCTCTGTTAGGGCTTTATGTGTTCTTTGTCCATAATTCGGGCAAATCTTTTGCGATTTTCATAATTTTTTTTTGTTTGAAACACCTGAGCAAAGCCGACAATTTACGGAAGAATTTTTTTTGATTTTGAGTCCTTGAACTTAGCTGGGGCGCTAAAAACTAGTCTCTGCTAGTGCTCTATGTGTTTTCTGTACATAACTCGAGTAAGTTTTTTCCGATTTTCAAATTTTTTTTTTGTTTGAAAGATCTAGGCATGGCCGACATTTGATAAAAGAAACTTTTGCCTGTGCTTGGGGCTTAAGTATGCCATGTCGGTCGTAAGGTCGGCCCTAACCAAAAAACAAATTTTTTTGCTATGTTGCAGAGGAAATTGAGGGAAACATTTTTGGCTATGGAATTGTGTGTCCGAAGTCTCTACTTAGGGCCCTAGGTCGGTACTAAGGTCGACCCTAGCCCAAAAAATGGTTTTTTGCTATGTTGTAGAGAAAATTAGATAGATCATTTTTCTATATTTGAGGATCAATTTTGTGCTTTCCGAAAGGTTTTTTTACACCGTTTCTTCGGACGGGTTTTCAGTATTGCCCTATCGGCAATTTATAAGGGCAACATTTTCTTAAATACGTTCGAGTCTCTTCGTAAGATCAACTCTGTTTGCTGATTCGTCATCTATAGACGATAATAGATGGATCCCCCCTCCCACCTCAATCTGCCCCATGTTACAATAAAATTGTTTGTAGTAAACGTATAGGACTTTTGTATTTCGTACGGGTCCAACAATCAAGGAATATACGATCAAAAACAAAAAAGTTTAAAAACGGTCAAATGACGCTTAATAATATTGCCTATGAATGAAAAAAGCTCATAAGTTAAAAGACAGTTATATAACCGACTTTTGATCAATTAAAAAAAGGAACGAAATATTATACTTTTTAGTTAAATGACCGTCTAATAACTTTTTAGTTAATAACCTTTTTACAACTGGGCAACAACGGTTATATAACCGTTATTACAACGTCATTTTAACCAATTAGTTAAAATTTGTTGCGTTTAACCTAGGTTAAAAAACCGTCATATAAGCGTTTTTTAACTACGAAATGCTACTTGGGTGAGCTCATTGCCATCAGTAATATTGTTGTTGCTGCAGATCTCAGTAAGCCTCACAATATCTGATTCCATAGAAAACTTTTTTTTTTTTTGTATTTTCGCGTGATGGAAGCTTGCAGTTCCTGTCAATCGACGTGTAAACAATCGCGTGATCCGAGCGGGGATGATGAACCAATGATACTTTGTAGCGATGGCTAAGGATGTTGGTAGCGACGATGTCAAGGATGGAGTTTGATTGACGTCTGGTTGCGGCAGCGACACTGATCTCATTCAGGATACCAAATCCATTCGCTTCCAGCAAATCAGAAAGGTCATTGTGCTTCTCTTCGTTCAAAAGGTTGAGATTGAGATCACCCATCAACAGGCAATTTGGCATATCAAGACAAAGGTCCTTAAGGTCTTTTAGGAAAGATGTTGTGTCACCGTCAGGTCTATTATACGTTACTGCGATGGTAGTGTTTATAGCTTGAATTTTCACAACCAAAAAATGGTGGAGCTCAAGTGTAACGACATCTTTGATAACCGGCTTGCATAGGTTTTCGTGGATAAATATACTAACACCTCTTCCTTCTGTTGCGTTTCTTATATTATGAATCGCGTGAGATTTTTTTTTTCTATTTTGATTTGAGTCAAGTGACATGTGTGTGAGTTAAATCGTTCATTTTCTCATAAAAACTTTGTTTAAAGTCTACTAGTTTGTTGTTTATCAATTGGGTGTTTGCTGTGGAGTCTCAAATTGTTGAAGTCATCACAAAGTAGAGTGGCTGTCGTTTGTGAATTGGACTGAAACATTTTTGTTTCGGCTGAAGGAGAAAAACAGTCATTGACAGTCCTGCCGTAATTTGCATCAGAAACTTAGTGGTGACATTTTGAGAGAGAATTTCATATATTTTCTCTCTCAAAATGACGTCACTAAGTTTTTTTTTTATTATTTATTCATAGTTTTTTCAAAGAATATAACTCTTACCTAAGTTATCAACTAAAGTAAGTAAGAAATGAACCTGCGTAGCTCCAGTATGTTTAACAATTCAAAGGAGCTACGTAATGGGGCTGTCACTAAATTACGTAACGCTCTGGAAGGGGTGGGGTACAAGAATTTGTGACAGATTGTTACGGGCTTAAGGGGAGGGAGGGGGTGTTTGTAGAAATGTTACGTAACAAACACTTTTACAACCAAAAACTTATATTTTTAATTAAATTTGTTCAAAATCGCATACGAGAAACGTTTTTGTGATCATCTGTTATATGCTTTTCACTTGGTGACGCAATGCTATTGTTTCTTGTTATCTTTCTCTAGTTTTGACAAATCAGAGGATACCACCTTGAACGTCATAAAATGTGTTACGTAATTTAGGGACAGCCCTTATGCAAATTACGGCAGAGTGGACTCGGCAGTTTTGAATATCACAACCGTCGTAATTTTTGCTAGCCGTAAAATTTTGCGCTCTTCGAATTTTTTTTGGCGCAAAAATCCGAATTTTTCATCGATCTTTTCTTTTTGGTATTTTTCTTTTGTGATTGTTAAAAAAAGAAAAATAACCGACCAGGTACAACTTTTTATATGTTTTGATATTTCTGAAAAAGTAATTGTATCATTTGTTTTGCAACGTTTATACAATGATGTCGCCGCCAAGGCAATGCTCGAGAGAGAATTGTCCGACTGTAAATGTTAAAAACATGATTCAGAGTACTATTGATAAAGAAAGTCACACTTTATCGATAACCAAAACTGCTTCTACGCTATCAACACCACCAAAGTCCACGAAGCAAAATCAAATTCAAACTGCAATCGAAACGTTAGTTCATAGAGTCGAAATACAAACCGCAACCATTGCAAGCTTAAAATCTGCTGTTGACTCAACGAATAGCTCAATTTCGCAGCACAAAGGTTCCTGCCTCAAAAAGCATACCGAAAGCATGCAAAAACCCATAAAAAGACTTATATTGTGGGCAGATAGTTGCGGTGGTCAAAACCACGTCTTGATGTTGATGCACGTTTTACAAAACCATACAACGTTAGAAACAATATCGATGAGATATCTGCATTATGGCCATAGCTTCATGCCCAACGACAGTGAATTCGGGGATGTCGAATGTGCTCTCAAAAGAAAATCCTAAATTTTTACTGATCAGCAATACATGGAAGAAATGCTTGCTTCACGTATTAACAATAAGTTTCTCGTGAAAAGAATGTCCTCGAATGATTTTTTTTCGGTTGATAAATTGCGTTCAGTAATAACAAATCGAAAACGAGATCTAAATAAAGAAAAAGTCAGTTGCTTGGACACCTATGAGATTATTATTGAAAAAAGTCAACCTACCACTATAAAAATGCGAAAAAATATAGGAGGTACTTCTCAGATCGTAAGTTTGGCAAAACTCGGTTGTCCTGTAAACTTTCGAAACATCGTGCTGGATAAGTTATGGCCATTGGGAAGACCGATCTCCAATGATAAAATTAAAGATTTAAAAGATATGCTGGAATTCGTTCCTCCAGAGCATCACCATTTTTATGACTTTCTCAATGCCGGGGGTGCCGACTTCACAGATGATATTGGTCGAAATCAAAAGAGCTTTTTAACATTACTGTAAAAAAAAAATGAAAATCACTTTTCTTAAGTCAATAATTTCACGGAAATCAAAACTTTTAAGAAAATTTTTCTAAATCAATTAAAACTTTCAAAATCATTTAATTTAATTTAAAAAAAAATTAAAATGTAAATAACTGTGAAATCTTGACAAAAAAATATTTTAAAAAATACCTTCTTGTTTTTTGTACATAACTCGAGAAAATCTTTCCTATTTTTATATTTTTTTTTGATCGATAGGTAAATTTTCGAGAGAAAGAGTGTGGGATGATGTGGGAAGTGTCTGTTACGATATGGGAAATGTGTGGAATGATGTGGGATGTGTGTGTGTTGATGTGGGAAGTGTGTGTGATAACGTGGGAAGTGTGTCGTATGATATAGGATGTTTGTGGGAAGTGTGTGTGATGATTTAGGAAGTGTGTGGAATGATGTGGGAAGTGTGTGGGATGATGTGGCAAGTGTGTGGGATGATGTGGCAAGTGTGTGGGATGATGTGGCAAGTGTGTGGGATGATGTGGCAAGTGTGTGGGATGATGTGGGATGTGTCTGGGATGATGTCGGGAGTGTTAGGGATATGTGGGAATTGTGTGGAATTATGTATAATGCTTGCGGTATAATGTTTGAAGTGTGTGGGATGATGTGTGAAGTGTGTGGCAAGTGTATGGGATGATGTGGCAAGTGTGTGGGATGATGTATGATGTGTGTTGGAAAATTGTAAGATTTGTTTGGGATGATGTGGAAAGTATGTAGGGTAAGTGCAAAGTGCCTTTAAAAGTACAATGTGAAGTCGGAACCTGGGAGTATGAGGGAATTCGGATGCACATTTTAATAATAATTTGTGTTTTAAATAAAATAGCTTTTTTACTGAAGCAATTATTTTCAATGAATTTGGGAAAGTAGAAAATTACGAAGTGGGAAGGTGGATTCCCGCAGCTTCCTGATGCAAAGGAAGGAGGGATGTTTCGTTTCCTTAATGATTGCTTTTTGTCGTAACTACCACGGTTTCGTCTAATTTTAATTTTATTTTGTAAATTTTGAGGCTTTCTAGTTAAATGGTTTGAATTGAATTGAATTGATGTAAAGTGTATTTTCATGTTTTGTGCAAAATTGGCAATTATAGGCCATATTACATGCTAGCGGGTGAAAAAGACTTTTTCAATGTTTCATAAAGTGAATGTAATAGTGACACCGAGTTATGTAACTTGCTTTACATGCTGAAGTCGTTAAAAACTTGTGAAATTTCGTGTAATAAGTGAGGGTACGGTGAAATGAAACTGCGTCCGAATAAACTTAACACATAATTTATTCTTAATATAATGTTCGTGTGACACATGTGCCTCGGTCGGCAATTGGGACTCGAATACTATACAGAAAGTAGAATCGAATGGCGGGTGGTGAGTTTGCATGGATGAACAAACTAATTGATGAAAACGAACCGCCGCATAGGCCTTATTTCAACCCGCAAGCTTGTAAAAAAATGTTCGTACTCGAGTCGCATTGAAATTAAAATATTTGAATATTGCGGAGACTTTCCAAATAATTAATAAATGGAGAGCAAAATTAGTAAAAATTATAGTCAAATTAATATATAGTGGAATTTTACAATAAATTATACGAACGTAAGTGCAAAAAACACTGCAATTGATTATTTAAATATCAATTGCAGTGTGAAAACAATAGAGAACATGGCGCTGAATTGCGTGGCATAGTCTTATTGAAATTGAAGACGGTACCCAGTTTAATGAAATTGCAACATTTTTTTTACAAAAGAAAAACATTTGGCAGTAAAAATGGTGAAAAAGTAATTAATAATTGCAGAAGCGATGAATGAAATTATTTATGACCAAATACATTCTGAAATTGAACAATTAATTATTATGTGAAACATTTGCCATTACGAACAAAAGAAACTTTTTCATGCACTTTTCTTACAAAAATTTCTCCGGGTATATGAAACAGACAAAGTCGTGTGCGGTGTCATTAAAAAGATAATTTCACGTACTTTCGGGCCAAACAGGGTCTTGTTGGGTTTAAAATTCATCCACACTGAGTTATGAGCTGTTGAAAATAGGGGTAAAAACTTGTGTATTTCGGCTAACTTCAAACCATTCCTGTACATCCAAAAAGCGACGGAAAAATTAATAAACTATTTTCCCTGGTTGCTGCTAGTCTCAGCTTTCCAAAAACACCAAAACCTGTATGGGTAGATCCCAATGCATCTGCTTTTGAAGTGTAAATTTGAGACTGAATACCTCTACTAGAATAAATCCGTGCACCGAAGAGATGTAATGCAAAACGAAATTTTTTTGCAACAATTTTAGCTTCTTGCTTACGTTCTGGAAGACAAATTTGGATTCTTCCATCGTAGTTAAAGAACACTGTCTAAGAGAAAAGTTAAGTTTTTAGGAAAATTTAGAGCGCAAATGCGTCAATTAGCATTGTTTACTACAAACAATATTATTGTAACATGGGGTGGATCGAGGTGGGATGGGAGATGCATCTATTATCGACTAAAGATGACGAATCGGCAATAAAAAAAATGTCCGTCTGTCCGTCCGTCTCCACTTTTTCTCCAAACGGCTCAAGCGACCAGCCTAAACTTTCTTTTTCCTTAAAGGTACATGCGGTCCCATGATTCAAGTTCGAAGATAAGCAAAATCCGCCAAGTAGTTCCGGAAATAAGGTCGAAGAAGTGGAGGTCGGACATGAAATTTTCGAGGGTCGATGAAACTTTTTCGCAAATATCTCAGCAAGTATAGCATCGAAATTCCTTATTTTGATGTCAAATGAAAGCATTTGATGTCACGAAACTGGGAAAATATTTTGTTGAAATCGGGTCAGGGGTCCGGGCACTGGGACCAATGGAATGGACGAAATTGAGTTTCTTGGCCATATACGAAAACTGTTTTTCGTATATATTTCCTTAACTATTCAATATGGAGATTTTTTGTGAAAGGCAAAGCTGTAGAGAATTAAATTTAAGCGAACACATGTCTCAGGGTTTTGGGGAAATATGGCCCAATTCTGGTATATGGCGACTTCCATAATTGGGCAAGATGACCCGAATCTTCAGAACTATGAGAGGTAGAAAGTTGCTTCCAAAGGCAAAGCTGTAGAGAATAAAATTTTAGAGAACACGTGTTTCAGGGTTTTAGGGGAAAGTGGCTCAGTACTTGGATCAGTCCTTGGATATAAGCTCGCGGCTGGAAATAATGGTTTTTTCCCGATATCCGAATCCGATTTCCCATTTTTTCCTAGTATCCGTCTAAAATCGATAAAATTTCCCACTGAATAATCGAGATTTCCCGGTGAAAAATTGAGATTTCCTGGTGATCACAATGCGAAAAGTTGAAATGTTGCGAGTGGAGCAAGCGAGATTTTTTTTCATACTTTTTGACGAAACCGTTGACATATCAATCAATATTTGACAAAGAAAAATTTATGAATCGCGAGCGCAGCGAGCGAGATTTTTTTAAAATAATTTTTTCCGAAATCGTTGACATATCAATCAACATTTCACAAAGAAAAATTTGTGAATCGCGAGCGGAGCGAGCGAGATTTTTCTTAATACTTTTTAACGAACTTGTTGACATATCAATCGAAATTTTACAAAGAAAAATTTATGATCCGCGAGCGGAGCGAGCGAGATTTTTTTGAATACTTTTTAAAAAATTGTTGACATGTCAATCAAAATTTTACAATGAAAAATTTTACAAATCGCGAGCGAAGTCATCAAAATCTCAATCAAATATTTTAAGTTTATAAAAGGCGCAGGTGGAACTAGCGAAATTTTCATAATTTTTTTCAAGTAAGTTGTTTACTCACTTTCCATTTTTCAGCCGTTTCCCATTTTTTATTGATTTCATGTTTTTCAGTAATTTCCTATTTTTCATTCATTTCCCATTTTTCAGCAATTTCCATTTTTTATTCATTTCCCGTTTTCAGCAATTTCCCATTTTTAGACATTTCCCACTTTGAAGCGACTTCCCATTTTTTAGTCATTTCCCATCTTGAAGCGATTTCCCATAACGTAAACCGTTCGAGCTTTGCTCGAGCATATTTCCCGAAACGTGAACCGCTCGAGCTTTGCTTGACCATATTTCCCGAAGCGTGAACCACTCGATTTCCCGGTATCCGGTTTTTCGGCCTCCAAACTGCCCGGTATCCTAGATACCAAGAACACACACTATTTCCAGCTGCGTATAAGCTTTTCTAGATTTGAATGGTCTGAGACGTACTTCGGTAGGGCCTTTGACATTACCTTGGGTAATTTCTGTGGATCTTTGAAGTTCTTACAGTTATAAAAGAACAGAAAACGTTGGATTGTTTGCTTATTTGACGTTCGAGTCTCTTTGCCACATCTATTTTGTTTGCCACATCTATTTTATTTGCCACATCTATTCTGTTCAGATCCATTCTGATACGTACGGATCTTTGGTTATGTTTTTAAATACAATGACTTAAGAAAAGTGTGTCGGCAGCTGAAATTGCCACGAAAAGTTTTATTTGAATCGCGTCTCTTCTGTGCACGGAGTTATTCTAGTAGAGGTATTCAGTCTCAAATTTACGCTTCAGAAGCAGGTCCATCGGGATACTACCCATACAAGTTTGGTGTTATTAGAAAGGTGGGACCAGCAGCAACCAAAGAAAACGGTTTTTAATGTTTTCGTGACTTTTTGGATGCACAGGAACGGTTCCTAATGAGCATAAAATTAACTCCCAAATAGACAAAAATGTTCGCCTCAATTTTCTCCACAACATAGCAAAACATCATTTCTTGGGCTAGAGCCGACCTCAGCATCGATCAATGGCCCTCAGGAGAGGCCTCGGACCAATACTTCCATTAACAAAAATATGTCCCTCAACAAGACAGCACAAAACCATTTTTTGTCTCGGGTTCCACCTTAAGACAGACCTAGGCCACTCAGGAGAAGCCTCGGTCACATACTTCCATGGATATAATGTTTCCCTCAATTTGCTCTGCAACATAGCATTTTTTTGTTAAGGCCGACCTGAGGTCCACTTGAGCCTTAAGCACAGACACAGTGCCCAAATTAGTTTCGAATATAATTCCATACTCGGTTACCTCTCAAATAAAAAAAGAATCAACAAAATGTTATGTAAACAAACACGTTGGGCCCTAGTAGAAACTTAGCTGTAGGGTCCTGCTGAGTCCAAGGGATTCTAAACAAAAAATTTTCTTCCATAAGATGTGAGACATTACTAGACCATTTAATTAAACAATTTCTTGAAAATCAAAAATTCACTCGAGTTATGTACAAAAAACATGTAGCGCCCTCTGCTACCTCGATTACCTTTCAGGGAAAAAAAAGTTTTCGCAAATCGGTTCAGTTTTACTCGAGTTATCGTGTTGACAGGCATACTGACGGACATTTTTAGACCCGTACTGTAACGAATCCGCTGGCAAAGATCCGTTTCAAAATATTGAAATAACAGGCATTAAGCAAAAGAATCTTTACGGTCATTTATTGTTATTATTGTACATATTAATTTGTAACACGTCTCATTTTATCTTAAACGTTTCCCTACCTCACCCAAACAATACGACTCGCAAACATCTCTAGTTTAAGTATTAATATTGTCAGCATTAGTTATAAGGCAAGTTAAATAATATTCAGAATATTTCGAGTCACCCTGTGTTCTGGTACAATTTTCGTTCGTTAAGATTGCTCCAGATTTTCGGATTTAGAGAGGAGTTAATTTCGCGTTGAAATTTTGTTCAATAAATAGAAGTAGTTCTATTGAAAGAGCATATTGGATTCAGTTCGTTTTCTGAAATCGCCCAAACAACATCGAAGTTCCTAGTTTATAAAAAGTATTCAGTGTTTCAAAAATTCTTCTCACAATATTTCGAGAAAGAAATATTGCTGGTTTATTTTCATAATTTTTCAATTTGGTTTGTGTTAATAAATCGGTTATAAACGCGATCGCGAAACGATAACAATAATTAACCATTGAGGAATATTCATCTATTTTACCTGAGGCCATATTGGTAAAACCTAAAGTGAATTTAAATTGTGTAGTGGTGTAAAAAGTCGTCGTACTTGAAGAATATTGTTCGCAAAGGACAATATCAGTGATTAGTAAAACAAGAAAAATTTGGTTGGTTTCGTCCATCGATATCATCAAAAGCTCCAAAAACGGTTCGTTTTAATAAGATTATCCGCCAAAAAACCTTTTACAGAGGAGGTGTGACGCAAGTCTTCATTTTTGTTTACAAAAGTTGTGAAATCAGAAAATCATTGAGCATCTAAGTTAAAACAATTTTCTTCACCTTGTGCGAGTGAACCCATCAAAATGCGAATTGTTCTTCTGCTCAGGTTTGGTTGACGAGAAAATAGTTACGAAATTCAATGACATCTGTCCCGGAATTTGTGTTCTGAAATCAGAAGAAGGATACGCATTTAGCAACGATACGCAAAAAAAATTAAAACGAAGTTACGTTGTGTTTTTAAAAATTACGTTTGATTGTTCCTTGATTTTTCGGTCCATGGACCGAAAAATCAAGGAACACTCAAACTCCCTTTGTTCACATAACGGTCAAGAAAAACCATAAAATATTTTAAAAATTGCGTCACAACTTACAATCACATAACTGCAGACGAAAAATTATATGCACGAAAACGTTATAAAACTGTATTCAGATAAAAATATCGGAGTATTTTCCGAATCCTTTTTTTATTTCTATGCTCGAAAGCAAGCTTATGTATTTCGTCCAGTGTTCGGACTCTTCCGTTTTGTTTCGTTTAAACGAAAATGGTGTTTTTTTTGTTTGAAAACACAAAAAATTGTTCCAAAACGGAAAACAGTGTTTCAAAAACGACAAGAAAAATAATAGATTTTCTTTCGAGTGAAATTTTTTTTTATTCAATTAAATTGAAAGAGAAAACATAGAAGGGACCCGTACGTATCAGAATAGATGCGGCAAACAGAGTTGATGTTACGAAAAGACTGGAACGTATTTAAGTAAATATTGCTCACATTAGACTGTATTGGAAATTGCCCATTGGGCAATATTGAAAAACCCGTCCGAAGTAACGGTGTAAAAAAATTCTCCGAACGCACAAAATTGACCTCCAAATAGAGAAAAATGTTCTCCTCAATTTTGTCTACAACATAGCA
>CM055404.1:67386773-67408022 GCA_029228625.1 Pseudolycoriella hygida | reverse complement strand
TTTCCTCTCCAAGGCCATAAACTTATCTTTAACAACATCCATAGTTCGGCCAATAATGTCCAGGTCATCTGCAAAACCAAGCAACTGACTGGACTTGGAGAAAATGGTGCCGCTGGAGTCTCTGTCCATGGTTTGAACAGCTGCTTCGAGTGTTAAATTGAAAAGCAGCGTTGCAAGAGGATCTCCTTGACGTAGGCCTTCCTCAATGTCGAAAGTCTCTGACATTTGATTGCGGATCCTTACTCGGCTGTTAGCTCCGTTTAGTGTTAGCTTCGTTAGCGAGATCAGTTTGTTGGGAATTCCGAACTCCTCCATGACTCTCCATAGCTTACTTCATCTAACACTGTCATAGGCTGCCTTGAAGTCAACGAACAAATGGTGTGTTTCAATGTTGTACTCCTTGCACTTCTCCAAGATCTGTCTGATATTAAACAGCTGGTCCGATGTTGAACGACCTACACGAAAACCACTTTGGTATTCACCTATCGTAGATTCCGTGTATGGATGAAGGCGCTGATATAGAATATTTGCAAATATCTCGTAAGCAATATTCAGCAGAGCGATTCCTCGAAAATTGCCACACTCCAATTTGTCACCTTTTTTGTATATGGGACAAAGTATGCTGGTCTTCCAATCTTCCGGTAACTCCTCGTCATTCCAGATGCGTATGATGAGCTCGTGCATCTCCATACATAGCGCGTTGCCGCCGTTCTTGAACAGTTCACCGGGTAGGTTGTCAGTCCCCGGGGCTTTGAAATTTTTGAGCTTTAAAATTTCAGCTTCAACTTCTTGCATCGTTGGTTCTTCTATGTATGGTTGCGCAGTCTGAAATGGCAATTCGTCGTTTTCGTCGTCTCGGTTGAGCGGTCTGTTTGGGTTAAGCAGTTCCTTAAAGTACTCAGCCCATCTCGCGATACACCTTTCCTCATCTGCTAAGACCAATCCATGCTTGTCCTTACACAGCAAAGGTTGTTGACTGTAACCGTTTCTGGATTCGTTCACTTTCCAGTGAAAGTTCCGAGTCTCCTTCCGATTGCCAAACTTCTCAATTTCGATCAAAACTTCCTTGTCACGCTGTCGCTTTTTCCGTCGGAAGAGTTTTCTTTCGAAATTTCTTTTAGAACGGTACTCTTCCTGGCCAGCTCGAGTGAATCTACTTAGAGTTTTCAGGCGAGCTGCGTTTTTGTCGTCCATGGCCTTCTGGCATTCATCGTCAAACCAGATATTTCTTTTATTTCCCGTTCTCGTTCCCACTGTCTCTGCTGCGGCGCTTTCTACATTCCGTCTAATTTGATTCCACGCATCGTCTACGCTTCGTTGTTCGCTGACCATTCCGGCAATAATATTCGTCTCCAGCCTGTCGACATATTGACGTTTAATGTCTTCGTTCTGTAGTTTTTCCACGTCCCACCTTTCCAATGCCGGTTGTCGATTGTGTTGAACCGATATTCGAGACCTAACTGCCGCTTTCACCAGGTAGTGATCGGAATCTACATTCGGTCCTCTACAGCTTCTGACATTCAACATATTTGAACAGTGACGTGCATCTATCAAAATATGGTCAATCTGGTTTTTGGTTCGTTTATCCGGTGATACCCATGTCGCTTTGTGGATGTCTTTATGTTGGAAATAGGTACTGCTGACAACCATGTTTCTTGATGCTGCAAAATCAACCACCCGCGTTCCATTTTCGTTCGAGTTTTCGTGAAGGCTATGTTTACCGATTGTGGGACGATAAAATACTTCGCGGCCTATTTTAGCATTAAAATCTCCAAGCACAATTTTAATGTCTCGTTTCGGCGCTCCATCATATACATCCACCAGTTTCTCGTAGAATAGCTCCTTCACCTCGTTGTCGCTTTCCTCCGTAGGCGCATAAACGTTTATAAGAGTGTAATTGAAAAATTTTCCTCTTATCCGTAGAGAGCACAATCGCTCGTCAACAGGACTGAAACCAATCACCGCGTTTCTAGCTCTGCCGAGGACCATGAAGCCTGTTCCATACTCTCTTGGACTGTCGTTACTCTTCCCACTATAGTAGAACTTATAGTCGCTACTGGTCATGGTGTCCTTTCCAGGCCATCTCGTTTCTTGCACAGCTGTTATGTCAATTTTTGCCGCTCTTAGCGCACTTGTGAGAGATCTCAATCCTCCTGGCCGCAACAAAGATCTTACATTCCATGTTCCTAATTGTAAATCGTTGTCCTTTTTCCGATGCTTGAGTCGTTGCCGTTTATCCTGTCCGATCCGAGGCTGTGTTGGGGAATTCATAACAAGACTGTTTTTACGGTGTCTGGGAGTTAGCCAAGCGCCCAACCTACTTTCCTTCTCCCGATGACCCGTAGGGAAGTCACCAGGTGGTGATGGTAGCCCATCTGACTAGGGCTGTGTATGCTGCCGGTTGTCTCTTGCTGTTGAGATCATCCGCCACCATACTAAGTCGCCATCCCATCTTGATAGCGCCTAGCTGCCTTCGGCCCTCCCTATACGTGCCGTTTAGGTACTACCCGAAGGCAGCCCCCCTCATCCTTATGCTAAGTGACCCACACTACTACACCAGGGTTGGTTACCTGATCGTTCATGCGGGTTGCTCACTATAACAGGTGTCACCACGGGTAGGATAGGATGTAGGAGTAGGTGGACAGAGGCTAAGGTACATAAAGGAGTACTATATTACGCTTAACACACCATTTGACACCCTCAATTGACAATATTGACAATATGTTCAAGTTAAATTTATCGGATTCGAAAGAGCAGCTTTTTTCTTTAACCACCGGCCATGTCATACAAATCAGCGACATTTGGCACCAGCGCATGGCACATTTGAATTCAGCTGATTTATGTAAACTGAAGAATCTGTCTACTAGAATTTCGTTTCACAACACTGAAAAAAACATCAAGTGCATTTCATGTTTAAAGGGCAAGCAATCTCGCTTTTCTTTCCCGAAGCAAGGTTCCCGTGCTACTTCAATTTTGGATTTAATTCACTCCGATCTATGTGGACCGATGGAAGTTCATTCGCTCAGTAAAGCTAAGTATTTTTTGATTTTTATTGACGATTTTTCGAGAAAGGTTTTCGTTCACTTCCTAAAATCCAAAGAGAACATTAAAGAAATTTTTGAAAATTTTAAAATTTTAAATGAGAAACAGTTGGGCAAACATGTTAAAATTTTGCGTTCAGATAATGGTCCCGAATATGTAACGACAGAATTAGAAGATTATCTGCGTCGAAATGGAATTATTCATCAAAATTCAGCACCGTATACGCCTGAACAGAATGGCTTGGCTGAAAGGATGAACCGTACGATGGTTGAGCGAGCGAGAATTATGTTATTTGCAGCAAATTTACCTAAAAGTTTTTGGGCCGAAGCTGTGTCAACAGCTGTTTATTTGATTAATCGTTTGCGAGCAAAGGTCATGGTAAGACTCCCGAAAAAATCTGGACAGGTCGAAAGCCAGATTTGAGTCACCTCCGAGTTTTTGGGTGCAAGGCGTAAATGCACGTTCCAAAACAGTTTCGTCGCAAATTTGATCCGAAATCAACCGAAATGATTTTTGTCGGTTACTGCGAAAATACGAAGGGCTACCGACTCATAGACCCTGTCACAAGGCGACTAAGGATAAGTCGAAATGTCGTTTTTCTTGAAACTGAATTCACCGATGCCTCAATACAGCCGAAGAACGACATACATTAAATGAATTGTTTCCTTATTTCGAGGATGAAATTGTTCTTGAAACCGAAGAGGGCGATCAGAATGAAGTGGACGTATGTCCGATTCAAGCAGTCAGCGAAAATTTATCAAGCATACCTACATCGAGTTCGGCGCTAACTTCTTCATCGACGCTAAATTCTACACCACCTGCCGTTGAAATCAGACGTAGCGAACGCATTCCAAAACCAAAAATATTTCCTGATTTTGTAACTTATTTTGTTAATGATGTCAACTCGGAAGATCCAGTTACAGTGGAAGAAGCTTTGAGCAGCGTGAATTCTGAACTTTGGAAGAGAGCTATGGACGAAGAGTATAACTCATTGCAATACCACAATACGTGGGAGCTTACTGAGTTTCTTCCAATTCGGAAACCTGTACAGTGTAAATGGGTTTTCAAGACGAAACGAGATGCGGAAGGAAAAATTGTTCGATATAAAGCTCGTTTGGTGGCGAAGGGCTTTACACAACAAGAGGGAATTGATTATGGTGAAACTTTTTCTTCAGTGGTTCGATACATCTCCATTCGTTTACTTTGGCTATTTCAGCGAAACACAATCTTGAAATCGACCAAATGGATGTTGTAACAGCTTTTTTACATGGCAAAATTGATGAAGAAATTTATATGATGCAACCGAAAGAATTCGCTCAAGGTAACAAAGAGTGCAAACTAAAGAAAGCTATTTATGGTTTGAAACAAGCAAGCCGTCAATGGTATCTCAAATTGGATTCAAGCTTGCAACAGATTGGTTTTCAGCGATCAATTGTCGATCCTTGTGTTTATTTTTGCATCGATAGACAGAAAATGACTTTTGTAGCTGTTTTTATCGACGATTTGTTAATTTTTACTAACGACATCGAAAAGAAATTATTTTTGAAACAAAAATTGCAAGAAATTTTTAAAATGACTGATTTGGGCGAAGTAAATTTTTACATTGGTTTGAAAGTCAATCGTGATCGTGAAAACGGTATTATTTTTATCGATCAGAAGCGCCACATTTTGGATCTTTTAACAAAATTTAACATGAACGACTGTAACACTGTAACTACGCCAATGGATCCGAATCAGAAACTAAGTAAATGCATGTCACCACAGTCCGCAGCTGAAAGAGAGGAAATGTCCAACGTTCCTTATCGTAAGTTAATTGGTGGTCTGCTTTATATTGCCCAAGGAACGAGACCAGATATCAGTTTTGCTGTTAACACCCTAAGTAATTTCAGCAGCGACCCTGGTAAGGCTCATTGGATTGCAGCAAAAAGAGTTTTACGATATTTGAAGGGAACAATAGACGCCAAGATTTCATACTCAAAAAATGGGAACAACAAATTATTAGCTTTTTGTGATGCTGACTGGGCTACCAATATCGATGACCGAAGGTCGTGCTCAGGTTTTGTTTTCATGTCTCAAGATGGTGCTATTTCATGGTGTAGTAAAAGACAACCGACAATAGCTCTATCGACAACTGAGGCTGAATATATGTCTCTATCAGCGACAGTACAGGAAGCTTCATGGCTTGGTCAATTTTTAGAACAATTTGAAAATTGTGATCAACCTAATCCGATGCAAATTTATTGCGACATTACAAGTGCCGTGGACTTGGCACAATCGACTAGCTACAGTGCGCGTACAAAGCACATAGATGTGCGCCATCACTTTTTACGAGAACATATCGAAATGGTGGCTGATGTTTTAACCAAGCCACTGTATTCCAAAAGACATTTTTTTTTGTTTCGAAGGTATGAGTTTGAAATTGTAGTTTTTTATTGTAACTGAATTTAATATTTTTTTTTTTTTTTTTTGGTTTAATTCTTGAACTTCTTTTTTGAATTTTGTTTGTTGTGTTCACATTGAATTTAATTTAGTGGACGTGTTAGTAATTAGAAATTAAACTCACTCTTAATAATGTTTAGTACCAAGTTTCATTTGGCAACCCTTAAAGTGTATTTATCGTACGATACTTGTTTTCCGGAATAAACTCACTTTACTTTTGTTAACTAACCACAGAGGTTTTCATTAGACAGTCGCTCCGTATTTCATTCCATCATTATAACAAGTTTCCCTCTGCAAGGAGTCTTGTTTACCAGAACGTAAATTATATTTTAAACATCAGCATTTCTATCTCATAATGACAAAAACCATGCCAAAATCTAAATTAAATTTCTTCCAAATGAATCTTCATCACAAAAAAGCTACCATGAGTGAACTCAACTATTCTATGGATACTTTAAAACATTTTGTAATCTTTGCTCAACTATTCTATGCATACTGTAAAACATTTTGTAATCTTTGCTCAAGAACCTTATTTGAAAAATAATGTCGTAAGTAGACTGGACGTCAGAAAATTTATCATAATCTCTTATCTGGGACCTGATAAGATTAGAGCTTGCATTATAACTTCCAAGAACTGTGAAATCTTACCCCTAATTCTGCAATGGTGACTTAACTGTAACCATCCTCACTACGAAAGTGTCAGGACACTCTAAAACCTTTATATTCGCTTCCTGCTACATGCCCTATGATTATCATGAGCCTCCACCAAGCAGCAAAGTGGAAGAATTAACAAACTACTGTAAATCAAATAACTACCAGCTACTAATAGGCTGCGATGCTAACGCCCACAACGAACTCTGGGGCAGTTCTAAAAACAATCCCAGAGGAGATTCCTTGCTAGATTTCATTTTCACTCACAATTTAGTAATTTTGAACAGAGGTTCAGAACCTACCTTCGTTGTAGCCAATAGAAAGGAAGTATTAAACATCACCTTAAGCACAATGCTCTTATCTAAAGAAATAAAGAATTGGAGAGTCTCCGATCATATTTTAACATCTGATCGTAGATGTATAACTTTTCATATTGACACGGATTACGCACCACCCAGTACATTTAGAATCCCAGCCTGCACTAACTTCGAAGTTTTTAGAAATAAAGTGAGCTCATTACTCCCTCCAGCTCCACCACAGATAAATTCAATAGGGGATTTAGATAAGACTACTGATTCTCTAAACAAGATTCTTATAGAGAGTTATTACAGAGCATGTACTCCGAAGACGATAAAATATGGTCGTTCTGCTCCCTTTTTTACTCAAGATATCAAAAATCAGCGGAGCATTACCCGAAGAGCTTTCAATGCGGCAAAAAACAACGACCCTACGCTAATCGCATTGAGAAGGAAAGAGCAAAGACTATACAGCAAAATGCTCAGAAGAAAGCGTAGAAGTACTTTTCAAGAGCTCTGTAGTTCTGTGGAAACCAATAAAGCATCATCTTAGCTCCTCAAGTCTCTTTCTAAGGATCCATTCTGTGCCATCGGATCACTAAAGTCACCATCTGGATTCTCCTGGGTTCACTCTACAACTTTTGTTGAAATCTCACTTTCCTGGCTGTAAATCAGACGAGAGAGAGGTAGCTAGCAAAAGATTAATCGACATGGGGATCCCCTCATAGCTGACACTATTGTTTCTAAAAGTAAGATTGAATGGGCTATCGAATCTTTTGCTCCATTTAAAGCCGCTGGTGAAGACCAAGTCTTCCCAGCCCTGCTACAAAATTGCATAGATCCTGTAATAGACATTTTATTAGCTATTTTTAAAGCTAGTATTTGCCTTATTCACATACCAATTAGTTGGAGAGGAGTTATCGTGATCATCATTCCAAAACTTGGAAAAATTGATTACTCAGTACCCGAGGCCTTTAGACCAATTAGTCTTACATCCTTCATGCTGAAAACACTGGAAAAATTGGTCGATCTACACTTAAGAGACGGTATTCTCTTTAAATATACAATACACCAAAAGCAGTTTGTCTATCAACCTAGGAAATCAGCTGAAATAGCCCTTCAAAACTTATTAACTCGCATAGAAAAAGCGTTCGAGTTCAAGAATTCAGCACTATGTAGCTTCATTGACATCGAAGGGGCCTTTAACAATGTTTCATTTTACTCAGTCGAGACCGCATGTGGGGAACATCGCGTTGATCCCACAACCACCGCATGTATTCTAGCTATGCTTAAAAACAGGGTTGTGAGTTCTTACCTAGGTGGCTCAAAAGTGAAGATATACGTTACTAAAGGATGTCCCCAGGGGGGAATTCTCCCTCCTTTAATTTACTGCCTGGTAAAAGACAGCCTTCTAACTGAATTAAACGATAATGGTTATCATGCGCAAGGATTCGCTGATGACCTAGCTGTGCAAATAATCGGAAAAGATGTCTCAGTGATGAGCTCACTGATGCAATCAGCTCTCAAGCTCATAGAACGATGGTGTTCTAAACACGAACAAAGAGCGAACCCGGACAAAACTAAAATTATCTTATTCAATAATTTCAATTCGGCAAAAAAATTTACTTGTCCAATATAGTCATGTATCTAGGGGGATTGACTACACTCTATCTTGGAATCCTCACATTGAGTACGTAATTAAGAAAGCAACGACAACTCTCTGGGAATGTAGTAGCTCTAAAGGGATGAGTTGGGGATTGAGCCCCAAAGTAGTGAACTGGATATACAAAGCTATAGTCAGACCTGAAATCTCATATGCTGCACCAGTCTGGGGGCACAAATGTAAACTGATTACAATTCAAAGGAAACTCGCCAAACTGATATAACAAGTGCAATGAAATCTACCCCTACAGCTGGAATAGAAGCCATGCTTAACATAGAACCGTTACATATTTTCATTGAATCAACCACGCGATCATCGCTAGCTCGATGGTCACACTTGAATATAGTACAAGAATCTAATTTTAGCCATGCTTCACTATGGCAAAAAATTAGAAGAGAAAATCGAATCTTCTATATGCCCGTGGACGTCATATTTCCAGTATACAAGTTCGATCGTAGATTTAGGATAATTATCCCATCAAGAGATGGCTCTGTAGAAATTCCCACCGACGCCATAACTTTCTTCACCGACGGCTCCCGTTGTAACAATTCATCAGGTGCAGGGGTTCATTCTCCTCACATAAATCAAGATTAGGAAAATATGTTACAGTCTTCCAATCAGAAGTTATAGGTATATTGAACTGCGGGTCGTTCAAAATCTTTGTAGAAGTAAACAACCATACACCAGTGGTCTCAGACAGCCAATTTGCACTCAGAGGATTCAAGTTTACGTCTGGTCTTCTTCTAAACTGTTATAATGCCTTACAAGAGCTAGCAATAAACCGTGTTGTTACAATAATATGGGATCCTGGGCATACGGGAATAATCGATAACGAATTGGCCGACGAATTAGCTCGTAAAGCATCCAATTCTCCATTTACGGGTTTAGAACCATGTTTACCCATATCACAATCCCTCCAAAACCAAGCCATAAAAGAGTGGAAAAAGATCCAAATCTCAAAGCACTGGCGCACGCTTAATACTGCATGGCAAGCCAGAGCAAATATCACGATCAACGAGTCTGAGCTTAGCGACCAGCCCAAACTGTGACAGTTGTGGAGAGCCAGAAACTAGCGAACACTTCCTGTGCAAGTGCCCAGCTTACATGATAGATAGATGAAGGTGTAAGGGGGTCCCGTTGTTGCCAACAGGACAGGAACCTAGACACAATGTCCTTTGTTCCGCTACCGCTTTTCTTCGTTTATTGTGCAACTTAGGCGTTTAGAACAATTTACAAAGAAATACATAAAGATTTTAGTTAAAGTGTTTTGTACAAAATGGGTGCGTGTTATCATTTGTCGTTTTTCGAGTTATTTGAATCGTCATCAGTTCTGCTGCAGATACTTCGTCAGGAATTTTTCGTTATCGTCACATCATTGAATCCTACATACGTTGATGATTTTTTGTGATTTTCTGTGATGAGGTGGGGTGGAGCAGGGGGCTAAGTTACCAGTCCAGTCTTTTGGTTTTTCTTATAAAATTGGCCAATTCCTGTGCCTTCAATTTGTTTATTGTAAGGTCAGGGAGACTTAGTTCTGGTTTGCCCAGGATTATTTGCCTGCTTCTTCTATACTTGGGACATTCACTGATCATGTGATATCCAGTTTCTTCACCATGACCGCATGCGCACCGAGGGTCTTCTGAGCAGCCTATGACGGTGAGATGTTTGTTGAGCCCACAGTGTCCTGTGAGTACTTCAACTACTGTCTTCATATTTGGCCTGTCGAGGTTCAGCAAGTCGTTACTAAATTCTCTGGATGGGGTTTTACAAAAAATTTTTGTGTGCCTCCCACCCTCATAGTTGTTCCAAATAATGCGGTGCTGGTCTTTAAGCCATTCCCTAATAACACTCTTTCTCAAGGATTTAGAAATGCCGCAGAAGGGTTCTGGCCCTACCGGGCTGGCGTTAGTTCCCTCGTCCGCTAGTTTATCTGCCATCTCATTACCTTCAATACCTACGTGCCCTGGCACCCACACGATTGTCACATCATTTCTGTCACCTAGCTCGTTGAGTGCTTTCTTGCACCGCAGCACTGTTGCTGATAGTACCAAGGGAGATTCCAGTGCTTCCACTGCGGCCTGACTGTCCGAGCAAATAAAAAGCCTCATCCCTAGGAAAGCACTGAAAATCTCGGTTTTAACTAATTTAGAAATCGCAACGAGTTCCGTTTGGAAGACTGTGGCGAAAGCGCCCATCCGTATGCTACCCTTGAGTCCGACTTGTTCACTGAAGAAACCGGCACCAGACAGTCCTTCTTTTTTGGATCCGTCCGTGTAACTCACCAGACCATTCTCTGGTGGGTAGATACTCCTTTCTCCTAGCCACTCCTCCCTGTTCGGTATGATGCAAGTGAAATCATCATCTAGCATTAAGACTGGCGATATTTGATCACTAGACATCTGAAGAGTTTCATCTTTAATCAGGCTTATGATAGTCCCGTAGACGATGCAGATACCCAGCAACCATTGCTCTTGATGTTCAAGGCTGAGCTAAAGGCTACGGACTTCACGTACAGATCTAACGGTGGGATGGAGAGAAGTGCTTCCAATGCTCTTGTGGCAGTAGTGGTTTTCACTCCTGTTATGCACAAGCAAGCGAGCCTCTGGAGCTTTTCCAGTCTCTTTTTCCCTATACCCAGGTCAACTCGGGGCCATCAGACCAGACAGCCATGACAGAGCGTCGGCCTTACTACTGCCGTGTAAATCCACCATATAGCTCTTGGAGATAATCCCCAAGTTCTACCGAAGGCGTTTCTACACATCCAGAAGATGCCGATGGCTTTGTTCAGCTTATCGTCCAGATGCACTATCCATGTCATTCTATGGTCAAAGATGACCCCTAGGTACTTAACCGTCACTCTCAAATTGATTACCTTTCCAAAGAGTCTGAAGCTTCCCAAATCCTCTTCATTAGCTTTGAATTTCCTCTTGAAAAGTATGAGCTTCGTCTTTTTTGGGTTAACTCTAAGTCCTCTCACTCTACACCAAGCTTCAACCTTCCCCAGAAGATTTCTCATCAGATCTCCTATGGTCGTCGGGCAGATACAAACCAGGGCAGAAACGTCGTCGGAATAACCTTGGGTAAAAATTCCAGATTGATTTAGTATCACTAGCAGGGAGTCTATCACCATACACCACAGTATCGGTGATAGTATCCCTCCTTGGGGACAACCTCTAGTCACTCCCAACCTGATCGTGGTGCCACCTACTTTGGCCTCCACAGTTCTGCATTTCAACATCCTGACAATCCATCTAGTAGCGACGTCCTCTGTATGCCTTGCTCTGATTGCGGTCTCAATTACGTCAAACCCTGTATTATCGAAAGCGCCCTCTATATCCATGAAACATCCCAGGGCAACTTTGTCATTTCCCAGCATGCTTTCAATCTTTTGGGTCATCTGGTGGAGCGCTGTGTCCGTAGATTTGCCCATTTGATATGCATGCTGGTTGGCATGCAGGGGGAAGTTCCTGAGGACTTCGTTCCTCAGGTAAAAGTCCATGATTCTTTCGACAGTCTTCAACAGAAAGGACATCAGACTAATAGGCCTAAAGTCCTTAGCTTCACAGTGGGTCGCTCTCCTTAGTTTCGGTATAAAAGCTACTCTCACTCTTTCCCACTCTGCTGGAATGTAGCCCAGGGCAATGGAACTCTTAAAAATACCTATTAGCCGATGGAGAAGTAATTCTATACCTTCCTTTAGCAGTGCTGGAAAACACCATCTGGTCCTGCTGATTTGAAAGAGTGGAACTTGTGGATGGCAAATTTTACTCTGCCTCTCTTGGTCAACCTCTCTGCAAACTTCCAGTCTCTCCTGGATGGTATTCTATTCTCTCGATCTACACTGCCAGGTTCGGTATTGCCCTGAGTGCTACCTGGGAAATGAGTTTCTACAAGATGTAGAGCTGTTTCTCTTCTTGTGGACACGTAAGCAGGAATAGAGTTAGCTTCCTCAAAGAAATTAGCTTTGCACTTTTCTTTGAGTTCCACCAGGGATTTTTTGTAGTCCTTAAGGAGAGTTTTATATACAGTTCTGTTTTCATCCTGATTTGCTCCCTTACCTGCTCGATTCCATGCCCTCTTGAGCTCTTTCTTTTTCCTCTCTAGAACTTTACTCCAAATTTGGCTCCTGTAGATCGGCTTAGGAGAAGTTAGGGGGCAAGCAGAATGATAAGCTCTTAGCATTGCCGATGTCAACTTTTGGTTCGCTTCTTCCACGCCTTGCACTGTCGTGTAGCGTTCGTGGAAGACCTTGTCGTCAAGCTCACTTCTGAGGGAGTTTCTGTATACGTCCCAGTTCGTTTTTCTCGGGTTCCTAAACGGTTCTCTACTCGGAAACGTCCCTCTGAGGCGGAACTTAATCAGTCTATGGTCTGAGTAGGTAACCTCATCAGCAACTTCCCACGAGTGAATCAAGTCCGTCAGGTTACAGGATGCCAAAGTTACATCTATGCGCTTCCGTCTGGCCGCGTTAACGAAAGTGGGTTTCCTGCCTTTATTCATAATCAAAATATCTGTGGTCGCCAGGTAGCTGATTAACTCTTCCCCCCTTCTGTTGGTATTATTACTACCCCAGATTGTATGGTGAGCGTTTGCGTCAGCTCCTAAAATGACTGAGATATCTTCAGCCTTACTATAGTCTAACACCTTAGACAGATGGGGGCCTGGGGAAGCCACCTCGTAGGGCATGCAGTCTGAGACAACAAGGAAGTCTCCACCTGCTTCGGCTTCCCTTTCGACTCTTACCACTACAGTATCATCATTTGTGAATTGGTTAAGTATTATCGCGTTCAAATTACTTGATACGTGAATTGCCGCTCTTGGTCTGGTTCCGTTTCTACAATAGAAGAGACGGTTATTAAGCTGGCCGAAGCCGTGAATTTTATTTCCTCTAACCCAAGGTTCTTGGATTAGGGATATATCTGTTTGCTCCATCTTTAGTCCATGACAAAAGTTGTACGTGGCCTTTTTACAATGAAGCAAGTTAATCTGCGCAAATTTAAGATCCGACATTACAAGATCAGGCGGACTTTTCATTGCGGTTTTTCGTTTTTTGTTTTTAAGTTTAACGTCCATTATTTTTGTTGTACGCCGCTTCCTTACAGACTGGGCAACTTCCATGACTTCCGAAGAAGATGGTATGGATGTGCATTTCCTATTATTGGGGTTCTCGATACCAGAGGGGGCTCGCCCCTCTGCGGAAAAATTCCCAATTTTAGGTTTTGCATTGTTCCTTTCCACGACTACATCTACCTTACCTAGGATCCAATTTATTTGGTTGCCTTGATTTTCTATCGTGCGGAATGATGTCTTGTCTATACGCATGAAAAGTGTGGATTTGAAGGCACCTTTAAAACGGCGGGTGGTAATACGCCATCTTTCGGTATTTAAATTCGGATTTAATTTGGCCATTGCTTCCAAGACGAAGTCATTGCTTTTGCGACAAATGGTGGTGGGTCGTTGTGGTTCAGGATGATCAGGCTGGAGTTCAGCCCTGGAATTCCTTTCTTAGCTACATTCCTCAGCCATTCAGCGCAGGCAGCATCCGAACAGACGGTATAAAGCCCATCTTTACCCGAGTAACAATTGTCAAAAATCGGGGTTCTCCTTCCATTTAAAATGTCTTGTTCTATTTCGTTATTAAGGTGCATTTTAATGGCCCTTGCATTTTTGCTTGTTGAAGGACGATCCGTGAGGCAAACCTTAAGGTTAAGCGCTTGTCTTACGCATGACGAAAAGGTCTGCTGCTGGCTCACAAGTCCGTGGGTAGCGATTAAAGATAGCCTTGGTGCAGGCACCGGTGGTACCCCAACCTTAGCTATCTTCCCCGGATTGTCTTGGCTGTCTACGTCCCCTGGACTGCGAATTCTCTTAGCCGTACTGGGTGCATTGCTAACATTTCCCCTGCTACCCTCCTGGGAAACTGTCACTCTAGCGAGCATTGAGGTTAGGGACCCTGCCGAGTCTTTCGCTTTTACTGATCGTGCTTTTCCCTTAGCGGAACCGTTCCTATTTTTCTTGGGTCGTTTAGCCTCTACACCGCCAGTCGAATTCGGAACCCTTGGCTCATTTGCTTTCGACGGGGTTCCTTTAAACAGTTGTTGGAAAAGATTAGGAACCACTACCTGGGAGGCTAGCTTCGGCGTTTTCTCATTACCCTCGACGATGTCCCTTTCTATGGCCTCAGTCTCTCTTTCCACCTCGCTCTCCGACATAGTATCCAGGTCTGCCATTCTTTCAACGTTGAAGAAGTCCTCGCTAAGTGAGACTGTGTCGCAGTCGTTGACCACTTCCTTGTTCATTATACAACCAGATCTGCAGAGAGTTAGTGCAAGTTTTGATAGACTTCCAAGGAAACTACTAGGATACATTAATAACATTAATGACTTGCATTGTCTCCGCGATGAAGCCATTGCTAAGCCGTCCTTCACCAGAAAGAGGCCAATCTCAATGAGCCATTACGAAAAATACCTGGGTGGAGGGGGTGAAATGACACTAGTGAGCGTGCCACTAACCATCAAAACTTCGTGCCTCATACTGGGCTCTGGCCTTCCCCCTTCCTTATCATCCTGTCCGCAACCACATTTGCTTTCATGTAAAGGGAATTCCCAAGACGCTTTCCTAAGTAAGTTATTTTTGCTTTGATGAAACCTAAAGAGCGACTCTACCGTATGTATATACATATTACATATGGTAAATGTTATACTAGAAGTTTGTTGATAAGTGATCAGTGTACATACCTGACATTCGCTCTTGCCCTTGGTTTCATAACAAATTTGCTTTAGTAGCCACACATTTTGTGTAGGAAACTTCAAACAAGGCAATGTATAGAGGATAAGATTGAAAATTCCCACTCGGTTCTCAAGAAATATGAATACAGAGGAGAGGCAAGGCGGTTCGCAAATTTCAACCTTTAGGCCTGAGTCTATTTTCAGATCGTGTTTAGGCGTGCCATTTATACACCCTATCAAGACCATTCTTCGCCCTCATAAGGTTATATTGAAATACGATGAGGCGTCGAGAAGTGTTTCTGTTAGACTAAAACAAGCGCATAGCATCAAAATAAAAAGAAAAAGAAGTTTTGTACACCGTTCTATTCTGTTCACTATGTGACTCCCTCCAACCTCTGCTACACAGATAGCATATACCACATAATTGTATTTGTCGAAGCAAAATTTTTGTGGAATGTTTACCGACGTTTTGGCGGGAAAAATTTCATGCTCCGATGCCTTATAATCTCCGCAATAGATTTAGGTCAAACAAAAGAAAAAGTGTCATAAAAGTAAAACAAATAGAATGATAAATCACAGTAAGACAATGGCACATGCGGTTGGAGTTCACCATGCCTTTTCGTTATTCCCCTTTTGTATGAGTCAACCTGGTCACCGTTCGCGGACCAGGGCAACCAGGACCGATCCTTATGCCTTATAATCTTCACAATTTAGGTCGAACAAAAAGAAAAATTGTCATAAGAGTAAAACAAATAGAGTAACAAATCATCAAAAGCACCCGCGTGTATTATCGAAAGACTATGTAAAAATTCAATCGGCTTTGTGCTTTGTAATTTATGGGGTGACGTGTATGTACGATGTAGCCATAACAATAGCACATGCGGTTAGCGATTACTTTGCCTTTTCGATATTCCCTTTATTGAATGAGTCAACACCTGGTCACCGGTCACAGAACAGGGCAAACAGGAAGGATTGTAATCACATCCAGGGGGTCAATTCTGTTTAATCTAAAACACTGGGCACAAGCGGGAATTTCACAGGTATCAAACAGAAAGCACCGTACTCACTTCACTTCACACAAATAAAAGACGAAAAACACAATTTTATTTCGTTAAATCGTGTAACTACTTGCCTTTCTTTCTTCACAAATAAATAAATTGAAATGTGATGAAGAAAGGTTTGGGCAAAGCTTTCCGCTTAATTGGCAAGCAAATTCAAATTTTGTACTTTTGCAATAAAATGAAATAAAAAGTTCTTTTGTTTTTTTTCTCCGTGCGAAACGTGAATATTGAAAAACGTTGTTCTCTCTCCGACATCGAACTCGAACTCGCATAATGCAAAGGGCAAAATGTCTAGGCGCCTATATATTTCCACACGGATTAGTGCACGCTCTGCCGCCTTCTGCTATCCTAAATTACATAAATAGCACGAGTAGGATTTAATCGGCGGCCTAGGTGCTGAACTTCGGTTCGCCCATTTATTCTATCTATCTAACCACTGCACTTAATCAAATAACTTACAAAATCACTGAGTGAAAGACAATACAATCTGACGGTAATGTCGCAACAACAACTGCAGATAGAGTGAACCCAAAAAGTGGACAAACAATTTCCTTGCACATATGTGACCTTGCACATTGTCATCAGGGAGTCCGGCATTTGTGACGCATTTTTTTACTCAGAAATGAAAATATTTCAAAAGAATTTTGTGCGTTCCGAAGCTGCAAGCGTCACCCAAATTGACATCAGTTGTTTTGGAAGAAGGGACGAGGACTTGCATCAAGTTCTCTTTTAAAAAGGGGTTTTGTTGTGATATCAGTTGTTTTGAAAGAAGAGACGAGGACTTGCGTCACGTTTCCCTTTTAAAAAGGGTTTTCGTTGTGATTGTCATGTTTTGCATTATTTTAAGCCGCCGCTGCCGCCGAACCGAAGCGCGGTGGCTAGTACTTGCATTGGCGAATATGATCCCCTCAACCTCATCTACAACATATCAAAAGTGTTTTTTTGAGCCGCCGCCGCCGCCAAACCGAAGCGCGGCGACTACTACTTCCATGGGCGAAAATGATCCCCTCAACTTTCTCTACAACTTATCAAAAGTTTTTTTTGAGCCGCCGCCAAACCCAAGCGCGGCGACTTCTACTTCCATGGGCGAAAATGATCCTCTCAGCTTTCTCCACAACATATCAAAAGTTTTTTTTTAAGCCGCCGCCAAACCGAAGCGAGACGGCTACTACTTCCATGGGCGAAGATGATCCCCTCAACTTCCTCTACAACATATCAAAAGTTTTTTTTTTGAGTCCCCGTCTATTTTCCGCCATTTTGTCGGTCACCCTGATACACTACACACCCAACTCAACAACTTTCCCTTTGACACCAAGCCTCTATCTCGAACACACAACCATTGCCTCATACAAAATGTGCTATCATACACACTACACACACAAACGCATACATATGGGCTTTATATGGCGCTTTCTATGAGCCCTGGCGCCCAAACGAGGCCGGTACCCGCCTTTGTTAAAATCTCATATGACGTAGAATGCCCACCCGAAGGTCCCTGCAAAATTTCAAGAAAAGTTATCGAGCCGTTTTCGAGCACAAGCCAAAAAAGTGGTTTTTCACGGTTTTTCATACAAATGGCCCTAGAACTAACTAACTAACTAACTTACTAACTAACGTAGGATGTTTGCATTAACTTTGGCTTCTATGAAACAGCACTTTTTGTATAGGAAAGGTCATATCTTCGGATCCACAGAACCGATTTTAATGAGTGAAAAGACTTTTCGCCTTAGAATTTTCCGTAGAATCCAGGAAAAATATTTTCCGGGGGGTACGTTGCAAGGGGGGGGGGGAAGTCAAAACTTAGCTGTATATATGGTTCCGAAGTCTACGAAAAAAATGTTTCCGAATTTTTTGTTCGTATGGGGACTTGCGTCACGGGCGCATCGCTACCGCGCGCCCATGATTGCATTGCTTTTTTTTGGCTTTCGGCTTATATAAGGCAATGCAAAACGACACCTCGCTTTAGTTCCTCGGGACTCTTCAATTTCAATTTCAATTTATTCACATAATAAAAACATCATTGAGCTTAGTGAGATTAGATAACAAAAAGCATAAATCCAAATCAAATACAAAATCATACATTATCTATGTCAGTCAGGCAAATCAAAAAGTTCCACTTTGGAATTATCCAATTCACAGGAACAGAGTAGTAGATTATTGAACAGGCCAGTAAGTGACGCGTTAAATAATTGTATTTTTGAATATACAGGAATAACATACAAACAAATAATTTTGCATTGAAGAATCTTTTTAAGCAAAAAGCTCAGAGAACTGTTTTTGGACGAGGGCAGAGTTTAGATTCCGAGCCGAAGGCGAGGAATATAACTACACGAGTCAAAAAACAGTTCTCAAAACTTTTTCCTTAAAAACATTACGAGATTGCGTAATTGTTTGTTTGTATGTTATTCCTGTATATTCAAAAAAATTATTTAACGAGGCTCTTACAATGGCCTGTTCAATATACTGGTTTATCTGAAAAAGCGGTCGGTATAGGTGAGACAACAATTTCGGATTCACAGTACTTTTCATGTTGCGCAAATTGGTATGATATGCATGATTGTGCGATTTATTTCAGTGTCTACTCGTGAATTTGTGAAGACTCATGAAAGAATATAGGCAAAGACTTGTGTTAAAATGAATCTTTGCAAATTTCGTTCCTTTTTCACGCCATTTAGTCATACAGTTGTTTTGCTATATTTTTTTAAAATAAAGGTCTATTGAAGAATCTAACCAGAGTCATCTAATATATGGTTTGAGCTCATTGTGGATCGTTCTTTTCATTTCTAAAGCCTAATTTAATTTCTTGAGAATCCGTCTCTTCATTTCTTAAATCAGCTCGTCGCGTAGGTCGGAGCATTTTGATAAACCTTCATATTGATTCAGGAATGCGTCATTCGTACAAAGCACGTTGTTGTGGGTATATAGTGAGTATAATGTCACATGAAATTCAATTAATTTGTTGTTACTGGGTTCAGTTACTATAATTTCGTATTAGTGAATGCAACCCGGTTTTAAACCGAACCGGTCTTTCGGTTAACCGCCCGATTTTGGACACTAAAAAACCGACGGTTTTTTTTTCTCTTAAAACCGGGCTACCCGTTTTTTTCAGTTTTTTACAAAAAAATAAGAATTTACTTAACAATAAGTACTTTTCCGTCACATGACTGTGTCAAACGAGAGGTCAAGGTGCAAAAATTACCACGATGAACAAATTTCGTACCACATGTGGATAGTCGACTTTGTAATTTGTGATCTCAGAAGACTTTTCAGTATTTTCGTAAACATTATTGCTCCAAAAGTCAACGTTCAAACATTTGCATTGTCGCAGAAAAATTTTTATTGGATCAATAAAAGGAATTCCATGACGAAGTAAAACTTACGTAAAACAGTTGTGGAACATAATTTTGCATCTTTGTACGTTGATGTTTACTTGGCTTTAGTTTAAAAGCTGTGTTTCGATTGCATTTTTAATTTTCTTTTATATGAGCAAGTATTTATTATGTCGCGTCAGGTGAAAATGTTCTGTTTACTAAGATAATCGACATAAATTATAGGAAGAGAAGAGTAGTATGGTCAAATGAATGGTTAATTACAGAAAGGGGACATCTCCATTAGCGAATTATAAGGAAAATATTTGAGATGACTCCCTTTCTGCGAGTCAAATGAAAAAAAAATTGAAAAAAAAGTGACAAAAAGGAAAGCAATCATTAAAAACTAAAACTTTTAAATTTTGCGCTAGTATTTAACAATTTTTTTTATACAAAATAGTATTTTCTACAAGAGAGCATTTCGATAGCTATGACCAATTGTCCAAAAGTCAATAAAAAAGTTTAATGAAACGAAGATATTCTTTATAAAAATGTGAGGAAAATAGACTTCGGTTAACCGGTTAACCGCGGTTTCTTTTACCAGAAAAAACCGAAAACCGGTTTTTCAATTTTTCCTTCGGTTTGCATTCCCTAGGGTTGAGATAGTAAAAAATTTTTTTCCGCTAGCAACGTCACAGTATTGCGTTTGTAAGTTGCAGGTAAATGTGATTTAAAATTTAAGTATCTTCCGGACCAGGTGCCTTTATGATACCAATCGGTCTTAATGCCGCGGCCATTTCTTATGCACCATAATTCCAAAAACGATATACATTCATTCTTTTCTTCTTCAACGGTGAATTGTAAATGTTTGTTGTATTCGTTGAACGCTACTTTTATCTCATTTACTTTGTCCGCCGGTATTGCTGTTAAAACATCATCCACATATCGCACGTAAAAAGGTAATTTGAAACGGAGTTTTTTAGGAACTTCTTCTTCTAAAATTTCGAGCACTAAATCAGCGAATACTGGGCTAACGACATGTACCTACATAATTGCACATACTTAAGAGTTAATGCAACATTTACTTAAATACGTTCGAGCCTTTTTGTAACATGTATTCTGTTTGCCACATCTATTCTGATACGAACGGTTCCCTCGCATATGTTTCTGTTTGAGAAGTAACCGAGTACGGAATTACATTCAAAAACAAATTTTGGACCGGTGCCTGTGTTTAGGGCTCAAGTCGACCTCACCAACAAATATTTACTTTTGCTATGTTGCAGGACTGTAGGTCGGCCCTTGACAAAAAAATATGATGTGTTGTAGAGAAAATTGAGGTGAACATTTTTGTTCCTTAGTCAGTAAGTGATAGGGAAAGTTTACTATGTGGAGTCACTATTAAGCGATATGTCGAAGAGATCGAAGCGCGATGAAATAATGTGGCAAAAGAGGTTGAGTGCGTTTCTTGAATTCTAGAGTTAGCTGGAAGCGTACAATAAAAATAATAGATGATGGCCCCTTAGAAAATTAAGAAAACTTCGTTTTGAAAATTTTAGGCTACAAAAAATCAACGATGAACTTATTTAAAAAAATAATATCTCAACGATGAAAAGGATCGACTACGCCGGGAAAATGCTGAACTGCAACATCAGTGCAACAATTGAGTCAAAAATTCGCCTAGAAATGACGAATGAGTTGATGACTGAATTAGCACCGCTACAAACAGCGATAGATTCTTTAATGAAAAGATATGCACATGACGTAAGTTTAAATTTATAATTATAAAATTCAAAAGTTTGTCTGTCTGTCTGTTTGTTTGTCTGTTTGTCTGTCGGTTTGTCGGTCACAAATTTCCAGCGTGAACCAACATAGGTCCGACCTGCTTGAAGAGTCTAAAGATACTGAATTAAAATACGGTTTTGCATTTCCTTTTATAGCAAAAAAACCATTATGCTACCTAGATTTCAATTGAAATTTTTTCTTGATATAATTTAAAAATTTTTTTTTGTGTTTTTAGGCAGTTGGTTTCTTCGGGAAAGTTGTTGATATTTATGAGTAGAA
>CM055404.1:67346348-67365236 GCA_029228625.1 Pseudolycoriella hygida | reverse complement strand
GTACATAACTTTTCCGATTGTCATAATTGTTTTTTTAATCGAGAGGTCTATGAAAGCCCAACGATTTGTAGAATTTTTTTGAGGTTGGGCCCTAGGATATAGCTGAGGCACTAAAAACGAGCTTCTGCTAGCGCTCTTCATTATTTTTGTACATAACTCGAGTAAATCTCTTCCCATTTTCAAATTTTTTCTTGATCGAAAGGTCTTGGATTGTCCCCGTTTTATGGAAGAAATTTTTTTGGTTAGAAACCCTTGGACTCAGTCAGGACCCTAAAACTGAGTTTCTACTAGGGCCCAACGTGTTTGCTTACATAAGTTGGATAAATCCTAACTGATTTTGTTGATTCTTTTGCTATTTGAGATTCAAAACCAAATTTGGACCCGTTGCCTGTGCTTAGGGCTGAAGCGGGCCTCAGGTCTGTACTAAGGTCGGCCCTAACCAATAAAAATTTGTTTTGCTATGTTGCAAGGCAAATTGAGGGAAACATTTTTGTCTATGGAAGTATGTGTCCGAGGCATTTCCTTATGGCCCTAGGTCGGTCCAAGGTCTGCCCCAGACAAAAAATGGTTTTTTGCTATGTTGTAGAAAAAATTGAGATGAACATTGCATGTTTGGGGGTCAATTTTGTACTTTCGGAAGGCCTTTCTGACAACGTTCCTTTGGACGATTTTTTCAATATTTCTCGGCAATTTCCAATACAATTTAATTTGGACGTAATTCCATACACTTAAGAGTTAAGGCAATATTCACTTAAATACGTTCGAGTCTTTTCGTAACATAAACTCTGTTTGGCGCATCTACGTACGGGTTCCTTCATATGTTTTTCTCTACTTTTGATTTTCAGAACCAAAAATTGTTAATGCGAAGTGCGTAATCTAAGATCAAAAAGCCACAGATGAGGTGCAACTATTTAATTTTTTATTTCATAAAAATAAGTTTCCTGAGTAAACTGTCAAAATTGAAATGAAAAATTTATTGAAGCTAGAGAAACTTTGAGAAATATTTGGTTTATTTCTTCAGAAAAACAGTTTTTCCTACGCCCACAGTGTTTTTTTTTTTTTTTTGCAAGGGTTTAGTGCGCTAGCTCTCATTTCTGTAAAAATTTGTGGAATTAAAAAGTTTGTTCTACAATTTACCCAAAATTGAATGCGATAACTTTTTCATTCTTTTTTATTTTTTTTTTATTTTTTAACTTAACGTTTAAAAATTCCTTAAGTTAAAAAATAAAAGAAGAGTACAATTCAATTTCAACATTTCGGCCAAGATGAATGTAGACTCAACTTTGTCGCTGTGTGCGTGTATTCTTATGTCAAAAGTGGCAGAAGAATCAGAGCCGTCTAACAAAAAATCAAAAACACAAAGCAATGTCAAATTCTGATAAGTTCAGATTTTCTCGTTCTCATGCATGATGTTGAATGATGTTTGTTCATAAAATAATTGTTCTTAGATAAATATAATATGTAAATATTGTGGTCTTAAAAATGAGAACAAAAATAACATTTTACATTTCGAGCGCATAAAACTTAGTAATAAAATACTTGGAAAGCATTGTTTTCACTTTTTCTCAATCATTTCCGTTGATATTTTATTTTTTTTTTGAAACAATCTTTTCGTTACAATTACAAAATGTTTTAGAACATAAAGCCCAACTCGAGGTATTTTATATATCGAAACGAGATCGAGTCCTTAAAAGTCGTACATAATAAACCATGTTTCCTAGAAATATGGCCTGACTTTTTCGTGATTTCATTGATTGGTTCAGTTGACGGAGGAAAGTGCTATTAAATTGCATTATCGGGTTGTAAATCCATTTGATCGTCCGGAGAATTATACCAAAAATAAAGCCAGTAGTAAAAATGCTGAGGGTAAGGGTAACCAGACCATACTATACAAGTAGCCAGGTAGTGACGGTATGCATCCGAGAGTGCTAGAAAAAGGCGTCTCAAATTATTTTAAAACCCTCAAGGGTATTTTGAGAGCTGTCCTTTCCCTCGGTTACATACCCAAGGCTTGGAGAGAGGTTACAGTTATGTTCATACCAAAACCCTGGTCGGATCATAAAGGCAGGCCTATCAGTCTCACGTGTTTCGGGTTAAAGACATTGGGGAGAATTTGTGATCGGTTTATTAGAGATATATGACTGAAGCTTAGGCCGATACATAAAAACCTGGACGCTTATCAATCCAGTAAGTCGGTTGACATAGCCAAGTCTACCAAGTCATCTTTAACTTGGAGAAGGGCACGAATCGTAAAGAATTAAACTCAGCAGCTTTTTTGGACTTAGGGGGAGCTTTTGACAAGGTAACCTTTGAGGCTACTAACTCAGTTTTGAGGAAGATAGGACTAGATATAACTCTGATCAAATGGATTTTGACAGTGCTGAGTATCAGTATGGCGACGTTAATCTGATGGGAGTTATTAGGGAGGTATTGGTAGACAAAGGATGCCCACAAGGAGGGGTTTTACCGCCCATCCTGTGGAATATAACGGCTGATGGTCTCCTGACTAAATGAACAGCGTAGGTTGCATTGCGATCGGTTATGCCGACAACATAGCAATACTGATTCCGGGGGCATTCGAAGAAGTGCTCAGGGACTCATGGAGAGAAGGTTTCGAATCGTTGAAAATTGGTGTAGAGAAACGGGACTTTCTGTGAATTCAGGAAAAACTGGGCTCATACTATTCACGAATAAGAGAGAGAACTTGACAATGAGAATGCCAAAGCTTTTTGGGATTCAACTAAAGATGACAAACAAGGTAAAATATCTTGGAGTCATATTAGATGAGACAATAACATGGAATCCTTATACAGAAGAGAGGATACATGCAGTGCAGAAAAGCATTCTGGAAGAGCTGGGGGACTATTCCATCAATTATATTCTTAATGTATACAGGAGTTCTGAGACTAATCTTAAGCTACTTGAGGGCTTGAATAGGAAAAGCTTCAGGTTGTTAAAGGCTGACCTTACGTCCGATCGCGTGATAATCCGGTACAGTGTTAAATTGCCCGGGTTTTGTTGACGTAATATACAGTCGGTAAAAGCAAACTGCCATGTTAATGCGTTTTGTGTGCATCCCTGATTCCTCTCATTTGAGATTTGAAATAGCATACGAAAAGAGAGAAACAACGAAAACACACAGAACGCATAATGTGGCACTTTACAAACGTTACCGATTGTAAATGTTATGAAGAAATTGCCTATCCGTTAACTGGGACCGAATATACCTCGACGAAAGATTCCCCATTGATCGGAAAAATGTCCACTGACAAAACAACTCAACTGCCGACAGTTTCGCGTGATTCCAGTTCCAAACCTTGCAAACGGTACTCAGCCCCGCTTAATTTCTACGTGACCCAGACGTTTTTTAATTTTCCAATTATGTTCTAGGCTATGGGAAACAGTATTCAGGGGTTATTTTGTCAGGAACTTGGGTGAGTTGTGGCAACTTGAAGAATAATCACCCAATTGGCTTGAAACAATGTAGAGCTTTCGAAATTCCTTAAGAATAATAGCTCTCTTGTAAATCGAATTTACCGGTAGTTAATGCGTATAAGAGACATATAATTGCACTTAAAGAAACCGAAAATTGCGGTTAGCAGGTATGAATTGTGGGCCGTTTTCCGGTTCCTAACGGTTGAGACGATCTTATTTTTTAAATGTTTACAATCATTCAGGCTGATAGTGCCGTCATAGATAAATGTCGAGGTTGTGGCGTTGGGCGGCCGATATGGGCAATGCGCATGCTTCAGGGCAAATAAGGGCTCCCCACTAGAGAAAAAAATACCTGGGATTCAAGGGCTTTTCGGCCGGGGATTTTTGAGCTTAAAATGGAAGACTCGAGGCAAAAACCAAGTGAAAATTCAAAGTTGGAATAAACTTTAATTCTAAAGTTGAATACAGAGTTAAAGTTAAATATTAAGTTAAAAGATAAGTTAAAAGTTAAGTTATAAGTATAGTTAAAAATTGAAGTTAAAAATTAAGTTAACAAATTGAAATTAAAAACTAAGGCCTGAAAACTGAAAATGAGAATTATGGAAACACGAAAAACAAAAGTATTTTATTCGACAATCTCATTGTCGGATGAAGAATCATCATCGTCCTCCTTGAAGCAGTCAATTGCGTCCCAAGGTAAACGATATTGTTTAATTGGTTTTTCTGGTTGGTGTCTATCGAAGCCAAGAAATCTAACAACCGCCGTTAGATGGCTACAACAGCCCAAAGTGCGCTCACCAACTTTACAAGAACAGTACAGCCCCTTAATTGCGTTGTAGCCTCCTTCCGTTTCATCATATTTAACCCAAGTGTTATGTGTTTTCGATAGACTAAATCTTGATTGAATTTTCGCTCTGATTATTCCCTCGGTTTCACGATGAAGAAAAATTCCGAAGCAGCTGTCTTCTTTCAGATGGTGTTCAATATATTTTTCGGCAATTTTGATTTGATACGTGCCTAGAGTCATAGTTTTCAAATCGTCCATTGTTAGTTTTGGAAAGTTGGGAACACTTTTCTCGGTAGCCTTTTCCCAACGGACAGTCATGCGTTGAATGCCGAGTCGTTCGATTTCTTCTTTGAGTGGATTCGTGTTGCCTGTTAAGTTACTCGACTCTTCCAATATGACATCATGGAAATCTTTGTCACTAAACAACGGTGGGAAGTAACTGTTGATAATTGAACAGGCGATTCGATTAAAACGCATTATTTTGGGTACATAGCTGCCCTCAATTGTGTGCTTAAAAAACGGGAAAACGTTTTTAATCCTGGCATTGACGGCTTCAACCACCCACCGGTTCATTGTCACCTAGAACATGTATAAAAAAGATTTTTAGAACACTAGTTACATAACCGGAATTAATGAAGAGCGAAATACTTATAAAATGGGCACAGGGCCGGTTTCACTCGTATTGGCGCTGGTCTCTTGCTCAAAAAGAAGCAAATGAACCCAAATACAAACGAGAACTTAAGAAAAATGAGAAACAATAACACTCGATAAAACCTCATCCTTAAGAAATATGCAAATGAGACACGGAGATCTCTCGTCTAAGTTTCGTTCTTGGAGGTCGAAAATGTAAATCCGCATTTGTCAGTGACAGACACGTCGTGTTGAGAATTTGGCCCGTTGTGCTTTGCCTACACAATGTTGAAACAAACCCGACACATAAGCTCACTCCAGCTTTTTCTATCTTTGCCGCACTGTGCGGTGTGCGATGATGGGAATTTAGCTGATTGCGCTTTAAGAACTGACTTAGGGTGAAATTAATAATTTGTCTTCACAACGCTAAAACAAGCCGAGCACAGAGCCAAAAAAAATCAAATAAAGGGAAATGTGCAGCTGCTGATTTTCGTTAATGAAATTCGATTGCATGAACATGCATGCAGTAAAATGAATGGGTAAGAAAAAAGCCAGTTCGTGAGGTTGTGGCCCCCGAAGTGGCGGTAAAGGTGGTATAATCTCACTTACGGGGTCTAAGGGGTAGAACTAGGGGTAAGCTATTTCCCGGTTCGCCTATTTGGTATTCTAATTGATGGCATTTCACATTCGGTTTTGATTGTAGTCGAAGTGACTATTGGCATCGGTGGCGATTAGACGACATATTATTGTAGAACCAATGTATTATTCTAAATGCTATTCGCACCGGACCTCACAAAATACTACGTCAGTGACAAACCTAGGGAATTTTTCCTGTTACGAAACGTCACAAAACTCTAGCTGTTGAAGTCGAGGCGAATAGCATTTAGAATAAGAAACTGGATAATAGCAAAATGTCGGAGTTTTTATAATGGTGACGGATGTTGACTGCGTCATTATTGCTCGCGTCACAAAAATATGGACCTGCAGCTTCCAAGATGTAGCCAGAAGGAAGAACTATATACAGTGGCTTCAACAAATTCCGTTTTTTATGAAGCGAGAACGATTTTCGTTGGAGCTCAAAATCAGCCGGCTTCTCGATGTAATTGTAGGTACAATCGGCTATTAGGCATAACCGATTTTCCGACTGGCCAAGCACCTTAGAAGTGAGTTTAACGGAATGTTTTTTAACCCCTCTTCACGAGAGATGTGGTGGTAACCCAAGTGGTGCGGCACGAAGTATTCTTCTAACGCAGTAGATACAGCGTCGATAGTACTGCTGACGACTTGTTGCGTTGTAGAAAAATTAAATGCGATAATCTCTTGCTTCATGTTGTTACGTAAGAGCATAAGAAACATGGCTATGGCGGTGCGAATCGAGCGCGTAGAAGCGTTCCGCATTCCTAAAATGAGATATAAGTTTTTAATGCATGCAGTACTTACATTACTTTAGTAAAAGCTGTGCCATTGCATGAAGGAGAGTGTTTACAGACGTCGCGCTAAGGGTTAATTAACAGTTGAATTATTCAGGAATTGGTTGAAGTAGCAATAGGATGTACACCTAAAGCGAGGTAGTCGTGAACCGCTTCATAAAAAACATTTTACGGGATAGAATCTGGTCAGATGTAAATACTCCAAATTGACAGACAAACAGCTGCCGCCAGAGACTTTTCGAAAAGCAATTGGTGAAGGCTAGCAAGTTGAAATAGCTTGGAGTCATTGTAAAGTACAAGAAAGGATGGATGAACCAATAAAGATGATTGCCTGTCATAATCCGGACGCACAAAATCCAGAGATGGACGGACGTTACAAAATACGGACGCCTCAAAAACGTGAAGACACAAAATCCGGTGGATATAAAATCCAGACAAATTAGCAGATAACTGTTGTCCGGATTTTGTGCCGTTCGGATTTTGTGCCACACGGATTTCAAAATATTGTTAGACGTGTGCAATGCCTGAGGCGAGCTAATGTACCGTTACTATCATGGGACTCTGCCCCAAGCCCAGCTAGGACCCCCCCCCATTGCGGGGGATGCGCCCCTCGACCCCGCTGCTCGGCGCTGCTTTTTATTAGCAACTCCTTCTTCCAGAAATAATTAGGCTGTGTGAATAATTTGACCGGATTTTATTTTATATCAACCGGATTTTGTGTCTTCCCGTTTTTGAGGCGTCCGTATTTTGTAACGTCCGCAATTTTTTGTCCGGATTTTGACCGGCCACCGTAAAGGTATCTTGGCAGTGAGAAGTGGTTTCGGGGAAAATTGGGTTCTTACACTTTAGATCAATTGTATGCTATCGTATAGAACATGAGTAACCATCTACGTGACAACGGATCTACAAACTCAGTTTTGAAAAAATTATTGCGTGAATTAGTTGAAGTACCAAAACCCGACCCGATCCGACAAATTAATTCGGGTTCGGGTACGAGCTTAGTCGGATCGGATTTTTAGTCGAGTTTCGGGCGGCCCGCTCACGTCTAGCTACAACACTGTACGTACACTGAGTTTCTGGGAAAATCAATAAGATTTTCGAAGGATTCTCTCACGCTGAGATGCAATCGCGATGACACTGTATGCAAAAGCACGGACATCAAATATAGCTAATGCTGTCCATGGCTGACTACTTGCTTCGTATCATGAACAGAGATGAGATTATAACGCGTTCTTTACAGGAAGTGCTGGACATCATCATCCTCTCTGAAGGAATAGGGAACCAAATTGATTCGTGGAATATTTCACTTGGGCATAGGTTTTCAAATCACGGATCCATACACTTTTTGTCTGAAAGAATACCTGGAAAAAGTTCAGGAATTTTCTACGGCAACACGTCAAGGACAAACTAGGATCGTTGTTTCCGAGATCGTCAGTCCAACTAGACGCAGCCGTTGAGTCTATTGCGGCACTTCTTACGACTGCATATAAAAACTCGCGTCCAAAGATAAAGTCAGTTCGAAAGAAAGACTCTGGAATGCTCCAATCAAAAATTCAGGCTTGGCGCTAGAAAAGCGTGGAATAAAGCAATGAGAACGGAGTTAGAAGCAGACCGCTCTATACAAAGCAGCTCAGGAAATCGGTTCGGTGTTCGATGGAAGGCTAGAGAAGATTGGAAAAGATTCTGTACGGAAATGAACTCCAGGCTACTACTACAGGCTATTCTTGAAACTCACTTTCCCGGCTGTAGAGACAAAAAGCCGTAACAATCGGAGTTAACCGTTATTGAGAGTCTTTTATGATTCAAGGGAAAATCAGTTGCGTTATCACTGTCAAAGCGGCTTGTCATCTCGGAAAGGTTAAGGCATTACAAATTACAACGATATCTTCGCATCTTTGCTGAGACAAAGCGAAGAGATCCTGTTGGAACCGCTGTGTAAACGTAGCACCTTGGTTCTTGGCCCGACAAAATGCGAAAAGGTGAAAGTAATCTTCAAAATTTTCCCACAGTCGAATCTAACGTTTATGGACATAAGACGATCCTTTGTATAGTTATAGGCTGTCCACAAGGCGAAATTCTCTCTGGTGTATGGTAGTCGACTCTCTTTTAAAGAAACTGAATGAAGAGGGTATTTATGTGCGACGCTACTCAGACGACCTCAGGGGGAAGATACTGGAGAACACAGGCCACGGGAAAGGACACATGGTGCTAGTCAGCAGAAGACGCAAATGATCTCATCTTGTGAGGAGGATCAGGTTCTTCAACATAAAAGTGAAACTAACTCCACAGATAAAATAACTTGGAGTAACATTCGACAGCAAACTTAATTTTAATTCCTCATGTGAAAGATAAGGCGCGGAAGGCAATAGCAATGATTTGAATCTGCAGAAACTTCTTCTGGAGGAAATAAGGCCTACCGTTCAACGCCTAATTAGACCTTTGATGAGTTACGGTAGAAACTTGCTGTGCCACTTCTAGATCTGATATTTCAGAACTGAACATGGAAGAATTGGTAAAGTCATCAAATGCGCCTTTAATTGAGTTTACGAGGCAATTCAACGATGCTTTTCCAATTTGGCAAGAATAGCTAGAGGGCTGCTCAACTTGTCTGCCTAGGAAAAGAAAATTCAGATATATAGATGCAGACATAAATATACACTCCTCGGGACCTAACAGAAGGCAGCTGGTTCCACCTGGGTGGAAGTTCAAGTGTTTTTCAGAAGAAAGTCTCCGCGGTACTCATGGGGGCTTACGAAGCACTTCCGCTGGGAATCGTGGAGAAGAGATCTTTAGATCTGGTAGAGCAAGTGAGGAAACGATTAGGGGGTTTGTATTGATCATTACTACTTCCAAAATGGTGGACGAGTGAAAGGACTACCTGTACCTTACGGGCCTGAGAAATCAGACCACTTTCGTTTGTGCGGCCCCAATAAGTGGCCATAACATCGATCGCAATGCGTGGGAGGCATTAGGAACGTTGGAAAACGTATGAAGGAGATGTTCATAGACGAAATACCTTTTTCCGAAACGTGAAATGGTCCAGAGATTTGCTCGATGTTGCTCGAAGTCGTATTAGGGAAGTGGTGAATTGCTTAAATGACAACTGTCGAAGGTTATAGGGAACTTCCCGATGATCCCGTGGATCAGAAGAGGAAACGGGCATACACGCAATATGTGATTGTTGTGCGGTCATCCGAGATTGAGAAATTATGACGTTTTGCTGTTGATCATTTCCTGATGGCGACTGGAAGGCACACATGGTTTAAATTATGAACGGGAAGAAAACAAATGATCATAGAATCTGTGCCTTAAGTAGCACGATCGTACCAAACTGATACATAAATCGAATCTAATGGTATTGCATCATGCTTTAGTAGCGGAAAGAGGTTCGTTAAAAACAAATTGACGGAGGTCCAAGAGTTAGTGCGCCTGAGAGTAGCTGTAGTAATGATTTCTGTTGTACTTATTTTATTTTAAATTCACTGTGAGTTATGATATAAGAAAGTCTTCGAATGAAGCAATCAACTCACACATACAAATAATAGAGATAGAAAAAACTTACCATGTAGGTACTGGACAAGGTTGTCGAAGTTCTCCTTGTTAATTCCAAAAAACAGTTTATATTTCTCTCCTTCAACCCCATCTTCTTCAAAGTTGTACAATGACGGAGTCGACAGTAGAGATATGTTATGGAACCATTCTTCGAATTCTCTGTTGTTTACATAAACGTCCTGCTTGGCATCTGAAATTTTCTGAAGAACTTCTTCGTCGAACTTATTAGACGCTGTGAGATGTTCTTCACAAGTTCGGTTCGACTTAGGAACATATGTGTTAGACCGACCCTTGGACCGACCTAAGGCCCTAAGGAGAGGCCTTATCCCCAAATTTTTTTCTACAATACTGTTAAGCCTTTGATTACCTCTCATATAGTAAAAGAATCAAGAAATTCGGATATAATTTACACGGTTTACTTAGAAAAAACACGTAGGGCCTTAACCGGCACTGAATTTTAGAGCCCTAGCTAGGTCCAAAGGCCCAAACTCAAAAAGTTGTCTTCTATGAATTGTTGGGTCCCCATAGATCTATATAATAAAAAAAGATTTGCGAAAATTGGAAAAGATTTACCCGAGTTATATATAGAAAAAACACGTACGGCCCTAGTCGACTTTCATTTTTAGGGCACTAGCGAAGTCCACGGGGGCCCAAACTTAAAAAAAATTGTCGCAAAAACTTAAAAAAGTTTGTCGCCCAAAGTTATAAAAATTGTCGTGCTTGCACAGACCTATGTAATAAAAAAGGATTTACGAAAATCGGTAAAGATTTACTCGAGTTATATGCAAAAGACCTAACACACTTAACCGGCTCTAGCTCGGAGGCTTTTGGCCCAAATATGTCCATCTTCGAACTTAGCCTCACTTTTTTGATTACCTTTCAGAAAAAAAAAGATTTTGGAAAAAGGTTAAGATTTCCTCTAGTTATCGTGTTGAAAGACGGACGGACGCACGGACGAAAAAAATTTTTTTTTTGAATTTTCGTCATCTCTGGTCCATGGTAGGTGCTCCTCCCCTACTCCGGGGTCGAAATTCAACAGGTTACAAACCCCATGGTAAACACATAAGACACCGTACATCGTACTTACATCGTACAAACTAAGGTTTTCTTATACGTAACAACTTTTTTTCGTCAACGACTTTTACCCACTCCATACATTCGATATTTTATACTGCTGTGAAGTTAGCCCGTGAGAGAATATGGTGGTCAGAGATTCAGTACGTGAAAAGTGAACGGCTCTTCGCTACTCTCTCAAAATTATATTATATCAACAAAATCTTCATATTGTGTCATTAAATCTTCACCCACAAGCTCACCTTTAGGGTTACGGGTTTATCGGCGCTCTACGTGTGAAGGGTCCCAGGTTCGGTTCCGATTTTTTTTTTTTAATAAAATGTTGTGTATTTTACTTCCAATTTTATTTTTTATTCTACTTCCGGAAGCATCTATGCGAGCTAACACATTTAACAAAGTTCCCTCCATTGAAATATGTCTCAAAAAAACGTTATTCAGGGGTAGCGAGACCTGAGGCCTGGACCGAGTAGTGAGTATAGTCGTTAGAAAGCCTATAGCCAGGACTGTCTCTGGTAAGAGTCACTAATGGGTCCAAGTCTTCCATCCCAGACGGCAGCCCGGCAAAGTTCCCGCCCGTAAAAAATGTATTCAAATAGATTTTCTTCTGGGAATAATAGATGTGAGGCCTGAACCCAGTAGTGAGTACAGTCGTTGGAAAGCATATAGCCAGGACTGCCTCTGGTAAGAGCCACCAATGGGTCCAAGCCTTCCTTCCCAGATGGCAGCCCGACAAAGTTTCCGCCCGTGAAAAATGTATTCAAATAGATTTTGTTCCGGGAATGACAGATGTGAGGACTGGACCCAGTAGTGAGTATAATCGTTGGAAAGCTTATAGCCACGACTGTCTCTGGTAAGAGCCACCAATGGGTCCAAGCCTTCCTTCCCAGACGGCAGCCCGACAAAGTTCCCGCTCGTGAAAAATGTATTCAAATAGATTTTGTTCTGGGAATGACAGATGTGAGGCCTGGACCCAGTAGTGAGCACAATCGTTTAAAGCCTATAGCTAGGACTGTCTCTGGTAAGAGTCACCAATGTGTTCAAGCCTTCCTTCCCAGACGGCAGCCCGACAAAGTTCCCACCCGTGAAAAATGTGTTCAAATAGATTTTGTTCCGGGAATGACAGATGTGAGGCCTGGACCCAGTAGTGAGTATAATCGTTGGAAAGCCTATAGTCAGGACTGTATCAGGTAGGAGCCACCAATGGGTCTAAGCCTTCCTTCCCAGACGGCAGCCCGACAAAGTTCCCGCTCGTGAAAAATGTAGTCAAATAGATTTTGTTCTGCGAATGACAGATGTGAGGCCTGGACCCAGTAGTGAGTATAATCGTTGGAAAGCTTACAGCCACGACTGTCTCTGGTAAGAGCCACCAATGGGTCCAAGCCTTCCTTCCCAGACGGCAGCCCGACAAAGTTCCCGCCCGTGAAAAATGTATTCAAATAGATTTTGTTCCGGGAATGACAGATTAGAGGACTGGACCCAGTAGTGAGTATAATCGTTGGAAAGCTTATAGCCAGGACTGTCTTTGGTAAGAGTCACCAATCTGTTCAAGCCTTCCTTCCCAGACGCCAGCCCGACAAAATTCCCGCTCGTGAAAAATGTATTCAAATAGATTTTGTTCCGGGAATGACAGGTGTGAGGCCTGGACCCAGTAGTGAGTATAGTCGTTGGAAAGCCTATAGTCAGGACTGTAAACACGCGGAGGATAATAACATCCGCGTTCAATTTTCCCGTGAACCTTCGAAGTATATCAAAGTTCTAATAGATTCGTTGAAGCAAAAGGAACACAACTGAGAAACGAGTATGTTGCTTCAGTGACTAAAGTTCAAAAGAGTTCAAATAAGTCAGTGGCATTTAATAAGTTTATTATTAAATATTAAAACAATGACGTCAAATTCTCAGAAATTATTTCAGTGAGTTCACTGAAGCTCATTTATGTGATCCGCCCTCCTTACCGTCGGTCCATATATCACTTTAACCTACTAATCCTCAGAAAAGCATTTCTTGAAAGCCGAATTCCCCGAAAATTGCAATTCCCAGAAGACATTTGATGGAGATGTCTCATTCAAATTATTTTTGTTTCAAGTTTCTTAAGATACATTTTTCTGAGAATTTTTTCGAATACTTTGTACTATTTGCGGACAAGAAACAACTCTCAGACTGTCATGAGGGACAATTAGGGACGCTGATCAATGGGAATAAACACCACAATAACACCACAACGGGTCACAATAACCTGGGATACCATCAAAATAAAATGGGACCCACCAACGATCCGCAGCAGCGGAAGGTGAGGGGACGTACCGGAAACCGCAAAGCACTTAATATGCGACGTCTAGGGGACTTCTACCTAACAATAGTCGAATTCCGTGAGGTGCTACTACCAAATGTACTTTGTTTTAACTGATACTTAGATTCACCGTACGGAGTTTAAAAACGCTATTTTATCACCGATACACCAACCAACCAAACCAAATGGCAATAGACAGGCTCGTCATCAATTGCACCTTCCTTGTTGACCTTGCACACTTAATGCGAAATTCATAATAGTGGTGCAAACAGTAACATAGACTGAAATACATATATAGATAAGTGGCGTCCTTATCAAAGTTCTTAACATTCAATATTTAAAAGCGCAAAACTTGAGCACGGTGGGCCTGAGTTCAGTCTAATTAAAAGTGTAAAATAACCAATTCTTGGTTGTTGTTCTCCGTTGCAAGGAGAGTCTCTTTCCAATAGTAGAAGTTAGGGTTACCCGGGGAATTTTTTAGATAATCCTCTTCGAGTGATAATTTCGACCCCTTTCACGGTTCTTCTATATTTTCGTAACGAAATCGTTTTTCTTTTATGCAGCTACTTTTTTCAGTTTACTATGACGTGCATTCGACTAACAATGTAGTCATATCCAAAGGATTAGATTTGGTACTAGATCGGTTTAACCATGTCATGAAGCTCATGCCGAAAAAGCTGGATTAGACATATCCAGATTTACCCTGACGATTTCATTTTTGAAAAACTCAAATAAAAAACTCAGGCTTACGGGACCTTTTCTCTTCGAAGCAAATATTATAAAAGATTTTCTCTGATGTTATCATGATGAATTCTTAGCGACGCCCTTTTATATGCGGCTATTCATGTGTCATCAACGAAATGACACAAGAAAGTGATAAATGCATACCAAATGTTTCTGCTTTTATAGCAGAAAAATGAACTTTTGAAGTAGTAGTGATAATAAAATATTCTCAAAGATCTTCAAGGAAAAAGTCGATAGATTTTGTTAGTTTTATTATTTATCACATGGGGGCCTAAAATATGCCAATTATAGCACTGAAATTAGGACTATGATCGGCTTATTATAGTCGAGTTTCATATGTGGAACGAAGGTTATAATACGGCTGTTATAGTGAGTACAATGTTTTAAATGTAAGAAAACAATAATTAACGAGAATTCAATTTAAGTTTTAAAATCAAATTGAATTCTTATTTACGTTTTCTTTGAGAAAAAATTACTTTAAATCAATTATTTTAATATCACAACTGCATACTAGATTGAAACGATTATCTTTGCAACGATTTCGATGTTTTGTACAAAATTGGCAATTAGAACCCGATGTGATAAAATAACTGCTGTGAAGTTAGCCCGTGAGAGAATATAGTGGTCAGAAATTCAGTACGTGAAAAGAGAACGGCTCCTCGCTACTCTCTCAAAATTGTATTATCTCAACAAAATCTGTCATTAAATCTTCACTCACAAGCTCACCTTTAGGGTTACAGGTATATCGGCGCTCTACGTGTGAAGGGTCCCTGGTTCGGTTTCGATTTTTTTTAAATAAAATGTTGTGTATTTTACTTCCAATTTTATTTTTTATTCTACTTCCGAGCTAACACATTTAACAAAGTTCCCTCCATTGAAATATGTCTCAAAAAACGTTATTAAGGGTAGCGAGATCTGAGGCCTGGACAGAGTAGTGAGTATAGTCGTTAGAAAGCCTATGGCCAGGACTGTCTCTGGTAAGAGTCACTAATGGGTCCAAGCCTTCTTTCCCAGACGGCAGACCGGCAAAGTTCCCGCCCGTAAAAAATGTATTCAAATAGATTTTGTTCTGGGAATAACAGATGTGAGGCCTGAACCCAGTAGTGAGTATAGTCGTTGGGAAGCCTATAGCTAGGAATGTCTCTGGTAAGAGCCACCAATGGGTCCAAGCCTTCCTTCCCAGACGGCAGCCCGACAAAGTTCCCGCCTGTGAAAAATGTATTCAAATAGATTTTGTTCTGGGAATAACAGATGTGAGGCCTGGACCCAGTAGTGAGTATAGTCGTTGGAAAGCCTATAGTCAGGTCTGTCTCTGGTAGGAGCCACCAATGGGTCCAAGCCTTCCTTCCCAGACGGCAGCCCGACAAATTTCCCGCCCGTGAAAAATGTATTCAAATAGATTTTGTTCCGGGAATGACAGGTGTGAGGCCTGGACCCAGTAGTGAGTATAGTCGTTGGAAAGCCTATAGTCAGGACTGTATCTGGTAGGAGCCACCAATGTCGGGCTGCCGTCTTGGAAGGAAGGCTTAGACCCATTGGTGGCTCCTACCAGATACAGACCTGACTATAGGCTTTCCAACGACTATACTCACTACTGGGTCCAGGCCTCACATCTGTTATTCCCAGAACAAAATCTATTTGAATACATTTTTCACAGGCGGGAACTTTGTCGGGCTGCCGTCTGGGAAGGAAGGCTTGGACCCATTGGTGGCTCTTACCAGAGACATTCCTAGCTATAGGCTTCCCAACGACTATACTCACTACTGGGTTCAGGCCTCACATCTGTTATTCCCAGAACAAAATCTATTTGAATACATTTTTTACGGGCGGGTACTTTGCCGGTCTGCCGTCTGGGAAAGAAGGCTTGGACCCATTAGTGACTCTTACCAGAGACAGTCCTGGCCATAGGCTTTCTAACGACTATACTCACTACTCTGTCCAGGCCTCAGATCTCGCTACCCCTGAATAACGTTTTTTGAGACATATTTCAATGGAGGGAACTTTGTTAAATGTGTTAGCTCGGAAGTAGAATAAAAAATAAAATTGGAAGTAAAATACACAACATTTTATTTAAAAAAAATCGAAACCGAACCAGGGACCCTTCACACGTAGAGCGCCGATATACCTGTAACCCTAAAGGTGAGCTTGTGAGTGAAGATTTAATGACAGATTTTGTTGAGATAATACAATTTTGAGAGAGTAGCGAGGAGCCGTTCTCTTTTCACGTACTGAATTTCTGACCACTATATTCTCTCACGGGCTAACTTCACAGCAGTTATTTTATCACATCGGGTTCTAATTGCCAATTTTGTACAAAACATCGAAATCGTTGCAAAGATAATCGTTTCAATCTAGTATGCAGTTGTGATATTAAAATAATTGATTTAAAGTAATTTTTTCTCAAAGAAAACGTAAATAAGAATTCAATTTGATTTTAAAACTTAAATTGAATTCTCGTTAATTATTGTTTTCTTACATTTAAAACATTGTACTCACTATAACAGCCGTATTATAACCTTCGTTCCACATATGAAACTCGACTATAATAAGCCGATCATAGTCCTAATTTCAGTGCTATAATTGGCATATTTTAGGCCCCCATGTGATAAATAATAAAACTAACAAAATCTATCGACTTTTTCCTTGAAGATCTTTGAGAATATTTTATTATCACTACTACTTCAAAAGTTCATTTTTCTGCTATAAAAGCAGAAACATTTGGTATGCATTTATCACTTTCTTGTGTCATTTCGTTGATGACACATGAATAGCCGCATATAAAAGGGCGTCGCTAAGAATTCATCATGATAACATCAGAGAAAATCTTTTATAATATTTGCTTCGAAGAGAAAAGGTCCCGTAAGCCTGAGTTTTTTATTTGAGTTTTTCAAAAATGAAATCGTCAGGGTAAATCTGGATATGTCTAATCCAGCTTTTTCGGCATGAGCTTCATGACATGGTTAAACCGATCTAGTACCAAATCTAATCCTTTGGATATGACTACATTGTTAGTCGAATGCACGTCATAGTAAACTGAAAAAAGTAGCTGCATAAAAGAAAAACGATTTCGTTACGAAAATATAGAAGAACCGTGAAAGGGGTCGAAATTATCACTCGAAGAGGATTATCTAAAAAATTCCCCGGGTAACCCTAACTTCTACTATTGGAAAGAGACTCTCCTTGCAACGGAGAACAACAACCAAGAATTGGTTATTTTACACTTTTAATTAGACTGAACTCAGGCCCACCGTGCTCAAGTTTTGCGCTTTTAAATATTGAATGTTAAGAACTTTGATAAGGACGCCACTTATCTATATATGTATTTCAGTCTATGTTACTGTTTGCACCACTATTATGAATTTCGCATTAAGTGTGCAAGGTCAACAAGGAAGGTGCAATTGATGACGAGCCTGTCTATTGCCATTTGGTTTGGTTGGTTGGTGTATCGGTGATAAAATAGCGTTTTTAAACTCCGTACGGTGAATCTAAGTATCAGTTAAAACAAAGTACATTTGGTAGTAGCACCTCACGGAATTCGACTATTGTTAGGTAGAAGTCCCCTAGACGTCGCATATTAAGTGCTTTGCGGTTTCCGGTACGTCCCCTCACCTTCCGCTGCTGCGGATCGTTGGTGGGTCCCATTTTATTTTGATGGTATCCCAGGTTATTGTGACCCGTTGTGGTGTTATTGTGGTGTTTATTCCCATTGATCAGCGTCCCTAATTGTCCCTCATGACAGTCTGAGAGTTGTTTCTTGTCCGCAAATAGTACAAAGTATTCGAAAAAATTCTCAGAAAAATGTATCTTAAGAAACTTGAAACAAAAATAATTTGAATGAGACATCTCCATCAAATGTCTTCTGGGAATTGCAATTTTCGGGGAATTCGGCTTTCAAGAAATGCTTTTCTGAGGATTAGTAGGTTAAAGTGATATATGGACCGACGGTAAGGAGGGCGGATCACATAAATGAGCTTCAGTGAACTCACTGAAATAATTTCTGAGAATTTGACGTCATTGTTTTAATATTTAATAATAAACTTATTAAATGCCACTGACTTATTTGAACTCTTTTGAACTTTAGTCACTGAAGCAACATACTCGTTTCTCAGTTGTGTTCCTTTTGCTTCAACGAATCTATTAGAACTTTGATATACTTCGAAGGTTCACGGGAAAATTGAACGCGGATGTTATTATCCTCCGCGTGTTTACAGTCCTGACTATAGGCTTTCCAACGACTATACTCACTACTGGGTCCAGGCCTCACACCTGTCATTCCCGGAACAAAATCTATTTGAATACATTTTTCACGAGCGGGAATTTTGTCGGGCTGGCGTCTGGGAAGGAAGGCTTGAACAGATTGGTGACTCTTACCAAAGACAGTCCTGGCTATAAGCTTTCCAACGATTATACTCACTACTGGGTCCAGTCCTCTAATCTGTCATTCCCGGAACAAAATCTATTTGAATACATTTTTCACGGGCGGGAACTTTGTCGGGCTGCCGTCTGGGAAGGAAGGCTTGGACCCATTGGTGGCTCTTACCAGAGACAGTCGTGGCTGTAAGCTTTCCAACGATTATACTCACTACTGGGTCCAGGCCTCACATCTGTCATTCGCAGAACAAAATCTATTTGACTACATTTTTCACGAGCGGGAACTTTGTCGGGCTGCCGTCTGGGAAGGAAGGCTTAGACCCATTGGTGGCTCCTACCTGATACAGTCCTGACTATAGGCTTTCCAACGATTATACTCACTACTGGGTCCAGGCCTCACATCTGTCATTCCCGGAACAAAATCTATTTGAACACATTTTTCACGGGTGGGAACTTTGTCGGGCTGCCGTCTGGGAAGGAAGGCTTGAACACATTGGTGACTCTTACCAGAGACAGTCCTAGCTATAGGCTTTAAACGATTGTGCTCACTACTGGGTCCAGGCCTCACATCTGTCATT
>CM055404.1:67321888-67342303 GCA_029228625.1 Pseudolycoriella hygida | reverse complement strand
GAAAGCAAGATTCTATTCGCAAAATATTTTTTCGATTTTTTAATTTTTTTACGTTTCCTTAATTTTTATAATTTTTCTGTTTCCTGATAGGAAGTCTATCAGTGCAACTGTATATAATGTTGGCGCTACAGTAGTAAAGCGACATGATGCGAGTCTTACCACCGAAGAATTTACTAGAACTTGTTTCGTAGACTAAAGAAATTTTATGAAATTTTAATTTCACCCTCTTTCCACATAATCCTTCGACTAATTTTCTCCGGATTCTACTGAAAATTTTAGTTCGAACTGATATTTCAAATTAAATATGAGTTGATATGAAACATGAAAATGGACATAATCGACAATTTTTTTCTTTTTTTCTTCCTAACAAAAGTTCTGAAATCAGCAGTGTTTTTTTAACACTTCTTGTTTTCGCGCGTAACAACCTTCATTAAAAAATTTTACGAGAAGGAAATTAAACTTTTTTTGCAACTAAAGTCGTCACTTCTTTTTTTCGTTCTTTTGGAAGTTGACCACTGTTCCGATGTCGGACGTCGGATGTCCACTTAAAGTATTTTTTCGGCGGATCAATAAATTCCATTTTCAATTGTTCATAGAAACAGTTCTCCTACTTTTCTACAATTTCAATAATAGAAAAATTGCAAAGATACAAGATTTTACAATATTTGCTAACGTTTTCTATTTTTTCAAATCTTTTCGAATATCCCTAAAAATTTTTACGAATCGAGGATGAAAGTATACAATGTGAGTTAAAGCGCTGGTCGAATTTCTTGAAATAAAGTCAATTTTCTTATTTTATATGTGAACACCTCGGTTTATACAAATAACTGATTATTACAAATATTGATTCAAAACATCTTTTTTTCATTTGGCTAAAGCACTTAAAAATTTCTCAAGCTTCATTTAAGAAAAATCTACTTCTAAACTCGAAAAATCAAAAGTTTCGCTAAATTATGAGGCCATCCATAAGTCACGTCAGTCTTTTTAGATGATTTTTCAACCCCCACTTTACCCCTTGTAGACGTCAGCTATTTGAAACATATGCTTCGCGGTCCCATAAGAAACCCGTGCAATCTATTAACGTTGCAAAGATTCTCGACCCAGGGACTGTCGAACAAAAATAAAATTATTGAAATCGGTTGAGATTTGATCAAGTTATGTACAAAACATTCAAAACCGTTGAAACGGCCCTCTCGGGACGGCTCTTCACCCAAACATGCCCATCTAAGATCCCAAAACCACTTTTGATATTACCTTTCAGGGGGAAAAGGACCATGATCGATGCTCCCCTTACCCCGCCCCCCCTCATACCGACTGGTTACTAACGTCGTGGTACGGGTCCAAAAATCTTTGAAGTTTTCATTTGAAAAAGAAACACCAAACAACGGCTCACAATATATTTTTGTTTAAAATTGTTGTTTTTTTCCTCGCAATATGAAAGAACCTGTCTATCAGTGGCATTTTACCGAAGTCGTTATATTTTTTACCCCGTCCTCTTTTCATCTAACCCCCCTGACGAGATGTATGGATTATCCCGATGCTGCTTTGTTAAAATATTTTTTGCTCCCGTTTGTTTGTTTACTTTGATATTTTGACAAATTGTTCAATTTTAAATGTTTTGATATCGGTATTCAGCAACTGCAAGAACTTCGGAATCCAGCAAGTACAGCGTAACATTATGGAAACAATCCAGCTATCCGAATATTATTCTCACGAACGAAGAGTGGTCATACATATTTGATAATGAGAAACACAGCTTTCGTACAAGCACGTATGTCAATTTTTTCGCAAAAAAATTGAATAGTTTAGGCATTTTTTGTGTTTTGGTTGCTGGTAATAAATATCGTCGAACTTCTTGTATCTTTAAGTGCAAACACGAAAAATGTACAAGAATATACAAACTTCTTTCGCCACTGAAAGACTTAAAATTTGAGATTCTCGTTGACGGGGATATCATTCATGACGCTAAAACATCTTTAACTCGTCCACTCAACGGTGATTTAAGAGAACAATCTAAGTCAGAGCTAAGAAGTATGGGAGTGGCAGAGTTTGCTGAAAAGCAAAGAAGAGCAGCTGATGGCAATCTCACATCTCAGGGCAATCTTGACACAATTAGATCGAAGGCAACGTATGAACATTTGAAGTCTGTAGTTTTATCTGAAAACGACCTTGACAAAGACCATATTATGGATCTTTCTAAAATGCGCGATAAACAACTAGATGAGATACGTCACCATATTCCAGGGTCAGAAATATATATTCAGCAAGTGTCTAGCAATCCTTTTTATGTTCATGCATTTTCGGCTTCCCAAACACGAATACTGAAACTTTTACTTGATAGTGAAACACCAGTCACAATTCATGTGGATGCGACCGGTAGTATCATTAAAGCGCCTAAAGATGTCGAAAAGAGAATATATTACTATGTAGTGTCAGTGGCCTTGCAGATACAAAAAGAGCCAGTGAAAATATTATTCCCATTATCTGAAATGATTAGTGCAGCGCATGATGCATTTACAATTGAAACTTGGTTCCGTAAATTCAAAGATCAGTTCGTAAGACAAGTTGGTATCTGGAAAGCTCCTGCTCATTTCGTTACAGACTTTAGCTTTGCAATCCTTAACGCTGAAGAATTGATTGATTATGTCAACCGAGTCTACGATACAGTTACTTCAGCCAGTGAAGATAAGAAGACATCAAACACTAATGCGATTTCGATATGCTGCAATCATTTCATGAAGACTGCGGCGAAAGATATAGACACTCATTTTCCTGCATCTCAATCATCAACTACAGTTCGATCGTTTGTAAAGGAAGCTCTTGGATTGATGTTTAATATGACGGATCTAAATCTTTTAGGAGATTTTTATCAACATCTATCCTCCATTTTAAATTCTAAATATATCACAAAGCAAGTCAGCGAAGCTTTCAATTTTATCACCGCCTGTGTGGACATAACGGAAAAAGGAGACAAACTCCAAGTTGATGATGATGATGAGAACATGCAAATATTGGAATATGACGAGCCCAAGGATGATCCGATGTACAAACGATCCAAATTTTATAAAATGTTTGAAAAGTTGACATCGAGGCCAAACTAAGTAATTCAAATGCAGAGTCTTTGTTCAATATAGTTAAGAGTCGACTCAAACAAAACACTGGTACAATTGGTCGTCTACCCATTCGCTCTAGCAGATTTTTACGATTCACAAGAGAAATTATAAATGGAGTTGCTGAAGAGTTTCATGGACAACTGCCCCGATACAACTGCTGTAATAAAAAAAGAGAAAGGTCCGCATCGAATTCGCCACAAACTCCTAAACGAAGAAAAAACACACCTGGAGTCTCAAGTAATGTTAAAAGTCCTTCTATTCAATAATTTGTTTAACTATCTCATTTTCAAAATCAATATCTAGAAACTCCACGTACATCACATCGCAGCAGTCAAAATTTTAATACTCCGCTTCGTGCGTCCCAATCCACGACTCCGTATAACACGCCTAAATCTTCTCGACCACGACGTATCGTTGAATTGTCGTCACAATCTAGTAACATTGATACTTTTTATTTCTCAGTTCCAAGTTGAAATTTCATCAAATTTTTAGTAATTCCATATACTAACTCGCCTCGATGTACTCCAGAAACACCAACTTCCTCGTGCTATATAGGCGATCCGAATGCCTATTTTCAAAATCAATATCGAGAAACTCCACGTACATCACATCGCAGCAGTCAAAATTTTAATACTCCGCTTCGTGCGTCCCAATCCACGACTCCGTATAACACACCTAAATCTCGACCACGACGTATCGTTGAATTGTCGTCACAATCTAGTAACATTGATACTTTTTATTTCTCAGTTCCAAGTTGAAATTTCATCAAATTTTTAGTAATTCCATATACTAACTCGCCTCGATGTACTCCAGAAACACCAACTTCCTCGTGCTATATAGGCGATCCGAATGCCTATTTTCAAAATCAATATCGAGAAACTCCACGTACATCACATCGCAGCAGTCAAAATTTTAATACTCCGCTTCGTGCGTCCCAATCCACGACTCCGTATAACACACCTAAATCTCGACCACGACGTATCGTTGAATTTTCATCACAATCTAGTAACATTGATACTTTTTATTTCTCAGTTCCAAGTTGAAATTTCATCAAATTTTTAGTAATTCCATATACTAACTCGCCTCGATGTACTCCAGAAACACCAACTTCCTCGTGCTATATAGGCGATCCGAATGCAACCGAGTCATGAGGACCAAAGAAGAAAAAATCGGAAAAGCCACACAATTACTTCCACTCTAACCTTTTGAGAGAATTTGATTCTCCAAAAATTTTTAACCAATTGTTTCAAGTTAAGGACAAGCGCGTAACTACCTCATCGAAGTTGAAAAACCATCTTTTCGACGATCCAGAGAAATACCTCAATATAAGTGAGCGTTTCATCGTCGCTGCTTCATCTCTGGCAAAAGATGCCAAACTTCTTTCAAATTGCGACTTCAACACTTTACAACAAAATCAGACAGTGTCTCTTGCCTGCATTGAATTTCTTCTTGAGCTCTTTTCCAAGAAGCGCAAGGATATTCAGTTTATTTTCTTTTCAACAGCAAAACTAATTAGAGTTAATTAGAATTCAAAAAGAAAATGTCGTTGGCGTTATCCATGAGTCTGAGCAGTATTCACTTCTTCTAATCAATCTGAAAAAAAAATTCATTGCCCATATAGACATTACGATGAAATATTCAGCTGACCGAATCTTAGATAACGTAATGGCATTATTGACACAACATAACAAAATATACAACACGAATTTTTCATTGCAAGAATGGAGTAATAAAAAAATGGAATATCCACATTTACAATACGGTAATATAAAAGACAGTGGAATTTATCTTATCCATTTCATTGAGAATTTGATAACCCACAACGTCATACCGAAGAAAGAATTCGATGTAGAACAATTTCGTTTAGCATTGTGTCATTACATTTTGAATAAGTCTGCATGTATGATAAACCTCTGCCTAATTTGTGGCAAGGCTGAGGACGAAAATATCGAAAACATATTGGTTAACTGGCTACAGTGTGAAAAATGCAAGCGATGGTGCCACAATGTATGTTTAAAATCCACAACATTTAATATTTCCTTCAATTGTATTTTATGTTCATTTTAAACTGATAACCTTGTTTCACTGCTTTTAAAGAAGTAAAACTTCCTTGTAAATATTTTTAAATCTGTTTTTAATTTCAGAAATGCTGTGATACTGTGCTCGTGGCACAGTCTAAAAAAAACCACGAATTTTTTTAGAAAAAAGATTTTGCTGTGGAGTGTAAATGCAATCTCCACAATGAATACTTTTGTCTTAAAAAGTTCGTCTTCCTACAGTGCAGTTATAGAGAGCCAATTTCAATAAAATTTTCTCTATGACACATAACCTTAGATAAATTTAGTTCTTAGGCGACAATTGATTCATTCGAATACTTACACTTCTTAGTTGCTCATCTTATTCAGTTTTGTAATTGTTTCCATTATGCTTCACCTGTAAAGTCAATGTCTTTGATACTTTGAATTTCACAATCTTATTGACCTTCAAAACAAAAAAATTTTTCCACTCACTTTTGTGATGTCACTAATAATTTGTGTTATCACAAAAACTTATACCACAAAAAATTATTAAGGCTTAGTTTTGTGATGTCAAAAAATTTATATCGAAAAATTTCTTACGAGCAGTTTTTGTGTTGTCACAAAAATTTATATCACAAAAAATTTATTACGCTCAGTTTAGTGATGCCACAAAAATTTATATCACAAAAAATTTATAACGCTAAGTTTTGTGATGTCACAAAAAATTTGTGATATCACAAATTTTCCATTACAAAAAACTTATCGACAAATTTTTGTGATATCACAAAATATTTGTGACATCACAAAAAATATATCGATCGATAAGTTTTTTGTGATATCACAAAATATTTGTGACATCACAAAAATTTATATCACAAAAAATTTGATGGTCTTAAAATGGGTGGTGCAAGCCGTGGTGGAAGTCACGGTGGAAGTGGTGGTAGCGAAAATTTTGGTGGAAGCGGTGGAGGAACTTGTGATGGAATTGGTCAAGGTGGTGGTGGCGGAAGTTCTGGCGGCTGTGGTAGAGAAGGCGCTACATGCACAAAGCGGCAATGGCGAAACCGTGCCAGAACGCTCCAAAGATTATTGTTGAAGGAAAAACAAAAACAACAACAAAACGAAGGAGAAGTTGAAGGCGTTCAAAGTGAAAAGAAATAAGTTCGGGACAAACGTGCATTTAAAAAATGTCACAAATAAATTGTTAAAAAGTATTACAATTTGTTTTTATTCTTGGAATAGTCGTATTTTGTCCGATCTTTTTTTCTCGATGGCAAACAATTTCACATGTGATCAACAATCAGCTTGACACTCAGTGCCATCCGACGATGAGATTGTGGGTAGTGGAGTTGTGTCGTTGGTTGGTGCGTGTAGTGTGAGTTCGACCCCCACACTCGCAGGCCTCCGGCGGTGAGATTGAGAGTGATTTGGCTGTTTCGTGCTGTGGGGATTCCACCCCCACACCCCCGAGCCTCCGGCGATGAGATTGAGAGTGATTTGGTAGGCTCGTGTAGTGGGCGTTCCACCCCCACACCCCTGGGCCTCCGGCGCGGCGGTGAGATTGTGAGTGATTTGGTTGTTTCATATAGTGGGGGTTCCACCCCCACATCCCCGGCGGTTAGATTGTGAACGGTGTAGTTGTTTCGTGTATTGACTCGTATTGATATTGATTAGTATTGCTATGATTTAAAGAAGCCTAAACGTCGAACCTTGACTGGTTTGAAAAGTTTTCCTTATTTAAGTTGAAATTAACAGCAGTGATGTTTATTTTCACTGTAGAACTGTTCTGCATGATTTGCTTTTGGGAAAAATTGAAAATTATATGAAAATTGTCGACCCAACTTCATCACCTCATAAATCTAAAATGGGCCTTAATTTTTTTCTACTTTTCCCTGCAACCGACAGTACACTAATTGGTCTTTCGATTGAAGATAATTTGATAAAAATCGTCGGAAGTATATTTTTTACCTCCCCCATCTGAAAATTCATCGTTACTATCGAAATCCCCTGTAAGAAAATTTTATTTCCCTCAGGGGATTTTTCTCATCTAATTGATCCTCAAGTAATAGTTCTTACTTCCCAGAAGTAATGGCCATTACTTGAGGACCCATTACTTGCGAATCATATGATGCGTATGAATTGTTTTCGTTGATACAAAAACTAATTGTATTTTTCTTGTTGTTTAATTCATTAAAAACTTTGTTGTAATATTGTAATATTGCTTGAAGTGACAAAGAAACTAGAAAATCAGCCGAAAAAAAATAACGTCTACTTAATGTTGAATTTACAGAAACTTTTATCGGCCATTTTTGTTTTCTCTGATCATGACATTTTTTACGCAAAAACACAATTTCGACTCGGCCGATAAATATCACTGATCACTGTTATATTTAATTATATTATTTAATGATATTTCACTTCAAGGAACATTTAACACAAATTTTTCTTCATTTTATAACAAAAAAGGACATCGCCACACGAAGTGAGTGCGAATTTCGAGCTGTCAAAAAGGTAAAAAAAGTTTTGGTGCGACGATTGTCTGTGGTATGGCCAACAAATTGTTATTCCTATGATCCAGCAGTGAAAACGAAAAAAACATATTTTCTTTCTGGGTCCAGACTAGTTGCACATTTCATAACGGCATAACGTCTTAGAATTTTGCGCTATAATATTGAATAATTTATCTCATTGAGAAGTTAGATTACATTACGTTGTTACGTTATGTTAAAATAAATAAGAAAAACAAAAGTAATTCAAACTGCACTGGCCTTAATTATAACAAATAACATTTAATTGATTTATTTACTGTAAACACAAATTCCTCGCAAAATTCAATATAAAATTACAAAACAAAAATATCACATCGTCGCACCAAATTTACTTTTTTCTGTTTACTTCTTTGACAGCACCATATTCTTTCGAATCTTCGAAATTCGAGGTAAAAATGACAGAGGACGGGATATTTTTTTGAAGGGAATGAGCCGACGCTTATAAGGTGAAACCACATGTTTCCTATTACATTCTTCTACAACTACAACCGAAAGATAAATTTATTTCGATTAGGCCAAATTCAATAAAAAAAAATGTTAAAAAGATGTCAGCGATCCCGGGATTGAAGTAAAGTCATTATTTACAACCAAAAAAATATCTGCCGCTACAACGGCATTCGGATCATTTGATCATTTTCCTAAACAAAACTTCTTTGTAATCAGTCCGATTGGAAAAATAATAACTTTACGGTAATCCTAGCATAATTTATTACGTATTTCGGCCTTTTTGTTTCACTCAAACAAGAAAATCTACATAACGGACAATCCACGGAATAGAACATAACCTCAAAAAATGATTTTGTAAATTTTTCGTTAACACTTTTCGTCGACTTAAAAGTGAAATTGTGTCGACTTATAGTTCGTTTGTTCCAATTTTATTATTAGAAAAGACAATCGATAGATGACGGCTGCTTATGTCAATTCAACATCTTTTGCAGGTTCATTCGCAAAAACAACTTGACGAAAAAAAATATATGAAAAAATACACAAAAAAAAGTGACAGAAACCAAAAATGCTGGTTCAATGTTGTTGGGAGAATTTTTCATGCGTTATTTTGTCACCTCTCGATTGTGTTCCATGAGAATGGCACGATCTTTTTTTTAAATAAATGAAAACACAACACCATTCCATCCATCGTAAATTAGCACAACTTCACGTTTAAGTTGACGAAAAGTCTGAATGAAAAAATTACAAGAAAGTTGTTAAGCTGAGGTAATGTTTTCTTCGTGAAATCAAATTTTCTTACAGGGGTTCGATAGTAACGATGAATTTTCAGATGGGGAGGTAAAAAAATAACTCACATTGGATGCTGTGAAAATAATTCATTACATTGGACATTAAAAAAAAGAAGAAGAAGATAAACAACATCAATTTATCGGCTTGGGTTGTCATTCCATTTTTGAACGTTGGGATGTGGTTTTTTGCTACCAATCTGATTTGAACTGCTCAATTGGTTCCTGATGTGTCGATGAATGTCGGAGTTCTGGTGATTTGTGTTGGTTTTGTTGAAAAAAATTGGTGACAAAGTATTTTTATTTTGGCGCAACCTAATATTTGGATCACGTCAGCTGTTTTTTACCTGAGAGCTGTCACAAAATTTTCCATCGAAGCCATCTACAACATTATAGCCGTGCATTTTTTTTTTTTGACGAATAATTCAAACTTTGAATGTATTAGAAGTATACTGTAAATCGCAATTAGGCTTGATGGCTTTTATAAGTTAAAGATGTTGCACTCGTCTGGACATAACCTGAGAGTTCGCTCTAAAATAAGCAAAAATCAACAAAACACAGTCGCCAAACCTAAAAAAACAGCAACCACAGAGTCTTCTCAAACCTCTGTCACCAACGTCAATCGTTTATCTTCGATTAGCAACATCAGTAAACTTAATTCATCCAGTACCGCGGCAACAACAACTACATCTACAAATCGATTATCTTCTGCAACGACTACAACTAACAGATCCCGGCCAACAACCCCAGCTCAAAATATAAATTTAAGAGATTCCGATCTCTCTTTGGAATCACGTGTAGTATCTTTGGAAGCGCTTGTTACTCGCCTGACTTCGGAAAATATTGATTTACGGCAAGCTGTAACTGATCTTCGAACTGAGTTGACGCAGTACAAAGAACGTATCGAACAAGTGCAGACTCCTGTTGCTGCAGTTGAACATAACATTTCTTTAGAACAACAAAGTCTGAATAACAACATCGTGATTCGGGGCGTTGATGTTACGGAAAACTCAACAGCAGCAGACTTGCATGCAGTATTTGAAGGCGTCAGAAGCTATCTCAACATTTCTGAAATAGAAGAAATTGTTCCCGTCAGTGTATCGCTTCTACCTTCGAATTCAACCAGAACCAGCAGCACACCCAGACCAATTCAAGTTCAATTTCAATCAGTTACTGCAAAAAAGAATTTCCTCCAAATCAGACGAACCAAGAAAGATATTTTACAATCTGATATTGGACTAAACAGCACGTCGCGTCGACCTATATTAATTTCGGAGCAACTTACGCGAACAAACCAGGAATTATTATACCAGGCGCGTTCTCTACGTGGGCTAAACAACTTCAAGTTTGTCTGGTCTTCCAACGGACAGATCTTATCAAGGCAAAAAGAAAACACGAAAGTTATCCGAATTATTGATACCGAACACGTCAACCGATTAAGAGAAGTTTTCAATTTAGAGCCTCTACCACAACATGGACGACTTCACACCAGAACCGTTGTCTAATTTGGTTTCGATTTCGCACAAGTTCGACGGTTCCATTATAAGACCTGATGCAGATGATCTTAATTATATGCATTGGAATATTAATCATCTCACGAACAAACTTCATCTGGTCGAGCAGTATGCTGCAGCCTTTCCAGGAACTCTTCATGTGATCGCTATTTCTGAAACTTGGCTGACCAATTCCACCTCATCGACATACAATCTTAAAGACTACCACGTAACGCACAGCGTGAGGGAAGATCGTAAAGGTGGAGGCATTTCCATATTTATTCATGATAGCATCTGTGGTACTACTCCCAAGGTATTGGTTGATGTGGTTACACCTGATCTCAACCAGTTTCTGATACTGGAAATCCCGTCAAAAAACGCAATCGTTGCGGTTCCATACCGAAGACCAGATAACCAAGATGCTGAGCGACGAATAGACACATTTCTTGGTGAATTTGAACAATTTTGCTTAGCACGCAGCAACTGTATGATTTTGGGCGACTTCAATATGAACCAGTTTGACTCTGGCTACCGAAATAGAATAGGTGACCTTAATGAATCCAATGGTTTCGTTTTGCTAAACGAAATTTCACAGAGAGGCATAACGAGGCCACGTTCGGGAACTATTTTGGATCTATGTGCTACAAATATGCTTCGCCTGAAGCATAAATTATCAATCGTGCATAATCAATCTTCAGACCACAGCATTCTGTTCGTGTCAACCAACAAAAGAATGGAACGCCCGGAAGTACTGCGAACAAAAACTAAACTAAACATTGATGAAGCTGCTGCAATGGTTGATAATTTGTGTAATGAAAGGACCATCACTTGTGGCAATGAGTTAAATCTTGCTCTACAGAACATCGTTCACGACTGCACATCAACTGTCTCAGTTAAATCCGATCATCGTATAACAAAGACACACGTAAATCGTAAGCTCATCCTTGCTATCAGGAACAGAGATCGTTTAGCTGCGTTGAATAATCTCCTGCCAGCGAACGATGTCATAGCAAATCATTACAAAGAAGCTAAACAATTCGTACGTAAGCTAAATGAACGACTTAAAGGATTATTTGAAACGAAACAAATTGAAGCTGCAGCAGGAGATGCGAGGAAAACATGGAGTCTTTATGAAGAGATTATTTTTAATCAATTCAAATGTAAAAATGATTCAACGATCACGATCAATGCTGTGCCAATAACGGATGATGTAGCGTCCTGCAACACTGTTAATGATCATTTTTGCACAGCTGGAGAAAAACTCGCAACTTCCATTATCTCCGTACATGGATACAGTGTTCAAGATATTGATAGCTTGTACCCCGAGCATGCTAATAACGAATGGTCATTTCAACATGTCAGCTAGCGCAATCAACGCTCTTCCCAACAAGAAATCTACTAGCTTTGATAAGGTGCCAATTCAGTTGCTTAAGTCTTCACTTGTAGCTATTGCATTAACGATCGCAACCTGCTTCAACACAATGGTTGACTCATCAGTATTTCCATGCGAGCTACTGAAGGGTAGACTGAAACTGATACACAAATCAGGCAGCTGTGACATTGACAATTTTCGTGGACTAACGCTGCTGCCATCACTGTCCAGAGTGTTTGAAGAGCTGTTGCTTCAGCAGCTCTATTCGTATCTCAAAAGCCTTAATCTGTTTATTGGAAATCAATTTGGTTTTCTTCCAAACTCCAGCTGTATGAGTGCTGCACTCCAACTGATTGATTTCATCAAATCAAATTGCAAACGGAAACTAGTTGCTGCTCTCTTCATAGACCTGAAAAAGGCTTTTGACACCGTTGATACTAATCGTTTAGCTCGTAAATTAAAGCGACTAGGGCTGTCATTGAAAGCTGTCAAACTGATGCTGGATTATCTACAAAACAGAAAAACTGCCACAGCAATTGGTAGCGGAACTAGTGAGTTTAGGAATGTGAATATCGGTGTAGCTCAAGGCTCAAAGCTCGGTCCTCTTCAATTCATAATTTATCTAAATGATGTTCTTAAATTGGACTTCATTGGCCAGTTGGTATTGTATGCAGATGATGCTGCATTGCTTTATGCTGTAGACACATCTGAACAACTTCAACATGCGATGCAACATGACATGGACCTTTTACACGATTGGCTCTGCAAAAATGTACTTTCCCTCAACGCTGTAAAAACATGCTACATGGCCTTTGGACGTGCTAAGTCGATCGCTGATTTTGACATATTCATAGATGGAACATCTATAAACCGAGTCAGCAAATACAAGTATCTGGGACTAATTATTGACGAAGACCTCTGCTTCAACCTTCACGTGGATCATGTCAAAAAACAAATTACTCCATTTATCTCGTTGATGTGGCGCAAAAGTAAATACATCCCTGTTGGAAGGAGGAAACAGTTGTACTTTGCGTATGTCCAGAGCCACTTGTTGTATATGCTGCCTATTTATGGTGAATGTGCAGCGTATAAGTTCAATGAATTGCAAACACTTCAAAACCGTTGCATCAAGGCTCTTTATCGACTAGACCGGTACACACCAACGATATACCTGTATAGCTCTGTGATGTTACCATTGACTGAATTAGTTAAGGCTGAAAGGATGATTTGTTTGTTCAAACTTATTAATGGCCTGACTAAAATAATTTCAATTTTCACACGAATGGCGATGTGCAAGGACGTTCGATGAGAAGGAATTCAAGAATTCATAACTTCAACATGCATTCTTTGATTTCAACTTCTTCCAACTCATCAAATGCTGCATTAAGAACTGCGATCGACGAGTATAACGAGCTTGAAAGGGAAACACGTCATGCAACCTCGCTGCGATCTTTCAAGGTTAAAGTTAAATTGAAAATGATGTGTGGGAGTGTGAAGTTTTCGCCTCTTTCGCCGTATTTTTTTATAAATTGATTTAAGCTCTGTACTGTGATATTTTCTTTTGAATTTCTATAATTTTAGTATGAATCTGCTATCTTGACTTTTAAAATGTATTTTATTTATTTATTTATATGTTTATTGTGACCTAATCATTTTCCAAATTATTTATTTTGATTTAATGTGAACTAATTCTAGACAAATATTTAACGATAAGCTTAACGATACTGCGGACCAAACTGCTCTATGTGTAACACCAAGTGATTTGACACCAAATTGTTTTAATCTTTATTTCTGACTAAAATTTATACAAACTTCCCTTATTTTATTATATTAATTATTAACTGTACATTGTGTTCCACACAGAAATTTATTGGAATGATAATAAATGGAAAATATTTAAAAAAAAAAAAAAAACATGAGGGATCAATTTTGTGAAATCGGGAACTTACGAATGTGTTCTGAAGCAACTCGCTTTGGAAACTGTTTTTTGACTGGCGTAGTTGTATACCTTGTATAACTCTAGCCTCGTCAAAAACAGTTTCCAAAGCTTGTTGCTTCAGAATACATTCGTAAGTTCCGCTCATATCACAAAATTGATCCCTCATGTAATGAATTATTTTCACAGCATCGAATGTAATCTACTATTAATTGACCCGTACGCATGCGAATATATATGGCAATCAGAATAGAAGTTGCAAGAAGACTTTAACGCATGTTACAATAAGTAAATATTGCCTCAAATGTTAAGTGTGTAGAAATTATGTGCATGTAAAATTGAAAATGGCCGAAATTGCAATAATATGAAAATTGTTGTGAAGCCTAAAACACTGCGTTAAAATCCTCTTGATGGAAGTAATATTCACAAAGTCCACCAAATACATTTTTAGTTCGCGTAACGTTAGTTGGGTCCACGCTAAGGACCTTACATCCAGAACTACTGAACCGATTGTCAGTAATTTTATGTTCAAATGTTTCATTGAAAATCGTTAAGAGAATTTCCGTGCTAATGACGAAAAAATAAATGTCAAAACGTTTTGCTGATTCTTAGAAGTAAGCCAAGTTTTTGACCACTTTTTGATATGTAATAAAATTACTTTGCTGTAGAAATTTTATTAGACATCTTCTTAAAAATTTCCATATATTTTTCACAATTTTTTTTTGAATTTAATTATATACATTTTTTATTTTATTTTCAGTCGAGAAATATAGAAGTGGGCCTAAGTTTGTTACAAAGTAACGGCGGTGGAAACCACGGTGGAAACCGCGGTGGAAATCGCGGTGGAATTGCGGTGGAAATCGCGTTGGAAATTGCGATGAAAATCGCGGTGGAAATCGCGGTGGAAACCGCGGTGGAAATCGCGGTGGAGGTAGTACAAACGGTTCAACTATTTTTAATTGTATTTTGACTTACGTCTGAGCATGAATCAATTTTTAATTTAATTAGAAATCGCTTTCTCGGAATTGCTCAATAATTTATTTATTTCATACCAAATATTTCGGTCTACTATTCGAGACCATTATCAATGGTAAATCTGAAAACATTTAATACATGTTTCAATTACAAATATTCATCAAAACTTACATAGACTTATACATTACCCTAAAAGTTACTATTAACATGAAACAATTATTATTTATGAATGAAGTTCTTATATGTCATGGCGGTAGTGATTTGATCTGTAATTTTTGTATACGTGTCAATGACTTAATTTGTGTAATTTTGATAATTAAAATTGATTTTATACCTTAATTGGTCTGTTAAAATATTTTAGAACTAATTTATGTTATTAAAATATCACGGTTTTATATCACAGATTCGTTTTACATCAACTTAGGATCAAATTCAAATAATTTATGTCTTACTCCATATGTTATAATCGACATATCACTTCACACTGATAACAACGTATCATGTGAATACTGTAGCAAGTTCCGTGTCATTTAAATGTATTTTTAATTATGTTATTATATGTATTTGATAGGAACTTGCATTCTTGTTGTTTGTTGATACTATTTGACGAAGTTTTTATAGCAATCATTTCCATTATATCCCTATTTTGTTCCAGTTAATTTGATGCTCCGTTTCAATATGTGCTTTATTTCTTACCCTACAATTATATTTGTGATTTTCTAGGCGCTTTTGAAGACGCTGAATCGTTTGGCCTATGTATACTTTACCACAAGAACATGTAATTTTGTATATCAAACCAGATTGTAGTAGTATTGGGGTTGTATCTTTAATTTTAGTGAACATCATTTGCTTCAACGTATTATCTCCTTTGCCAACTACCTGTATATTATGCTGTTTAAACATAATTTTAATTTTTTCGAATAAACCATTGACATAGGGAATAGAAACATATTTAACATTTAACTCAGTTTTTTTGTCTTTTGGTTCATCAATGTTATCTATCACTTTTTTCATAACTTTTTCAACCAATTTAGGTGGGTAATTATTTTTTGATAATGTTTTTTTAATTAACTCACAATTTTCTTGGTGATATTCAGGTGATGCTAACTTAATACTACGTTCTGTCAAAATTGCTATTGTATTCTTTTTGTAACTAAATGGAAGATTAGAAATGAAGTTTAGGTAGCGACCTGACCATGATTCTTTATGATACCAGTTAGTAGTAATACGCCCATTCTCGTCACGAATTAATAATATATCTAAAAATGCCAATTGGTTTTCGTTTTCAATTTCCATCGTAAATTGTAGATGTTCGTTTATACTATTAAAGGTATTTTTTAGTTCATTCACTTTATCACGTGGACATGCTGTACAGCTATCATCAACATATCTGTAGTAGAATGGCGTTCTAATTTTAGATTTCTTAGCTACCTCATCTTCCAACATTTCTAGGACTAAGTCTGCTACAACAGGGCTTACTGGTGATCCCATTGGGGTTCCAAATATTTGATGGTAAATTATATTGTTAAAGCTGAACACACAGTTTTCCATCACGATTTTAAGTCCATCCACAAATTCCTTTTTTGGCAATGTAGTGTATTTTTGGATTTGAAACCACCTTTTTTCTATAGCTTTATACACTAAGTTACACGGAATGTTAGTGAATAAGGAGACTGCATCTAATGATACTAACACATAACCTTCCGGTAATATGGTATCTTTAATTTTTTCTTTGAATGCAAAGGCATTTTTTACTGATCTCCGTGTGTTACCCGTTACATTCTTAAGAATTTGTGCATACATTTTTGATAAATTATAAGTCGGCGTATTAGTGCAGTCTACTATAGGTCTGAGAGGATTACCTTCTTTATGGATTTTTACTTGGCCATACATTTTACCCAAAATTGAATTGTATCTTCGAAGATTTTTAGCATAGTTTAACGAGATGTATTCTTGATCTTTCCACTTTGATATTATCCCGTTACATTGTGCTTCTATCTTATTAGTTGGATCAGCATCAAGAATTTTATAAGTCGTATGGTCTTGAAGTAACCTTTCCATTCTTTCTGTGTATTGTGCTTTTGGTAAAAGCACTGTTACATTACCTTTATCAGCACATAACACTATCATATCGGGGTTTTTAGCGATAAAATCCTTCGTTAGTTTTACTTGTTCTTCTATGATGAAGTCCAATGTGTTCTTCTTAGCTCTAGCTTTTTTATGATTAGTGAGAACTATTAAACTATTGTGCGCACAAAGCGATATTGGAGGAATCAAGCGAGGAAATTACGAAAAATTATCAAAATGAGCAATAAAGAACCACAACAACAACGAAATGAACAGCATGAACACCAACAACAATATGAACAACAACATGAACAACAATATGAACAACAACATGAACAACAATATGAACAACAATAACAACATCATGAACAACAATCACAACAAAAATAAAATAAATTGAAATGAAATGTAAAAAACCAAAAATCTGAAAATAAATCATTGAAAAGTGTAACAACTGACTTATATTCATAAAATGAACAACAAATTTTTCATATTCCATATTTCATAATCGCAAGTCTGATTTCTTTCTTATTAGAAAATTATTTTTTAAATAATATTGTGCTGCCTCCGGCGGTGAGATTGTGGATGATGTCGTTGGTTGGGCCTCCGGCGGTGAGATTGAGAGTAATTTGGTTGGTTCGTGTAGTGGGGGTTCCACCGCCACACCCCCGGGCCTCTGGCGGTGAGATTGAGAATGATTTGGTTGGTTCTGTAACGTGACGGCGTTCCACCGCACGTTCCATAATCATATTATCATAATATACGAATAAAGAGTTCATATATATGCATTAAAATTATTCAAATCGACTCGCGTGTTAAGTTATTCACGCCAGTAGGGACACCTATAAGATTTTATTTGTACATAATAATGGCTACACCAATGTTCGTTAAATTCAAATTAACGGATCATATAACCGCTCAAATATACGAAATAAAGAGAAATTGTGTGAGGGGTGGGGGGGTAGATTGCCTCAGAAGAGGATCTCAAGCTTTATATTATATTCTTAAGTTTAGTGTTTTTTTTTTTTTTTTGCTTCTTACTTCCCGAAGTGGAAGGTTCGCAATTTGAAGAATAAGAGCAAAGTATTCAATCAGTTACCAAGTTATAATTTTTCATTACATCAAATAAAATTGTAAATTATTCTCACGATCGAAATACCTGGTTTATTATTTGAAATCTCATTGGTTGGAAACAAGCAAAATTTCCTATAAAAATATCGTGAACGAGAGAAGACATTTTCGTGGTGAATTATTATTGCATTGGATCGATTCGTTTCTATGGTCATTCAGAATTAACCGAGGCATTCACATCAGTCGATGGCTAGATACAGTTCGAGAGCATAATTCCCGTTGGTCACTTTTAATGGTACAAGGGCCGATACATTTTGTTGTTGATGAGAGGAAAGCAGTGAGTTGTATATTTGAAGATTATTTTGTAGCCAGATCATTTGAGTTCAATTGTGAAGCGTGAATAATTTACGAGCCTGTTTTCATTTATTGATCAGATATCTATTTCCTCGTTTTTCTGGTGATCATTTCATTCGGATCATTTCATTTTATGCTTTATTGTTGATGATTCCTTCCTCCCTGTCGAGCCAGGGGAGATAAAAGAAAAGATCATCACAGTTCGTGATTGATTCGTATTGATATTGATTATTATTACTATGATTTAAAGAAGCCCAAAAGTCGAACCTCGACTGGTTTGAAAAGTTTTCCTTATTTGAGTTGAAATTAACAGCAGTGATGTTTATTTTCACTGTAGAACTCTTCTGCATGATTTGCTGTGGGGAAAAATTGAAAATTATATGAAACTTGACGACCCAAATTTATCACTTCATAAATCAAAAATGGGTTCATATTTTTTTCTAATTTTTCCTGCAACCAACAGTAGACGAATTGGTCTTTCGATTGAAGGTAATTTGATAAAAATCGTCGGAACAGTTTTTGAGCATCATCTATTTTACTTTTGGGCATTGTTTTGGAAAATGGCCACTTTGACGATACGCTACTCGAACACTATTCGACCGATTGTCGCAAATGAGGTAGCATTTGAAAGAATAGCTCACGCGCTGTAATGTAACGTTGTTTGTGTTCGAAAAAATTTGGCGCAGTGCACAGAGCATAAGAAATAGTGCTCTCGACGTAAATTTCCATCAATTAAACACTCACAACATGAGCATATGGATGGGAAAAAATTGCGCATCATAGTTTTTCGATAAAATACAAGTATTAGAACATTTTAAGTGAAAGAAATGATGGGAAATTTTTTCCTTTAAAGTTGATGATAGAAATTTGTTAAAAACCTCTGAAAATCCGAAACATTTTGACTCAAAAAGATGTAAAAGAGGCGTAAAAAAAATTCTCCAACCACCTTAAAGTATTCAGGCAACAGAAAGGAAGATGGCAAGTGAAAAAAAAAAAAAATCGGAAAATTTTGGAAAAACTCGGAAAATTTGTCACCTCCGATGAGTGAAGAGATGTGCAAAATCGCTGCTCCGCATCCTTATGTTGATGTAAAAATGTTGATGTTGTTTTTGTAAAAATAATTTTTTTCGAAGCATGGGGAACTTTTTCCGACCGTAAAACTCACAAATTAAGAGAACGGGTGCCCTTGCGGGTGAAAATCATAGATCTATTATTGTACATCAATTTAGGAGCTAAGTATAGATTCCTGATCTTAGAATCCTTGACCGATCTCCTCATAAATCCCATAGTGTTTGGATGGTAGGGACATGGTAAGAATACCCTTCGAACGTGGTCATGTTTGTTGATTTTCTTTGAAGCCCGGTCGTGTACAGATTTAAATATCATATTATCAATGAAACCTCGTGAATAATTGCTATTATTTAGCATTTTACGTAGTAAATTAATTGTTTTGCTCCAACACTCTTTAGATGTTAGATTCAGAGCATTCCTAATATATTCTCTAACAACATTGTATTTCATTCTCCAAGGATGCACTTCCAACTATAATCTTTCAAGGTCCAGCGGATATCATGGGCACGCGGTAGCAATGCGCCCGTGACGCAAGTCCCCACGAGCAAAAAATTCGGAAATTTTTTTTTCGTAGACTTCGGAACCATATATACAGCTAAGTTTTGACTTCCCCCCCTTGCGACCCTCCCCCCCGGAAAACATTTTTCCTGGGTTCTACGGAAAATTCTAAGGCGAAATGTCTTTTCACTCATTAAAATCGGTCCAGTGGATCCGGAGATATGACCTTTAGAAAATCTTCATTTTCCATACAAAATGTGCACTTTCATAGAAACCAAAGTTAATGGAAACATCCTACGTTAGTTAGTTAGTTACTTAGTTAGTTAGTTCCAGAGCCATTTGTATGAAAACCCACTTTTTTGGAGTTTTCTCGAAAACGGCTCGATATATTTTCTTGAAATTTTGCAGGGACCTCCGGCTGGGCATTCTACGCCATATGAGATTTTGAAAAAGGGGGGGTACCGGCCTCGTTTGGGCGTCAGGGCTCTTAGAAGGCGCCATATAAATCCCATATGTATGTGTTTGTGTGTGTTTGATATGTTGTAGAGGAAGTTGAGGTGATTATTTTCGCCCATGGAAGTAGTAGCCGCCGCGGCTCGGTTTGGCGGCGGCGGCGGCTCCAAAAAAACTTTTGATATGTTGTAGAGGAAGTTGAGGGGATCATTT
>CM055404.1:67302088-67321388 GCA_029228625.1 Pseudolycoriella hygida | reverse complement strand
AAGCTGAAAGAACAGAAAAACTATAACATTGGGGGGTCCGGCATTTGTGACGCATTTTTTTAATCAAAAATGAAAACATTCCAAAAGAATTTTTGCGTTTCAAAGCTTTAGGCGTCACCCCAAATTGATATCAGTTGAAGGAGGAAGAAGGACTTGCGTCACATTTCCCTTTTAAAAGGGTTTTTGTTGTGATATCAGTACTTTTGGAAGTTTGCAATTAAGTCATCTACATACTTGTGCAAGAAAGTCATTTCACCGTTGTTAAACGGTAATAACGCTTCATTCAAGAGATGGCTAGTTGTTGTTTCCGCTAGTATTAACAATTTAACATTTGAAGTTAATTCTTTAATTGTTGGTTGTACTGAACTGCTATTTAAAACTGTTTGATTAAATTAAAAAATGTTTTTCATTTCAAATTTCAATATTGACATTATCCATATGTTTGATTATAGGAACGGGTTAGCTCAGTGGTAACGGACTGGCTTTCCACCAAGAATTTCCAGGTTCAATCCTCCTCCTCCTCCTCCTCCTCCTGTTTAGCCCATTGTTATCCACTGCTGGATGTAGGCCTCCCCTCTCTTCTTCCATTCTGAGCGATCAATCGCAATTTGCTGCCAGTTCGTCCCCACTGCTCTTTTGATCGAGTTTGTCCATCGTTCTGGCGGTCTACCCATTGGTCGTGTTATTGGTGGCCTCCAATTCAAAATGGTTTTTGTCCAACGTTCGTCAGTCATCCTCGCGATGTGTCCTGCCCAATTCCACTTCAGAGATGCGATTCTTTCCATTACGTCAACGACTTTCGTTTGTTAACGGATCCATTGGTTTGCCATTTTGTCTCTAAGCGAAATTCCCAGCATGCTGCGTTCCATTGCTCTTTGCGCCACTCTGAGCTTGTTCTCGGATGCTTTCGTTAGTGTCAACGTTTCTGCTCCATAAGTCAACACCGGAAGGACGCACGAGTCAAAGACTTTCCGTTTTAGGCTGTTGTTCATCTTGCTTTTGAAAATCTGCCTCAGTTTGCCAAATGCTGCCCATCCAAGGCCAATTCTACGTTTGACTTCTGCCGTTTGATTGTCCGGACCTAGTTTTAATTTGTGGCCAAGATATACATAATTATCGACTCTTTCGATGACTGTATCTCCAATTTTAATGTCCCTATCATCATCGATGTTTGTCATGATTTTTGTCTTTCCTAAGTTCATTTTGAGACCAACTTTGATTGACTCTTCATTCAGCTGTTGTATCATGACTTGTGCTTGGTCCAGATTCATTGCGATCGAAACGATATCATCCGCAAAACGGAGGTGACTCAAGTATTTTCCATTGATGTTAATCCCCCTCTGACTCCAATCTAATTTCTTGAAAACAGTTTCTAAAGTCGATGTGAACAGTTTCGGTGATATGGTGTCGCCCTGTCTTACACCACGTCCGATTTTAAATTTAGCCGTGTTCTCATGTAGCTTTATGCACGACGTAGCACTTTCATATATATTCTTTATCAAATTGGAATACCTCGAGTCCACTCTGCATTCGTTGAGTGATTCCAAAATCGACCAGATTTCGACTGAATCAAACGCTTTCTCGTAGTCTATGAATATGAAGACAATGGGGATCTTGTATTCGTTACATTTCTCTATCAGCATTCTCATCACTTGTAAATGGTCGTTCGTACTGAATCCTGATCTAAATCCAGCTTGTTCGATTGGTTGGTAAAAATCCAATTTTTTCGTAATCCTCTTCGCTATGATTTTCATGAAAAGCTTATAGAGGTTTGATAACAGACTAATTGGTCGATAGTTCTCCAGCTTCGTTATGTCTCCTTTCTTGTGCAATAATGTAATCACTGCATTTTCCCATGAATTCGGTACTTTTTCTGATTCCAGACATTTATTGAACAAAGCCGTTATCTCTTTCAACAGCGTGTCGCCACCCAACTTAATGGCCTCGACTGGCACACCATCTTCGCCCGGAGATTTTCCATTTTTCATTTCTGTTACGGCTGCACTGGCTTCTTCAACAGTAATGTCGGGCATCTCTTCCGATCCTACGTTCGTAATCGTTGGTCTCCCTTGTTGGATCACTTCCGTCGGATTTGTTGGTTTGGACCGCACTGATGAAAATAGATCTTCATAAAATTCCTTCGCAATATTCAATATTGCATTTCGGTCCGATTGGATCGTCCCGGTTTTGTCTCTCAACTTGAAGATTTCCTTCCTGGCATTCATCACCTTAGAACGCAGGACTCTCATATTGCAGTTCGCCTCTATCGTTTCTTCCGCCAGTTTAACGTTGTATTTTCTCAGATCTGATCTCATCGCTTTATTTATGACTTTCGTTAAGTTCCGGTATTCAACCGAATCCCTTCTTCCGCCTTTTATTAGCTTCACCCGGTCTGCAATCAGATCTAGCGTTTCTTGACTGAGTTTTGATTCTTTCGCACGAACAGTTTTGCATTTGGATTCCATAAAACCCATCACTGTTTCAACAATCTTGCTGTTCATGCTGTCCAGTGTGCCGTTTTGATCAGTTTTACCTTCCAACTTGGCACACATTTCCGTTCTAAAATCTGCACTCAGTAATTGAAGTCTTTTCATATCCAACCTTTCTTGTTTTGCCGTCATTTTTGATCTCTCAAATCTTGTGTTCAGTGAGATTCTTGCACGCACCAATCGGTGATCACTTCCGGTTGTAAAATTGTTCAGGACTGTGACATTCTTAACGGTTGACCTGCGATTCGTTATGATGTAATCAATTTCATTTTTCGTAACTCCATCTGCGCTCGCCCAAGTCCATTTCCGTTCAGTTTTTCCATTGAAAAATGAATTCATTGCGAATAGATCGTGTTGCTGTAGGAAATTCAGTAATGTGTCACCGCGTTCATTTCGTTGATCAAAACTGAAATTTCCAATCGAAATTTCAGATTCGTCTTCTCGTTTCCCCAGCTTCGCATTGAAATCACCGACTATGTATTGATAATGTGACCGATTTTCGTCCATGGCCTTTGCAACGTCTTCGTAGAACATTTCAACTTCTTCGTCTCCGTGCGTTGATGTGGGAGCGTAGGCCTGAATAACTTTCACACTGTATTTGTTGTTAATTCTAAGGCCTACGTATATCACTCTGTCACTCTATCACTCTCAGGTTCAATCCTGGTGGGGACAAATTCTGTATAGGATTTTTCTCTTGAAAGTAACGTTCCTAGGCACAAACAGGCTTCATAATTTGGGTAGTTGTGAATTTGGTGCCACAACGAATCGTACATAGAAGAATGAGAAATGTGAAGTCACCCATATTCGATGAATTCTGTGTACAAATATCTGAGTCTGACTTTGGACGGAGATATAATTAGCACCAGAAGAAATTCACGTTAAGCATGTGGTCCGAAAAATGCCTGCCAGTAAAACACATTGAAGGGGCGAACCGGCATTTTAAGTCCTACAAGTTTCCGTACCTAGTACATCATAGATGGCACTAGGTTTGTGTGCAATTTACCACTGACACAGTAAAAACTTCGGTAACGAAAGGATCTCTAAGAAGAAGATGTTTATTCATTGTGACTTGTTCTCTTCGCAACAAGAACCACCTAAGTAAATGGCTGAGTAAATACATTTCATTAACATACGGAAGCGATACTTCATTCAGTCAGTCCGCCTTTTTTTTATCTTCAGCTATTGATTGATCATGAAATAATGAGCTAGAGAGTCTCGTATTTCTGCACCTCGCTGGAGTTCATCAAATGAGATGTCAAAGTCGTTTGGAACTTCTTCGAAGTTAGCGAAATCGTCGTCGAAAATTGGGCTGATATCATCCACTTCATAATTGTTATCAACTAAAAAATTGTGGAGGACACGAATAAATAATGTATCCGCTCATCAATGGTTCATACCTCAGCTTTCGCTCTCCTAAGACACACCGGAATCTCCACTCTCCACTAACGAACGTAATTTCTTGTGCGTTTGATTGTATTTTTTTTTGTTCTGGGGTTGCGGGAGAATCGAAGGGCTTTAGAAGCCACGGCTGTAACGGATACACTTGATCAGCCAAAAGAAAATGTTTCCAATCTTCCCCTTTAATGTTGCACATCGTTCGTGGTGTTGAGTTTACACTTGAGCTTCTCCAAACTAAACTATCATGGGTCGATCCCGCATATCTTGCATTGACGCTCAAGAAACGCATGTGAGCACCAGTGACGACCTGTGAATTTATTGCATGAAAACCTTTTCGGCAGACAAACATGTGCTCAATTTCATGCGACATTCCTGAGAGCTCAATAAGCGTTCCGCCTACCATTCCGAATGCTCCAGGAAAGTCGGTATGTAACTGCATACGGCTTTCTAGCTCTTCAGTCTCTTCGATTGTTCGAGGAAATCTCACATAATCACCCGCAACTTTCGTAGCAATGACGTGACTGAAATACACTAGTCTACAGAGGTTTTGTATCTTTCCTGTCTGTCATTGCCCAATGTTAGGCTTAGTGTGCTGTTCCAGAATATGGCCTAGTTGAGTGTCCATCACCCCTCAAAGTAGAGTAATTGGGGTCCAAAGAAAAATGTAAGGACATTTTCATTTAGTCATTATTATATGTTACTCAAGTTATATGTAACGTTAGTATGTACGGATTACTAGTGCATAGTCGGGCCTACAAACCTATACAGATCTCCCGCGTTTTATGCGGTATTTGATTTATGCGGATTCGGTTATATGCGGTTTTGACGGGCTCGAAATATGCGACGTAACCTCGGGTATATGCGCTTTATGTGTTACCAGATGTGTGTTAAATTTTGACAAGAGAGACAACAGTAGAGGGTAAACGAAAAAGTAATTTTTAAATACAAAATTGACATAACCTTTTCATTTATTTTGGATTTTTAATGGAAGTAAGTGCGGACGGGATTTGTGAACAGCCCCTTTTCCTTGGAGCGTGACATACTTTATAAACAGCCTGCAGTGCATAGAAATGGTCGCGCAGTGGTCTAAAAATTTTATTTCTGTATCTGAAGAACAACATTCGCTACATTGACACGATTCAATTTGGGAATCTGTCAGATGGCGTACTGAAATTTGGCCACTTCGTCCTTCGGCCTGTAGATCTCATTCGCTGAAAAGTCTTTTAGCATTCCACAGGAATAAAAGCAATGTGTGACGAGTTGCAGAAAATGAACTGATAATTTTTGTAACGATATGTAAAAGCCAGTGAAGCGTGTTTAATAAACACATCGTGTGACAAAAATTCTCAACTTTATATTTAACCAATTTTATAAATTTGTGCGAAAAAATGATTTTTTAGAATTTCATGTCTACGGAGACTACATCCATTCAGACGTTATGACATGAATACTCATTTGTTTACTACACATCGGGTAATACATTTTTAATGTCAAATCTTGATAACGGTATCAAGCTCGAATTATGCGGTTCGAAGATATGCGGTACGAAAACACCGCATAAAACGCGGGAGATCTGTACTAATATTGAGATAAATCTTACATTTTATGATGGATTCTGCATGGATCAGAAAAGTGAACTTTTTCTGACGTTTTGGCCATGGTTGGAAAAGAGCGTAATTTCTAACTATGGTAATCGAAGTTTCCATTTCAAATATTTTCCGAAAGAGAGAGACCAAATCTTGTCAGAATTAGTAAATTTTTGATGAGGTGTTTGTTTTGTCGAAAGACGGTGTATGAAAACATTATAGCAAAAACTATATAATTTTCGACTTTTTTCATATATTTTTCATATATTCTGACACACATCGCGAAACCAGTGTCTGAATTTTCATGGCGTAGGCATCAGAGCCAACTCTTCGCTGATAGCTTCCACTCGCGTAGAAACTCAACACTGAACAAAACTGAGTGGTCAGTGGAATGTCAGGGCAAACATTACGATCCATGTGAGATTCCAGAATTTTCAAGAAGTCCGAGGCTAAGCTTCTTGGAAATCCATTCATTTCCCGGAATCTAAAAGAGATTTATAAAAAATGTTGATAATTCATGAAGTTTCATGAAAATCGAGGTTTAAGCACATTCAAAATAACATATTTAGCAAGGTTTGGTTCGCTAACGGAAATTTTTAGCGACGCTAACGCTAACGCTAAAATTGAAAAATAAAAACTCAGGACTTCGATATTTGAACACTCTTCTTAAGATTTTAGGTTCTGTCTTGGACTTAGACTATGTTACGAACGGCACCAGATCGCGCATTTATCAAAAATTGAAAATTACTGGATGAAACGTCATGAATCGGACATTTTATGGCAACAAATTTGTCCATTGTGACTTAGATTTAGTGGATGTTGCGAGGTATCCAGTAAATCATTCTCTGCTCAGCTATGGCGGGCGTAACAAAGAAGTAAATATTTGTTCGATAAACATTTTAATGTTCTGACGCCATCAGTGGAATTAGTTAAAAGAAGACTAGATATCTAAGCAGTGCAATCAAATTATTTGTGAAAGTCAATTGATAATTGTCCCTCAAATATTAAATTTATTTGCGACGGATGCATAAGAAGCATACTATTCGTAAGTAACAAGTGAAAAAGTTTAATCGAAATTAGATTGTAATTCCTATATTTGTCCGTGTAATTAGAATTTTAAAGCTCTTCGCAACAGTGGAATGAATAAACGATTTTATATAGAAATTGGGATCGTTTTTCATTGCATATGCAGCGGTGCTCTTAAAAGGTGGCATTCTAATAGCGTCCAGTCGTAACAGACTAATTGGGATATTTTCGATCCAGTTCCTAAAGAACTAGCTCCTCTCCCCTTCTTCAACGTGTTCCCATCTATAGACTATGAAAAATTGGGAAGTTTCATCAATTTTTCTTATGTTAATGATGGACTTGTTTTGTATTCGGATGTTTTACTGGTAAGTTCTTGAAGCAAGCTGCTTCCTGAAGGTCCTTCTGGCTCCCATTCCAAGGACTCTGAAGGCAATCTGAAGACTATCGTTATCATAAAAATTTTAATTATTTCATTTCAATTAATCATCAACCAGCACTACGCTGTTTATAGGGTGCTGTTAAGATCTATTTGGTACTTCCAAACAATTTTTGCCTAATAAAAGAAATCAGTGTCGTCAGCAATTTTATAGAAAATGAAATGGAGGACAAACTCTCCATACAAAGTTTCCTCGTAAAAATTAAATTTTAAAAGTTAATTGATTCTGAAGGGAGGTAAAATAATTAACTTTTTCGGAAAAGAAGGAAAAACTGTTGGGAAAATGGAAAACTCGAAACAACTATTACCTCCAAAAAAAACTTTGGACTTTAATGTTTCGTTCGAGCCTAATATCACCATAATCCATACAAAGGTCGCTTCACAATAATTTATGAAAGTTAGCTCTGCACTGAAAACTTTGAGGGGGGTTGGGGGCTAAATAGGAGGTTTTCTAAAGGTATCCTAATCGTTTGGAATCTACTCATCAACATTTATTCATGGTCCAAAATTCATGCTTTTGTGACTACAGTTTCTAACATTTAAAATTGGACAGTAACGTCACATTTCATTATATTTTCTTTTGTTTTAAAACGCCAGTGAGCATTTCTAAATGTTAATAGCACTAAGTGCACGAAAACCAAAATTTTGTTCAACAGCAAGCCCTACTAAATTAGGTAAATCAGAATAATAGCATGAAAGACAATAGAACAGGTTGATAGAATATTGCATTCGTGTTGAAAAACTTGACGCAGGGACGTTGATTGTCTGAGGGGTTCAATATTCTATAGCGATTTAACTAACAGAAAATAATTTTTTTAATCTGTGATATAACAAAGTTTGTGAAAAAATAGTAATTTAGCGACTAGCGAAAGAGGGTCCGCTAAAGTCACTATTAGCGATCGCTAGTCGCTGCTAGCGAGCAAAATTGAAAATTAGTGTCGCTACTAGCGAAGCTACTAGCGTGGCTAGTAGCGACGCTAACCCAACCCTGATATTTAGTATCGATTGACAATGGATTAGGTTTGCCAATCAATTTCACTAAATATGTTGTTTTTGGCGCGTCCAATGTAATTAATGATTCACACATACTTTCTTAAAATCACAGACAAAATCGTAACAAACTTTAATGATCTTTTACCTTTCATCAGGCATGTCAAATGGATCCAATAGTCCCTTAATTTTCTACAAGACACTTTCATGTGAACTTTATTTTGATGGAACTCATATGCAGCTAAGCTCAACATTTTCTTCAAAATATTTTTTAAATAAACTACATATAAACGTCTCGTATATCTTGTTGTGCGTTATTTTCACAGTTGAAACGAACAAAACGTATACTACACAATGAATTCCCCCTTGGAAAAAATGGAATTGTACTAGATTTCTTGCAGTTCATTGCTGGCCTTAGAACGATTAGAACGACTAGAACTTATTTGAATTGTACTAAATAATGATCGGTATAGTAATACTAGTAAATACCCCCGCCCCTAAGGGCTACGCGGACATTAAGCAATCTTGTCCGCTGTGTAGTGACTTTAATACTAAAATGTATGCAAGGGTGTGCAAAGTTAGATTTAGATGAATAAGAAATGGATTTAGTAGTATTGAAGTAGTTAGCATAAGCTTACGCAAAGCTGGTTTTCCCCCGTACTACCGTTTTCCCGTAAAACCGTTTTGCTGAACTACCGTTTGTTATATACTATCATAACGTCTGTACTACCGTTTTCCCCGTGCTACCGTTTCACCCGTACTACCGTTTCCACCATACAACACTTTTCCCCGTATTACAATTTTCTCCGCACTACCTATTTACCCTTACAACCGTTTCTCCCGTCCTACAATTTCCTCCTCAATACTGTTTCCCGCGTAATATCATTTCTCCGTTCTACCATTTCCCCCGTACTATCATTTCTCCCGTACTACCATTTCCCCGTACAAACATTATCACCGTACTACTATTTCCCCGTACAACCGTTTCTCCCGTCCTCCTCACTACTGTTTTCCCCGTACTACCATTTCCCCCGCACAACCGTTTCTACCGCACTACTGTTTTTCCCGTACAACCGTTTCCCCCGTACTACTGTTTCCCGTACAACCGTTTCCTGTACAACCGTTTCCACCGTACTACCATTTTCTTCTCACTACTGTTTTCCCCGTACTACCATTTCCCCATACAACCGATTAACCTTGTACTGCTTTTTCCTCCGAGCAGACCATCATTTTCACCAATACTGGTGACTTCTACTCACAAAACTCTGAGACTTTGCAAAAGAAACCTATCGTCTGTTTCTCATACCTTCCCAAATACTTTTAAAACCATAAAAATTACATTCCATACATTCCAAGATATTTTTAAAAACATAAAAATTGACCCAATGTCCAACTGCCCGGCATTTTCACCAATGCTGGTGACTTTTACTAACAAAACTCTGAGACTTTGCCAAAGAAACCAATGGTCTGCCTCCCATACCTTCCCAAATACTTTTAAAAGCAAAAAATCCAAGATGGCGTCACTTTGACAGGTGGCAGCCATTTTCTTAGGATTCATAAAGATTCTACTCATCAATATCAACAACTTTCCCGAAGAAACCAACTGTCCAAAAGAACCAAAAAAATTTTAAAATTACATCAAAAAAAAATTTCAATCGAAATCTAGGTAGCATAATGGTTTTTTTGCTATAAAAGGAAATCCACCGCGCATTTTAATTCAGTTGCTTTGGACTCGTCAAGCAGGTCGGACGTATGTTGGTTCACATGGGAACCTTCTTTTGCATTGCCTTTTTTTGAATTATAAGGCAATGCAAAACGACTTTTTGCTTTAGTTCCTCGGAACTCTTCAAGCAGGTCGGACGTATGTTGGTTCACGCTGGAAATTTGTGACCAACAATTTACAAAAAGACAAAGTTTTGACTTTTTTAATTAATAATAGAACTGCGATTTTATATAATGATATATTTCGTCAAGAATTTTCCCCCATAAGATCATCTCTAAGCTTCCAAAAATACAAATCGTATGAGAAGAAATCTAATTTTTATCCAAAAATGTCAACGTTTGAAACAGCTTTATGATTTGCATGTTTTGGAGCAAAATGAAGAAACAACCCAAACGTACTCTCGAATTTTTTTTTTATTCCTTTTAAGTATAGAGCAACCGATAAAGATGATCTCATATATTTCGTAATCCAAAGATATGAGGAGGAGCTGGAGGAGGCCAAAGCAAACAACAGGTTGTAACGTCTATTTAAGTTTTAAGTGAAGTTCGCAATTATATATTTATTTCCTTTTAGTTTTTTAGTTCAATTTTCAATTCCAAAATCAACCACCTGCATTTGCCAAATATCGGCTTAATTTTAATGCCGGGTTCTCCAAGTCAGGCTCAAAGGCAATATGGTTTGTCACCAGACCAATTATATGCTCCATGCATCGATATAAGCAGTCATTTTTGTCCGACGGCAAACCGAATTTGACGGTAATGCTTCTTAGCTTCGGTTTATCCCATTCCTGGATTACATTTGGAGCATCGTGGTAGAACATTTTTGGAGCCGGATCAAAATATATTCCTAAAGTAAAGTATTTTTAAATTATTGATTTTAAAAAATTTTTAGAGAAATTTATGCGTCTTTCTGTTTGTCTGCGTGTCGGTCATGGCGCTAACTTGAGTCATTTTTGACCGATTTTCAAAATCGTTTTTTTCGTGAAAGGTAACCAAAAAAGTGATGTTGGGCTTGAATTTGGGCGAAATCCATCAAAAACTTTCGATGATACTAGCTTACTGTATCTCTGCGAAATAAGCACGGAAATCGTTGTTCAAGGTTTTTAATGAAAGATATGGACCTGAGGAAACCACAAACAAAATTCATGAAAGTCGGTTGAGTGTGTCGGGCCAATAGGGACCAACTGGTAGCACGAAAAATCGCCCAGTACAATAACTCCAGCTCTGTGCATTAACGTATCCATTCCAAAATCATCCATTTCAATATCATCCATTTCAATAACTCCAGCTGTCCGTTAATATTCATTATAACTCCCGCTTCAATTTCATCTATTTCAACAACACCCGATGCCCATTAACATGCATTTTAATTACTGATAAGCGTTGGTTCAATTTTGAATACTACTTTTTTCCCAATAATTATATTGGGAAAAAAGTAGTGCCGCAGGCCGTGATAAAAAAAATAAAAAAGCGGGGTCGAGGGGCGGCAGTCGCCCCAAAGGGGGAACAAGGAGTAAATGTCCCCCTTGCGGGGTCTAAGGGGTAGAGGCCCATGGACGTAAGGCCGTCTGAAGGGCGGGAAATAAAGTTAAATGAAAGCACATTAGTTTAGCATTCAAAATAAAAGTTGAAAATCAAAAAAGTTTGATCTTCCATACAAACGTTGAACAATCGGCGCCGCAGGCCATGAAATTAATGCGGCAATAAAAAAGTGGGGTCGAAGGGATGCAGCCACCGCCAAGAGGGTCCAGGGGGAAATATCACTCCTTGCGGGATTTAAGGCCGCCAGCAGGCGTGGAATGAGGGGGCAGAGTCCCCCAAATGAAAGTACATTAGTTTAACATTCAAAATAAAATTTGAACGAAAACCGAAGTAGTTAATCTTCAAAGCGAAAGTTGAAGAATCGGCGCCGCAGGCTATGAAAAAAAGCCGTTTCGTTCCATACACTTTTCTGCAACGATCCGGGTTCTAGAAGGTCGGCAGCCACCGCAAAAGCTCAAGGGGGAAATATACCCCTTGTGGTGTCTAAGGGGCAGATCCCCATGCTTGGCTTAGGGCAGAGCACCATTCATGTAAATCCGCCTGCATCTAGAGCGCCGTAGGCGCAGGGCGAGGGGACAAACGATATATTATGATATTTAAAAAATGAAACGCCTACAACGCCTGTACAAAATTAATTATTTTGTGTTCAAAATGCAATTTGCCTGTGGACAGCGATATTGGACGCAACGGGAGTAATTGGAATGGGTGTTGATGGACAGCGGGTGTTGTTGAAATGGATGATATTGAAGCGGGAGTTGTTGGAATGTATGTTAATGGACAGCGGGAGTTATTGAAGGGAACATTTTTGTCCATCTTTTTTTTTATGTGTAATCGTTCGGGTCCCTGAAGCATATGTTTTTGATTTCATTTGGATTATTTGATTTATATCTATCCTTTCAAAATTCGAAAAAGTTCATAAATATTCTGATGCTAGTCTACAGCTTCTTTTATTAGTCATTTCATGCACGTCCCTGCATACGTACACATTTTTAGTTGAGGTAATCTTTGACCCTTGAGGGATTATACACTATTCACTTATACGTACCGTTGTAGCGTATCAGTTTTTATAACTCCATAAATTTGTCAATCGAAGTAATCATTTGAATTGTATAGAATCAAATTAGCTTTTCTTTACTAGAAATTGTATAAATAGGGAAGTCTGTGCAAATAAAAATCATTCCACTTCTGACTTTAGTCCGAAAAACTTCTTGTTTTATTGAGCTTTAGTCTTAGTTAGAATCAAATAGAATCTTTGAGCTGATTATTGGCCCGTTTCAACTCAGAAGAAGTTGAAATGAGTATAATTAACCTTAGTATTCTATACCGTCCATTATATAATCCCGTCGGATTATAAATACACACATATGAAAATTAAGCGTTTTTTCATTGGCCTTCTCGTTGATTGTGTATTTTCTCGGAATGAAAAAGGCGGTGTAGCTTGTTTTATTATTTTGATTTTCGCTTGCTTTCTTTAATCCGTCACAAACATACTTTTTAATGGAATTTCTATTCTTTACTGCCCATTTCTTCATTGGCTTGAAAAAATTTGCTGTAAAATAAAGATCAGTCAAAAACAAAATCGAAGTAGTTTTATCTCATTCCAACTAACATAAGGGTGCGGAATTTCATGCAGTGTTTGTCAGCGCATATAAATTACATCAAGTGTCGCTAGATATATATCTATGAACCAGGGAGTTGCGGGAAATACGCAAATTCTTTTTTAAAAGTCAATATTTCTTTAACATTAAACAGTCGCGAAATTAACATTATAGCAGTTTTAAAATTACCTTCAGCAAAAACTCTAATATCATCATTGGACACTCCCAATACTTTTAAAATAATTCATTCTTTGAATTTTACTAGTTTAATGATTAAGTACTCAATAAGTTCATCAATTTGATGCTCACTTCTATTCTTTTATTAACTTCTTTATGGCAAAAGATATGATCACTAAAATAGCTTCCTTTTGTTACATTCGAAATACAACGCACGCTCGGAATTCATTAAATTTGCTAAACAAAACTTATAGAACAATACGCATAGAAAAAACACAATACCAAAAGCAAATTAAATTTATTTTTAAATTCCCCGCCGATTCGAATTAGTTCCACGCTCGAATTAAAATCCTTCATGTAAACCCTGCAAGAAAAATGTCGAAATTCTGTGAAACCACATATTTTCACATTTGTTTTTTAGATTTTCAAAGGTCACATTTGATCAATTTTCGTATATTTGTTCAACATTTTTGATCACATCTATAAATTATAGATGGAAATGTGCCGAGATGTGCAATAAAAGCATAAAAATGTATTGTCCTTCTATGCAAATGTGCATTTCACATCTTGCAAATGTGACGAAAAAATGCAAATTTGACCACTTTCAAAAGGCAAATGTGATGCTTTTAAATGTTCATTTAGTAAAATATTTGCATCTATCTGGTGCATTTGCTTATTATCTACACAGATGTGACTGAATATGTGGAAGACATTAGCTCCTTTTCGTAAATGTGCGTTTTGAAAAAGTTGTTACTTCGACAATGTGAAGAAATGTGAAAAACACATTTTTTCGAATTATTACACATATTTTCATACGTCTTTCACATTTTTTCGGTATGATGTCGCGTACTTTTAAGTGAGTGGATTTTGATCGTAAATTTTTGTAGTTAATTTTCTTTCGATTATTGAATTTTGAGGTACATGTCGCTGGCACTACCACCATTTCGAACTGTAGCGATTTAAAGCTATTTCAACTGGGCTAGTTTTGGGCTGGATAATGCACATAACTATAAATTTTGGGCTGCCATAGAACTCCAGCCCAAAATGATTTTAGTGGTCAAATATGTCGTTTTGAGGTTTTCGTATGAAATCAATGCTTTCTTTGCTCGGTATATAGCTGGTTTTGGGCTGACGATTGGAACCAACCTCGAGTTTTGGGCTGATGTCAAACCGAAGTTATTCAACTTTTAACCAAAAAAACCATGTCGTTTATCTGTTTTCGTAACTAAATCAAATTCTTCAGATCCTAAACTTATTGTATCATTTTGGGCTGGTTTTGGGCTGACGATTGAAAGCGGCCTCGAGTATTGGGCTGATGTCAAACCGAAGTTATTCAACTCTTAAGCAAAAAACCATATCGTTTTCACTATTTCAATATTGATACCGGCCCCAACTTTTGAACTGTTTTCGTGATGTTGACCATATGACTCGTATACAAGCTAAAAATCATTTCATGTAGAATTTCTTTATTCACATAAAACAGAATATTATGACTCTTAGAATCGGAATTTCCACGATTAAAAAATGAAAATCATAAAAATTGGATGCAAATTTACGCATCGATGTCAAAATCTCTTTCGTATTACTTCACCAACGTGGGTCTGAAGACAGTTGGTCTAGGCAACACATCGATGTTGGATTAGAAAAGCTATTAAGCTGTTGGTAGAGTTAATTAATTATTGCGGAACAATAGCGTCAACTCACAGGAGTGAATGTGAAAGCCAATGAAAGTGCAAGCGTTATTTCAAATGCACAATCAATTTCAAGTATTGTGCAAGCTTTACTTCGAATGCAAATTCCATTTAAGTTGATGTGCAAACGTTATTTCAAATGCACATTCCGTCTCAGTGAATTTGCAAGCTTTATTTCGAATGCACATTCCATTTCAGTTGATGTACAAGCGTTATTTTGAATGCACATTCCATTTCAGTTAATGTGAAAGCGTTATTTCGAATGCACATACCATTTCAATTGATGTGCAAGCGTTATTTCGAATGCACAATCAACTTCAAGTAATGTGCAAGCTTTATTTCGAATGTACATTCCATTTTAGTTGATGTGCAAGCGTTATTTCGAATGCTAAATCAATTTCAAGTAATGTGCAAGCTTTATTTCGAATGCACGTTCCATTTCAGTTGATGTGCAAGCGTTATTTCGAATGCACATTCCATTTTAATGAAATTGGAAGAGTTATTTTGAATGCACAATCAATTTTAAGTAATTTGCAAGTTTTATTTCAAATGCACATTCCATTTCAGTTGATGTGCAAGCGTTATTTCGAATGCACATTCCATTTCAATGAAAGTATAAGCTTTATTTCGAATGCACAATCAATTCCAAGTAATGTGCAAGAGTTATTTCACATGCACATTCGATTTTAATGAAAGTGCAATAGTTATTTTGAATGCACAATCAATTTCAAGTAATGTGCAAGCTTTATTTCCAATGCACATTCCATTTCAGTTGATGTGTAAGCGTTATTTCGAATGCACATTCCATTTCAATGAAAGTGCAAGCGTTATTTTGAATGCACAATCGATTTCAAGTAATGTGCAAGCGTTATTTCGAATGTACATTCCATTTCAGTTGATGTGCAAGCGTTATTTCGAAACCACATTCCATTTCAATGAAAGTGCAAGCGTTATTTCGAATGCACAACCAATTTTAAGTAATGTGCAAGCGTTACTTCAAATGCACATTCCATTTCAGTTGATGTGCAAGCGTTATTTCGAATGCACATTCCATTTCAATGAAAGTGCAAGCGTTATTTCGAATGCACTATCAATTTCAAGTAATGTGCAAGCTTTATTTCGAATGCACATTCCATTTCAATTGATGTGCAAGTGTTATTTCGAATGCACAATCAATTTGAAATAATGTGCAAGCTTTATTTCGAATGCACATTCCATTTCAGTTGATGTGCAAGCGTTATTTCGAATGCACATTCCATTTCAATGAAAGTGCAAGCGTTATTTCGAATGCACAATCAATTTCAAGTAATGTGCAAGCTTTATTTTGAATGCACATTCCTTTTCAATGAAAGTGCAAGCGTTATTCCGACTGCACAATCAGTTTCAAGTAATGTGCAAGCTTTATTTCGAACGCACATTCCATTTCAGTTGATGTGCAAGCGTTATTTCTAATGCACAATCAATTTCAAGTAATGTGCAAGCTTTATTTCGAATGAACATTCCATTTCAGTTGATGTGCGAGCGTTATTTCGAATGCACATTCCATTACAGTTGATGTGCAAGGGTTATTTCGAATGCACATTCCATTTCAATGAAAGTGCAAGCGTTATATCGAATGCACAATCAATTTCAAGTAATGTGCAAGCATTATGTCGAAAGCACATTCCATTCCAGTTGATGTGCGAGCGTTATTTCGAATGCACTTTCCATTTCAGTTGATGTGCAAGCGTTATTTCGAATGCACAATATAAATATATGGATGGTAATATTCTACCGTTTTTATATGATTGATTACCGTTAAAAATTGCATTTTTTACCGTTATAGCATGATATTTTGCCTTTATTTTTTCCCGCTATTACCGTTATATTTAATTCGAATTAGCAATAGAAAAAAGCACCAACACCAATCGACCAATAGAAAAAAAATATTACCGTTAAATTTGTTTAGGCCTACCGTTATTGCAAAATGTGATTAAAAAACGTTAAACTGCGTTTATTTTCCTCTAAGAAACCGTTGTTTTTTTGACATCTACCAATAACTGACATTTTGAAGTTTGTTATCGGTAATCTAGGTAAGTATAACGACCAATCCGTCATATATATTGTTTTAATTTAAATTTACTCTCTATTTGCATATTGCTGATTTTCATAAAATTAATTGGTAATATATAAATTCTGAATAAAAATAAGAAAATAACGGTAAAAAAGACAAATTTATGGTGCGTAGTATATAAAATAATGGTAAAATAACTAGGAAATAACGGTAATGCCGGGCCATTTATTGGTTAAAGCTGTGTTTTATTGGCAAAATTAGAAAAAACTTTGATGAAACATAACGAAAATTTGGTAAATTGTTTGCAAATAACGTCGAAACAAGTTTTATTATCGCAATAAATAAATAAAGTAATGGCAAAATTCGTAGATACTCTATGTGACCTACTTCAAACAGCTTTGAACATAATTTCAAAATGGTGCGAAGACAAAGGACTCAGCATAAATCCAGAAAAAACTAAAATGATATTATTTACCAATAGGAAAAGAGTCGAGGGAATAAAAATTCCAACAATAAACGGTATTCCCATAAAATTAGTAGAATTTGTGAGATACCTTGGCATAATTCTAGACTACAGACTCAACTGGATATTAAACATAGACTCTCGACTAGAAAAGGCTTTAATAGCTCTATGGCAATGTCGCAAAGCGTACAGCAAAAAATGGGGACTATCACCAAAGGTAATGTTTTGGATATATACAACGGTTATTAGACCAATTGTAGCATGCGCTTCTTTTCTTTGGAATCACAAATGTCAACTAAAATATATCCAGAATAAACTAGATAAATTTCAAAGGAAGGCATGCATTGCCATCACGAGCGCTTGGAAATCAACCCCCACAGCCGCAATGGAAGCAATGCTAAACTTACCTCCATTACACATCTTCATTCATACAGAGGCACTGGCCACTCTAAGTAGGATATCAGGACACCAACCTATCAGAGTAACAGACCACTCACAGATCTGGCTAGAATATACTAATAAAAAACCTATATTAAGCATGCCTACAGATAGGATAATAACTGAATTTAAATTTGACAAGAATTTCGACATTCATATACCTCCAAAAGAGGACTGGTTTAACGGTATTTACCCACCAGAGCATGAAATACTTCTGTACTCGGACGGCTCACTATTAACTGATTCAGCAGGAGCAGGATTATACTGTAACAAACTTAAAATCCAAAGATCTATACCACTGGGAAACTACGTTTCGATCTTTTTAGCAGAAATAAGAGCCATCATAGAAGGGTGTCACACTATCAAAGATAGAGATAGATAAGAATTTTTTGGGGTATAGGCACCTGGATCTAGGATCCTTTGTACCACCCCCCGCCGATTCTTCCTTTATTGAAACATAACAAACAAACAAAAGAACACTAGAGAAACGAAACCAAACTACATAAACAAACTAAAACTAAACGGCAGCATTTATATGTTACAATAAAACTCGAATGTTACAAAATAAAATTGTTTTGTCACACTGTTTATTGTTTTTGTTCCAAAAACAATCACTTTTGTTACAATTTTTAATATCGATTTTTCCAATGTTTAATTCAAATGTTCTATGATAAACTCAAATGTTACAAAACTTTATTCTAAATGTTCCACAGCAAAATGATTTTGTTCCAATGTGGAACACCAAATGTTCCAATATAAATTAAAATGTTACAAACTTATAACGGAATCGTTCCATAATAAAATACTTTTGTCACAAAGCAAATTGTTGCATTTTCCAATGTAAAATAATAATGTTCCAATATAAATTGAAACGTTACAAACCTCCGACAGGTTTGTTACAAAATAAAATATTTTTGTGTCTTATTAAAAAAAGAAAGAAGGTGGTGAGTCGCAAATTTCGTGTGGGCAAATTTAGTGAAGAGGCAGTAAGGTCTCGTTTTATGGCAAAATTCGCCGAAGGATTTGAGGGGCTTCCAGCTGACTGCGGGTACATTGAGACTGAGTGGGCGAATTTTAAGAAATTTATCTTGGGTGTAGCTGAGGAATGTCTGGGCAGTGTCTCTAGCGGGGGTCGAAACAAAAAAACGGGTTGGTGGAACGCCGATATCAGGGGTGCTGTATTGGAAAAAAGGAAACTATACTTGATCTGGTTACAGCACAAGACGGCGGAGAAGTGGGATGCTTACAAGGCTTGTAGTAAACTGGTTAAGGATCTAGTCATTGAAGCGAAGGACCGGGAGGGGAAGAAGTTTGGGGAGGAATTGGAAAAGGCAGGTCGAGGTAGGGGTAAGAAATTTTGGTCGATGATTAAGGACATTAGGCGCGGTGGCGTGAAAGAAGGATGTAGTAGCATTTAGATAAAGACGGCGAGCTAATTACAGATAAGGGTGAAGTCTTGAAGACTTGGCGGGATTACTTTCAGGATTTATTTACATCTGTTAATCAGGTAGAAGAAAATGGGAGGGAGGCGGGTACTAGCTTGGAGGTGGATGAGGAAATTACACTGGATGAGGTGTCCCGGAAGGTCGGCAGATTAAGGGCAGGAAAATCCGCAGGGGTGGATGAAATTAGGACGGAATTTATTAAGTATAGCGGATCAGGTGGGATCCAATGGCTTTGTAGGATTTTCA
>CM055404.1:67237692-67282708 GCA_029228625.1 Pseudolycoriella hygida | reverse complement strand
CCCCCCTGAGCGTCCTCAGAGCCCCCCCTGGCGAAACTGAAATGTTTCGAATTTTGCGGAAAAATATAAATCTTGACGTCCAATCTCGTTTCCAATACTTGAAAATTTCGCCTGCGGCGCAATCATTCTTTTCTTTTCCAAATTCTATTCAATGTTTCCATTTCGTTATTGAAATAGATTTTCGGTTCTACATTGCTAGAAAAAACTTTTGACACTCTTAACGACAGTGGCGTTTTATCGGTCACATATTCTGAGCTGTTAAAATTTTCGCTATAAAATGGTAATCAGAACTGTATACTTTCATAGAAAACCAAAATTTGCATTTAAATTTTGAAAAATTTTCGCCTGCGGCGCAACTTTTAAATATAACATTCACCACCCACTCAAACTAAACTTTTTATTTTTCTCGCATAAGAACAGTACTCAAATAGTACTTTATTGGTTGACGAGAGAAAATCTAGGATTTCTTCTATTGTAAATATTGTACATAACGAGTGAGCGTAGCGAACAAGTGAGAGTACAATATTTACATAAGAAGATATCCGAGATTTCTGACGTCAACCAATACAATATTTTATTTCATTAGACGAGAGAATAAATATCGTACGTTATTCATTCAAGCGCATGAATGTGATAGCTGCGAGAATTTATCACTGCTTCGAAGTGTCAGGGTCCTGGGTTCGAGCCACTGCGGCTGCAGGTCTTTTTTTCAATTTTTTTTCCAATACTTTTTTTTTAATTCTATTTATTTATGTTTTGGTCGTCACGTGAAATTACTTTTTCCATATAGACATTTGAATTTTGCTCTGTGAGAAAACATTTATGACATAAACAAAAACTGATTCAAATACAAAACGAACAAAAACGTAAACAAAACCACTCGAAATACAAAAGCTTGAGTATGTATGTTGAATATGGAGAAAAACAACGCTAGTGTTTGTGAGAAGTTAAATTAATTTAAAAAATTTACCAATATCTTTTTACATACAACATTTCATGAAATGAGTTTGAAATGACTTCTGAATGCATTACTTTGTTTGTAGTCAACAGACAGTATCAACAAAATTTAGGTCTGTGGTTAGCATTGTATCCTTCTGATATTACATGCCGTGGGTTCGAGTACGGCGGCTGCTGGTCTTTTTTTTCAATTTTTTTTTCAATGTTTTTTTTTAAATTTTATTTATTTGATCGTTTTGGTCGTCACGTGAAATTACTATTTTCATATAGATATTTGAATTTTGCTCTGTGAGAAAATCACATTTATAACATAAATAAAAACTGATTCAAATACAAAACGAACAAAAATACAAATACGAAACGTATTCAAAATACATAAGCCTATGTTGTGTATCGAGAAAAACAACGCTAGTGTTTGTGAGAGACATATTTGTACATTCTACGTTACTATATGCTTCTATTTGTCAACAAACAGTATCAACAAAATTTGTACATAGCAAATGAGCGAATTTTCGCAGTGGTTAGCGTCGATTATTGCGGATCGGTGGGTCGTGAGTTCAAATCACGGCGGTGCCACTGTTTTTTTCAGTGAATTGGCAAAGAGAAAACGAATTTTCCCTAGTGATTTAATGTATGGTTTCTCCTTTATATGCAAGAGTGAATAACGTACGGTATAATAAATTTTTTCCCTGCAGCGTTAGAATAGAAGCTGTATACTAGCTGCTAACAAAACCTGCGGCAAAAATTTAGGAAATTTTCTTATAAGTAGTGTGAACGATTTCAGAAAAATATGGGAAGTAAAGGACAAATTCTATTGTCAAAACTTAGAGTAGCTTGTTTTTAAAAATCCGTTGCTGTATATATTTTAGGCGGAGGGAAGCTTCGCTCATTTAACTCACATTTTGTGAGCTAAACGAACCAAGAAGAGGATAATTTCATGTGAAAATAAGTAATGAGATTATTTTGGAAAAATGGAAACGCCATGAATAATACTAAATTTTTTAAAAACTTGTGAAAAAAATTTTTCGCTTGCACCTACCGCGATTTCTGACGTCCGTTCTTTTTCAAAGACTAAGCAGAGGCGTGTGTGCGTCCTAAAAAGCTGGGAAATAAACAAAACGGTCAAACACAAAACACCTTCTATCGGCGACCCTGTTTAACGAATAGGGTTTTCGTTAAACCAAAAATACGACTGTATTAATGTGAAATGCTCGAAATAAAAAGAATTTTCTCAAAATTTCATATAATTTTATCAATTCGGTGGGGGGGGGGCTCGAGCCCCCCCTGGCAGCCGACCCTGGCTACGGGCCTGCTTCCAGGTGAAAGCAATCAGAACATCAGTATTCTAGAAAACAAGAAAACATTTTCGACTATGACTTATGTCCCTGAGGTAACGGATGAACTAAGCGCACAATTAAAATATTTTGTTCCTGAATTAAAAATAGCTCCACGACTCCCACAAAAACTTGGTCGTTAAGAACGTCGTAAAGACATTGTACCGTGGGAAGTACTAATGACGTATGTATTTATTTATTTATTTATTTATTTATTTCAATTAATCAACAGCTTATTACAGCCAATAATAGATTAATATAAAAATATGACAAAAAAGAAAACGACTAGAATAATCAAACAGAAAACGTTTGCAATAATAGAAAACTAAAAACCAGAAACTAATAGAATAGAGAAAACCAAAAATCAAATTCAATTCAAATCAATTCACTTCATAATAATAACTTGAGTAAATTAAACTACACAACGTAAACATCCTTAATGTCTCTTTTAAATGTCTCTAAACTTTTCGAGAAAAAATCAATTGAGTTAAATAACTCATTATGTTGCCTTTGCATCCGAACGAGTGGAGCATTGCATTCGATGTTCGTGTTGAATTTATGCAGGTAGAAAGTGTTCTTCTGACGAGTGAAGCGACTAGGACGTGCGAAGGATATTTGATCAGTGAAATCGAAATTCAGTCGACGACGGACGACCTTACATAAAAACATTTCATCTGCATACAAACGACGAGATTCCAGGCGATGCATCTTTAAACGGAGCAGGCGGTCATGGTAATGCTCGTAAGGCCAGTAGAATCTTCTATACAACATTTTTGGGAATCTTCGCTGAACTCTCTCTATCTGGGTGATATATGTATCATATTGAGGAGACCAGGCTACGGAGCAGTATTCAACGTAATTCCTGACATACGAATGATACAAAGCGATGAAACTTTCTGGTTTACTGAAGAGTTTGCCGGATCTAAAGATGAAGCCTAACATCCTGTACGCTTTCTCTGTGACCATATCAATATGCAAATCAAATCGAAGTTTATCATCAAAAATGACACCAAGATCCTTCTTAAACGTAACTCTATTTAGGGTGACATTGTCCATGATGTAGTTGAAAATCAGGATGGCTTTTTTATGGCTCGTAATAAGGATCGCACATTTCTGCACATTGAGCTTTAGCTTGTTAAGCAGACACCATCTCTCAAGAGTCTTAACGTCATTTTGCAGAGAAAGACAGTCTTCAATGCTATCAATTCTTCTCGAGATTTTTAGATCATCAGCAAGCTGGGAGCATTTGCTACTCATCTGTTGAACTAGATCATTGGCAAAGATTAAAAACAACAGTGGTCCCAAAATCGAGCCTTGGGGAATTTCAGATGTGGGGTGAATGATAGAAGATTTACAATGACCAATCACGATTCGTTGAGAGCGACCCACTAAGTATGATCTAAACCATTTCAGCAACAAGCCATTAATTCCGAACTCGCGTAACTTTTTGAGAAGAAGACCATGATCGACCATGTCAAACGCTTTGGAGAAATCCGTGTACACCGTATCCACTTGACCTCCATTCATTACGTTATCACACAAAAAGGTAACATGGTCCACTAGATTTGTTTGCACTGATCTGCCCGTGAAGAACCCATGCTGACAAAGATTGATTAAAGCCATAACAAATGAAAACACAACCTGGTATACCAACTTTTCAAATATCTTTGCACCAGCACAAATGATACTGACGGGTCTATAGTTGGTAACATCAGACTTAGAACCGGATTTGTGTATTGGTGTAACGAAGTTAAGTTTCCAGAGGTCAGGAAAAACACCTTCAGACAATGAACGGTTGAAAATTATAGATAAAGGCAGCGATATAGTGTCTTTTAATTTCACATAAAACATGATCGGTACACTGTCGGGGCTACTGACTTTATTGCAATCAAATCCACTTAGAACCTTTTTCACCTCTGGTTCACTTATTGAGAAACTACATAAGTCGCTATCACGAATCAGTTCATCGTCGATCTCATCAAAACTATCACTACTGTCTTGATAAACGGAACTAAAAAAACGCGCAAAAAGATCACAGACTGAGGTTCTGTTACTAGCTTCATTGTCATTCAAACGTACATTGTTCGGAAACGAGTTCGATTTGCGCAACGACTTTGTATATGAAAAAAAACATTTCGAATTCAATTTTAAATTGTCTTCAGTGTTACTCACATATTCCTCATGACACTTCACAATTTCAGCTTTCACAGAACACCTTAATGCTTTATATTCGGCGATATGAATTGTCTTACGAGTTTTTTTTTTAACTTCTTAGCTTTAAACTTCAACTTAATCAATTCGATCAGTTCCTTAGAATACCAGCATGGATACTCCCTATTTTTACCACGCGCCTTAGGCAACTTACTTATAAATGATTGGATAATGTCGTAGAATCTTTGCAAACAATCATTTGAATTAAGAACACGTAACTCACTTACCCAATTGATTGAACCAATTTTGGCATTCAAGTCATCGTAGTCGGCTCGGAAAAAATTAGTTTTTGGAGGTTTCGTTTCGTTGAGGAATCTCAATGGTGACGTACGCAAACTGATCGATAAAGCTGGGTGAAACCCGTCCTCCTTCACAAATGGACAATCACATCGCTTTACTTTAACAAAATTCGGTTCAAGATTCGATAAAACTAGATCTAATGAACGATGCAATTTATTTTTGACGTAATTGAATTGATTGAGGCTCGTTAACGACATCATATTAACTAGTTCCTGAGGTATTTGACCTACTAGGTGAGTTGCACTGCACGTATTGTCCTTATTATGAACCCATGATAATGAATCCGCTAAATTATAGTCACCGAATAAAGCAATATTAGCGTTAGGCTCGATATTAGTTATAACATCGATTATCTTATTAAAATGAACTTTGTACACCTCAAGTTTACTTCTACACGGTATATATCGGACATTCAAAAACGTTTTGTAACTATTCACATTGTCAATCGATATCCATAGGTCCTCACCACTCAATTCAAATTCTTTAACACGAGCAGAAAAATATTTGGCTTTGACAGCAATAATGCATCCACCCCCATCACATTTATCTACCAAATCAAAGTTGCGATCATCCCGATACACACGATATCGGTCATCAAATAACTCTGAAGAAAAAATGTCTTTATTTAACCACGTTTCACTTAAGACAATTGCATCATAATCACTCGATAACACTGAATGCATAAATACATCAGTTTTTGTCTTAAGACCTCTCACATTCTGGTAAAAAATTTTTAAATTCATCAAAATAACATTCACAAAACAGCCACACATTCCGTATAAGACCACATGAGAAGCAAATACCGGTGCGGTGTACGACAATTAGGCTGAATTCACGGGGACTGATTCGCGCACCGTATTATCAAGATCACTGCAATCCATATCGACAGGTAAATCCAACAAATTGTCTATTTTAATAAAGTTGTTACCATCAGGATACTTAACATAAACGAAGCCATTACGGGATTGCACTTTACTCAAAATCTTCGATCTAACTAACTGCAATGCCTTAACGTAAATCTCATTGATCGCCGGCGTCAAGTTGTCACAACAATAAATTCGGTTTGTGTTATCATCAAAACCAATGTGCGATAGGTTAAGATTCCTTTTGGCGAAATATTTAATCATGAATTGTCTCTTCAAAATCTGTGACACAAATTGGACTAAAATAGGTTTATTTCCACTTCCAAGACGAAAAATATTATTGATTGAATATTGCGGTTTATGCTTGAACTCTATTGCACTTGCTATCGTTTGAAAAAGCGAAATTAAATTTTCATTGGGTTTGTATGGAATTCCACGAATGATAACGTCGTTGAGCTTCGAGAGCCTGTCATTATCGGTGACTGATGATTCAATAGAATCAATTCTATCGGATTGCTCATGCACCAATATTTTCACTTTCTTTTCAATGTCACCCCTGAATGCATCCAAGGTCGATGATAATTCGCCACGAATACTCAATGTTTGCTCGTCAAGCTTTGCTGAGAGTTCAGTATATATGTCATCCACTTTCTTGGTAAATTGATTCAGAGTTGCATCCATTTTTTTATCCAATTTCGAAAGTAATGCATAAACATCATTCAGCTCCTTTGTTGCCACACTCGTGTTACGTGTCGACGGAGACATATTTCTCAAATATAACAATAGAACGTCAGCGATTGTAAATAATTGTGCGATTTTGTGATTTATAACCGAATATCTTATATGATTTTAACATCCACGAGAACAGTAACTTTCGTTAGCACTTATAACACAGAAGTTATTGCAGAATAGTTAAAATGTCGTACAAAAAATTAATGCGGGATGTAGCGCGGTGTAATTAACTTTACTCACAATCGGCCATTTTGTTGTAGTAACCAACGGTGAATATATCAGCACTGACAAATTCAATGGACTTTTCGTCAAGGTATTAGCATACAGTTGATCTTTAAGTAAAACAGAATTGTCAATGTTTTGGATATGATGCATTGACCATCGCGTCAATCTCGCTTAGAAGTCTGTGTGTTCGATCCCGATGATTCGAAGTCTTGTCTGTGATACTCGGAAGCTGATTTTTCGCAAATCAGGAAAACGAACCAAAAAGGTGAGGGAATTTGCTGCTACAAATGAATTTAACAGACCATTGAGGTACCCCGCTTAATTCGAAGTTCGCTGTTCAAAAATGTTCCACTCAATTTTCTCCACAACAAAGCAAAAAAACGTTTTCTGGGGTAGGGCCGACCTTTAGGACCGACCTAGGGTCCTAAGGAAAGGCCTCGCAGCCATTTCCATGTACAAAAATGTACTCATTAATTTTCTCTACAACACAACTTAATAAAACTTCATCATCAAACAAATATTCATGAATAAGCACCAATTATTTTGTAGAGTCGCGTAGCGCGAGTTAGAGCCATAATAAAGGCCCTACACCAAATTTTTTTATGTGATTTCCAGAGGTCCATACCTTTCATTTAAAACCTTGAAAAGCAATTTTCGTTCGAAACTCGCGGATATATTAGAGAAAAAATTTCACCGACATTTGAAAAACCACGTTTTCGACCGTAACTTCAAAAATTTTTGACCCATTTTGCCCATCTCAAAACTCGACCTCACTTTTTCGATCATTTTTCAGGAAAAAAAAAAAGATTTTGAGACTCGGTCAAATTTTGCTCCAGTTATCGTGTCGACAAACAGACGGACAAAGTTTTTTTTTTTGCAGATTTGTCTTACTTGGTCCGTAAAACCAAAAACTCCTGGGTCGAAATTCGAAGTGTTACAAACGTCGTGGTAAACGCATTCGACCCGTTTTCGAAGAACTTCGTTCTTCGCACGGGTTCTAAAAACAGGCTTTATTCACCAAATTAGACGGATGGAGGTATGATTCAGTGAAAGGAGGTTTGAAGGAACGGTTTTTATAGAATTTGGTCAAAACTGTCCGCAACTAATATTTGTATGGCATTCAGTAGAACCTAGCAATAGGGTGACGGGAATTAACGCCCGGAGAGGAATGAACGAACAGGGAATTAACGCCCGGGAATTAACGCCCAAAAAAATTGGAATTATCACCCGGGGAATTATCGCCCGGAAGGACTTTTTCCTTATAAATGTAGGTACGGGTATTGCAGCAGCGGTACAGGTAACGTATTCTCTCTCTTGTTATATGACACTGCAACTCTATCATAATTGTTAACCAGTTAGTCTGGTATGAAACGTTAAGATTGAAACATTTATAATTTGAACTGACAGTGAATCAAATAAATTTTGTTCGTTAAAATAGAATTCGGGATTGTTTATACTGATCTAAATCTTTCTTTGGATTCTACATGGGGGCTCAACCGGGTGAACAAAGACAAATGAGTGAGAAGTATAAAGTGAAATTAATGTTGTGAAAGGACCAGACTCAAACGAGTTGTGTTACGTGGTAAAACCGTTACCTTACGCTGAATAAAATATTTGCAAAGAGTTCAGGTGAAAGAAAAGATTTCTCATGCTGAATAACGATACGAAAAGTAGTGAAGTCGCTGTAAAAACTGTGGTGGCAAAAATCATCAAACTGAGCTGTGTCCGCACAAAGAGCAGGGAACGCGTTGCTTCAGATATAACGAGTTTGGACACATTGGAAAATTTTGCCGGAACAAAATGGAAAGTGCCGCTACGCAATCAGTCAAAGCGGAAACAAGAGAAGAAATGGAAACAGGATTGCATGTATCATCTTGGCGATTACAGTTGTGCCATGGTGAAATTCAAGTCAAAGCAGTTGTGTGTATGGGATTGACAGAATCTTTTTGCAATTCGCAATCGAATTTCGACGAATTTCGATATAGTTGGCAATGCTTAAATATGTTGAAATTCGACATAGTAACCAGATTTTTTAACAGTGTACCAGGAAAATTCGACACTAGTGCTTAAATATTTTGACTTTGCAACTGCTCATCAAGAGCGCGTTCAGAAACTAAAAAAGTTTACTCGAGTAACACCATGTGTCTCGCTCTCTCCCATTCACGATGTTTGGGAGGTCGTGAAAGAAGACATTTCCCGCGTAAGCCGGGTAATCTTTTTTCAGTTTCTGAACACTCTCCAAAAATGCAAGAGCTCTTCAAATTTTTTGTACAAAGTGTTTAAAATTGAACGTTTTTGATGGGGCCCTCTTTCTTTGGATGAGAGCTAAATTTTCTCTTCAACAGGACTAATGATTCAAATAAGTAAATTCTAAAATTTTTTTGGATGAAAAATTGACTTATCGAGTTTTTCCTAAAATTGAATAACTAATGAAGACTTCTCTTCCAGCTAAAATAAAACCCATTTTGAAAGAAACCGAGAAAATTTATTTCTGATAAATATGCACAGTGCAATTATTGAGATCACCGAACGTGATGCCTGCATTAGATGAACTCTTCTTCTCAATAACATCGACACGTGATTCAGTTTTCTGTGTAGATATTATTGTAACATTTTGTTTGGTCGGAACGGTCGGAACGGATGGCTCAAGCACATGTGAAATGGACAATGGCTCAGTGAAAATAGGCGCAACATTCCCCATTTCAGACGTATCGGCTGCCAAAGGCGGGACTGAAGAATGTTCATCTGACTTACAAATTTTCGCTCCCATTATGGAGTCAGCAATCCGACGTTTATTGTTGAGAGAATGTTGAATGTAACTTTCTGCTACGGCATCGGGATCCCATCCGCAATGTTGTTTAATCATCGTAAGATTCGCTCCTGTGTCTGCTAACAATGATGCAGATGTTCGACGAAAGCAATGACCAGTGTATTCTTCCACCGATTCCAAGTTCAGAAAAGTAGCAATCTTTTTCGGGAAGCCGCCCATGGTATTTATGCCGATCGGTTGATTGACGCATTTGCCATTTCGTAGGCACACGAAAAAACGCTTCAGTGGAGTGTTTCGTGGACGTAGATCCGCATATTTTTTGAATATCTCAACCATATTTACCACATCCTCACTTCCTTTTCTCAACACAAATTCACGAATCTTCTTCGTCTTCGTTTTTGGCACACGGATTTTGATCCCACCTTCGATGTACTCAATGTCATCGACAGACATATCCACCAACTCCATACGACGACATGCCCCGAACACACCCACGATCATTGCGACCTACATCTCAATTAACAAAATGTCAAATTCTTAAAAAAATTTCGAAGATTTTTTTAAATGTTACCTTCACAGCCAAGAAATTATTGTCCGGTGCTTCTTTCAGAAATCGGTAAATGTCTTCCAACGTTAAAATACGTGATTTCTTCGGACGATAACCAGTACTCTTGCGTTTCAGCAACATTTGCAGCTTTTTGAATTTCGATATGTCCACTCCGTCATTCAACTCCAACATAGATTTCAACTTTGAATAAATGCACCATGCCGTTGATGGCTTATAGCTTTCCATTTTTGCACTTGAAAAATACACCATCAAAACGCCTTGATCAACAACGGTAATTTTTTTTTTATTGCACCATTCTTTGAATGTATCATACGCCTTCTCGTAGACCTCTTTAGAAGCCGACGGTAACAATAATTTCATAGCTTTGTCGACTTCAAATTCGAGATCGAATTCGCTATCACTTCCACTAGAAATATGGTCAACAAACGCCACCGATGAAGATTCAATACATTCCATCGTAAATATCTTCAATAAAATTACGTTTCTCGATAAAAGCGCATTACCTTATTCACGTTCTTTGATTGACTGGTGCTATGTATACAAGGGATAAGATGAACAATATTTTGCAATGCAACTTGATTAAGTCAATATTTTACACTGTAAAATGCAGGGGGTTTTGTAGAGTGATATTTTAAATTTTATTTTGTTTTGTCTCAATTCGATTGTGCTCATTGCAAAAAATGTCGTTTGAAACTCGTTGTGTAAGGCAGAGTATTTCAGCACACGTCCTAAATGCTGTCCTACTCGCCTTCGGCTCGTTAGGACAGCATTTAGGACTGGTGCTGAAATAATCTATCTTACACAACTCGTTGCAAAATGTACTATTTATCAGAGATTCGTGTATCAAAAAGTTCGATTCTCTGCCGAAACAAAAGCAACCAATATCGGTTGTTAAGCTGTACAATCGTTCCATAACAACAATGGGATCGTATGAGTTACATATGATGAACAGACATGAAGGTCACTACATTCATTGCCACTTGGTGCGAAACGAGGACATACCAGAAGACTTGGCATGAATTTTTGTTCGGAAGTGGAAATAGTGGTACGAATGGGAAAGGTGACAGTGCGACGAGTTACGAATGAACCCGATGACAAATCATCGGAAGACACAATCAGCATCAATATGAATTGATAACGATACGTAATAAAAGATGACATTTGAGGGCAAATGTTTTATTATGAGGGGGCTGTGTAGGTACGGATATTGCAGCAGCGGTGCAGGTAACTTATTCTCTCTCTTGTTATATGACACTGCATCTCTATCATAATTGTTAACCAGTCAGTCTGGTATTAAACGTTAAGATTAAAACATTTATAATTTGAACTGACAGTGAATTAAATAAATTTTGTTCGTTAAAATAGAATTCGGGATTGTTTTTACTGATCTAAATCTTTCTTTGGATTCTACATACATATTGTGTATTTTCCTTGAACGAATTACCCGCTTTAAATGTATTTTCCTTGTACAAAATACTCGCTTTAAATTGTTGTCACATTTGTCCGGGGGATAATTCCCGGGCGATAATTCCCCGGTCGTTAATTCCAACTTTTTCGGGCGTTAAGTCATGTCGCCAAAACTAATGGAACCTCTTGCTAGGCGACATGAATTAACGCCCGGAGATGAATAAGTCGAAACGAGCCTAGTTCGACAAAAAAAAGATGAATTTCTTGGTTGATTCTTTGATTTTGATACTGACCGTCTTTGAGTCTCAGAGCGCTGAACAACAATTCGCTTCAAAACCACTGAGAAATTCATCCCTTTTTCGTCGGACTAGGCTCGTTTCGACTTATTATGAATTACTTTAACGTTTACAACTGATTTCGACAAGATTCTGACGAAAATATGGAAAATATATTTTTTTGAGGTTATGTATGGCGAGAAATCAAACCTGTCACTTTGTCTAACAACCTTACTACTGTTAATCTGCGGCCTACATGCACAAATATTTTTCCCGACATTTTTGATCATTCTTAAATCACGTTTTAAGAATTCTTACATTTAAATTGTGAATATTTCACGAGATATAGATTTTTGAACATGAATATAACGGATTAGCCTACTGTGGTGCGATATCGCTTGAATTTGTTAAAATATCCAGCTGTCCACTGTAAGTCCTTCCCAAGATACATGGGATTGTATTAGCTGTCAATTATTTTCCCACTTACATTTTTTTTAAGGAGAAAAAAAATATGTATCCAAAGGGAACATCGTCGTCGTCGGACCCAGGCTCGATAAAATTATTTTCGGACTCCTTTTCGTAATTCGATTTTTTGCACACTTTGGCCAAATGACCCTTTACGCGACATATCTTGCACGAATAATCCTTCAATTTGCATTGTTTGAACTTGTGATTTGTCGCCCCATTTTCTGGTGTCGCCTTGACTGATGTTGTATATAGGCTCCGAATTATTGGAACGGTTGAGCACAGCCACCTCTTTTTTAAGAGCTGCCTCAATACACGCTTCTAATGACGCCGTACCTTCCAATTCACTGACCTTGTTATACACTGGACCCTTCACTAGCCCACATACGAATTTGTCTCGTACCACATCCTTGAAATTTTCGCCGAATTTGCAATATCGTGTCAATCCTTTCAAACAAGCAGCAAACTCCGTGACCAATTCACTCTGTTTCTGTTTTGCATCGTAAAATTTACATCGTTCATCAAATATTGATACCACAGGCAAAAAATAGTTTCTCATCATTTCGCAGATGTCTTTGTATGTTTTTTCGGCTACATTGTCTGGAAAATACAAGTCCGAGAGCGTATTGAATACATCGTATGACAATGACGCCAACAAAGTCGCTCTTTTTCTTTCAATGTTGGTGATGTTGTATGCCAAAAAATATTCCAATTTTCACCGGCCTCGAATTTTGCCGGTAGTGGTTGGTTCTTGCTTTCAGCTTCTTCGTTATTTTTATTTCCACCCGGCATATTCAGAATCAAACGCTTATTTGATGAATTTACTTAACAATGAATGCTAAACAATCAACGATGCCTCGTTTGACCTCTTGATGACTTTGAACGAAAATTTCCAATAATGTACGTTTCATCAACCCAATGTTGATTTTTAATATTTGCAGATCGAACTCCTTGTTCGTAAATTGAATATCACTATTTATGCATTTGAGTAATTACCAACGAAACAGCTTTTTATTCGCCGTGAATAATTTATACAGCTCGTAAGCGTTGTTCAAATTACCGACTGCGCCAAATGTTGTGTATTCGAGTAATAATACAGAGATGTGTTCGGCTCGACAACTCGTTTAATACTAAATACATAACACTGTTTACACCACAATACGTTTTAATCCCATATTATTCCTAAATACTTGTATTCTGAAACTTCCTCCAAACTATTATTGTCATACTTAATAGGTTCGTGTTAAGGTACAATTTTATTTTTAGGCGCGATATTCATAAATTTAGATTTACCTACGTTCAATGTTAATATATTCAGCCGAAAGTAATCATACAAAACATCTAAATCATTTTGAGCATTATTAACATTGCATTTGACATCAGAATTAAAATAAAACATAGCTGTGTCACCTGCGAATAAATTTGGAAAACTTTTTAATTTCAAAGAGCCTAAATCATTAATAATAAGAAGCAGTAAAGGCCCAAGTACGCTTCCTTGGGGGACACCAAGCTAATATCTTTCATGCTACTCCGACAATAATTTTGAATTAAATGCTGATAAATGCAAAATAATTTCTTTATCTCGTAAGCGTTCACCCATTTTGGCTAACTACCAAATGAATGGTCACTTGATTAATCGTATTCATAGCACCAAGGACATCGGAGTTACGTATAATGACAAGTTTTGTTTTAACGATCATTATGAGCGGGCCTCAATGAAAGCTACTTCGATGCTATCATTTGTTAAGCGCCAGTTCTACGGACGATTCAACGTCAACGCTGCAAAAATGCTTTTTTCAGCCGTTGTTCGCTCACATATTGAGTTCGCTAGTACGATCTGGGCACCTCATCATGCTGTTCACATCCAGTTGTTAGAGAGTGTTCAGCGACAATTTGTTCTATACGCTAACCGTGATAGACACATCGACAGTGACAATGAGAGTTATCGTTTACGCCGCACCGACGCAGCAGTTTTTTTCATTCACGATATTATGACTGGTAAATTGAATTCGAAGTTTCTCCGCAATAAGATTATTCTGAATGATGGCTCGAGAGTATTACGTAAATTTTCTATGATTCGGATAACCGGTACCAACTGTGATTATTCACAGTTTTCACCATTTAATTTCGCCTTCCGGTTATTCAACCTTGCTGTTGCTCATGTAGATCCGACCCTTCCATCTCTCGAATTCAGGAATAAAGTACATGGGCTTGATGATTCGATTTTTGGCTCATTTGGTTTGGTTGGATAGTGTTTGCTTGGTGCTTCCTTTCCACTTCTATGACAACCGAAACCGGAAGCACTAACCCGGTGATTAACTTTTTTATATTTTTCAAATGTTTTAAAAATGAAAATAAGATTTTTTTTCATGTGGCCGATATTTTGCTGTTCGAAATATTTTATTTGACGACGCCTACGGCTCAACTTGACGACTCCTTCTTGGTGGACTTAATTATTATACTTAATGTCGTTTATATATTTATTTATCTTATTTATTTCACCTTTGACGCAGCTTTTCGCTAAATACTTTTTATTTTTTATTTTTGCTTTAAATTTTATGACCAAGCTCTTTGAGTGCTTTTTATTTACAATTTTAATTTTGACTACATGGTTTTTCTTTCTCTTTGTTATTATTATCGTTTGTTTTGACTTCTTTCTGTTTTGTGATTTTTGTCTGTGATAATGTTATTGTACTTTAAGAGTATTATTTGTAACGCTTTCATGGTTTTTTAACGGGGGTTATGACAACAGTCATAGCCACTCTTTTTCCATGTCAGCTTGAGGAAAGTAGACAATAAAATTAATATTCATTCATTCATTCACTTAAATGTCCATTAATGCTTACTAGCTTAATAAACATTTAAGTAGCATGTAAATCTTTGGTTTTAAATTCAATAAAATTTGTCATTTGGCAAAATGTATAGACATCCTCATAGATGTGCCATCCACATCGGAGCACTTATGGTAATTTCGATAACATTGTGCCGACATGCCGGACATGTGTTTTTCTGCAACAGCCATTTTGCGATGCAGGTGTGATGATATTTATGCTGTAAAACACTCGGTAAAATATTACAATTCTTTAAGTAAATGCGACGTTCTATAAAGCCTACGTCTCGATAGCGCAGTGGTTAACACGTCTACTTGCTACCACGAGATTGAGTTGCCAGTGCGTTGGTTCGAAACTCAGCCGCAGACGGATTTGTGCCGATTATTAGATTTGTAAACAAAAACAAAACTGATTTAATCGTTCAAGTCAAATGAAGTTGAGTGTAGTGCCATCGTACGGCTTACCGGAAAAGGCATTGTTGGGAGAACCGGTATTCTACTCCTGCTAGTTTCGCTCCTAGTTTCATCTCATAGATGGCACTGGATTTGTCGCACAGCTTACCACTAGCACAGTAAAACTTTCCGGTAATGAAAGGATCTCAAAAGTAGAACCACAAAACAGCGAAAACTAGTAAATAATGATCTAGCCTCTAACCCTTCATGGGTTGTAAGGCAGATTATTATTATTATAAAGGCTTCGTAACCATCCCAATTTCGAGCCGCGAGGCGGGGGAGCATCGATTATGGTCCTTAAATGACGAATCAGCCATAGAAACATTTGCAAAGGACCCGTTTGTATCAGAATAGATATGGCAACCAGAGCTGATGACATTCATGAGACAGACAGAGTCATGATATTCTATCCAAAGTTTTCAATTTTTTGAGAGGTTTCTACAATTTTGAATCCTTCAAAAACTTTCGGTTTTTTCAAAGATTTTCATTGTTTTTAGAATTTTTGATCTTCAAAACAATTTTAGTTTTCTAAAAATTTTTAATTTAAAAAAGAATTTAATTATTATAGTTTTAAAAAAGCTTTTAAAGACATATTGAAATTTATGAGCGGGCGGTCAGAAACAATTGCTGGTCACTGTACAATCTATAATATAAAACACAACATCACTGAACCTCACTACACTACATGCCAGCACGCCTCACTACATCTCACTACACCTCACTACACCTTACTACATCTCAGTACATTTCACTACACTACACCTTACTACACTTTAGTGAGGTGCAGTGATGTTGTTTTTTATATTATAGATGTTATCATCAGCGTAAAATTCTAAAGACGGGTCTAAAGAGGGTCCGGAAACTTCGAGATCATGGGCTTTTTATTCACTTGAGATCGACAACGGTCAAAGAAATCAGTAACTGTTTCATTGGGCTTGTTCTCCTTGGGATCTCCCATCTTATGGCGGCGAGGAGTTTTGGAATTATCACTGAAAACATCGGTCGCTCCAGCCGAAGATCTATTGTTAAACAATAGAATCTGATTTTCTCAGAATCAAAAAACGCAACAAGATATCCACTGGGCGTGAACCCGAGTCTTATTCTCGACATGTTAACTTCAATGACCGCTTGCATTCCACTGAAGAATCTTCATTCGAAAGAGCATATGAAGAGTCCCACATGAATGAGAATGAACATAAGAGAGACCGTCCACCCAATTATAGTCGGGAACGCTCTCAATCTCCCTCCTTCAACTCGTTTAGTAGGCGCAATCGCTCTCCCTCTCCTTTTAGGCCAAAAGACAGGGAAGATTATAAGGAAAGATTCGAAGAACTCGCTGTCCGAGAGGATCCGAAATTGCCTATTTTACTCGTAGCATCTCCGTCCTTCTCTCGCCCTACACCGCAGCCCTATTATCCAATCAATGCTATCCTCAATCACTGATCATGAAAGTCTACCTGCATTTTTCAAAGTTCCAGGAGAAACCCGTCCATACGCTCTGTTAAAAATAATGAATTCGCACTTCCCCGCCATGCTCGATACGGGATCTCACAGAAATATATGTCGATATGAGGGCATCTTGAGATTAAATAATCTTGGATTCCGTCCCCGAAAGCTAAATTATAAACAACCCCCTGCTATAGGATTGGCAGACAATTATCCCCATGCAATTACCCATTGCTTTTACGTCCCTGTACAATTTGATAGAATGTTCGCAGTCATTGAATTATTTGCCGCCCGACCTTGCCCTTCGATATCATATTAGGAATCCCCTTCGTGCATAAGTTCGACATAGGATTGAGTACCTCCAATTCATCTTCAGGTGCCCTTGCCTGGAACCGTCACCAAATTAAGAAGATTCGTAGGGATGGCATCCTTGTGTAGAAGATTTATCACCGATTTTGCCAACTCTTCATGATCTCCTCAAATAAGGAGGAAAGGACAGAAGACTAGTTCGGAACGAGACCGCGATGCAATCGTTCGAAAAATTGAAAACCGCCCTAGTGTCAGCGCCATTATTACAAACCCCCGACTTTTCAAAAAAATTTATGATTTTTTGCGACGCCTCTAACGGTTGCATAGGAGGAATCTTGTCCGAGGTCATGTCTCAGGCTTCAGATGAAAATCCCAATGTAGACCGTCCGATTGCCTATGTCAGCAGAAGATTGAGAGGACCTGAGTTAAGATACACTACCACCGAAAAGGAGTGCCTCGCCGTTGTCTTCTGTGTCGACAAATTCCTTGAATACGTGGGAGAATCCGAATTTATAGTCGTGACAGACTATTCCGCCCTCACATGGTTATTTAAGCAAAAAGAGTTGTCAGGAAGGATAGCCAGATGGATTCTTTCTCTTCAACAACACAATATGATCATACGTCACGTGAAGGGGAAAAATAACGTAGTTGCTGACGCCATCTCTCGCTTCCCATCAATTAGTCTTCTTAGCATTTATCTGCCTGTCCACGACCCATGGTGCAATAAGAAACTAGAAGCTATAACTAAAGCTATATTATGACCCCCAAGTGAAGGGCAGAAGCTTGACGAATTGGAAATGGAAGATGGTCGTCCCTCAAGAAAGTAAGGGCGACGTTCTCAGAGGTGTCATGACGATCCCATGTCCGCACATCTGGGAGTCCAAAAGATCATCGATAGAGTTCTCGATCGGTATTATTGGCCCAGAATGAGCAAGGATATTAAGAATTATTTGAAAAAGTGCATGACCTGAGACATGTCGAAATCCATCAATCATAAGCCATATGGCTTATTTGGGAAATTTAGAGAAGCACATTCCCTTTGATCTCATCGGTCCATTACCACGCTCAAAAAACAGTAACATGGTCCTTCTAGTATTTGCGGACTGGTTCGCGAAATTTCCCATTTTGATTCCTCTTAAGAAGAGTACTGCCCGCAATGTCGTTAAGTTTCTGGAATCCCGAGTCTTCCATGAGATGGGGATTCCGGAAGTCGTAATAGTGGACAAAGTAAGGCGTTTAAGGAATCACTCACAAAATTCGGAGTGAAGAAACCTTGGAGCAACTGTCTTTATCACCCTCAGAGCAACTTCACCGAAAGGCATAATAAAGCGATAGGCGCCGCCCGCCGTCCGTTCATACATTAAAGATAATCATAAAGAATGGGATAATCATAATCATATTTCCGAAATCAGCATCGCGCTTAGGACCGCTGTTCATGTATTCCTGGGAAACTACGTAAAGTCAGATAAAGCCGCGGGATTTAGCAAGAAGTTAGCTTGAGATTTCTAATCTTAAGAAAAAATCCATCGGGAAGTGGCATATTCAGGACCTAAAAAAGGCTCTGATTGCCCACAAACTTGAAGAATTGCCCGCATGAATACTTATTTAACATAAAGCTATGCAAAGGAGTAAGCCAAATATCTCCTTAACAATAAGTAGAAGTCCTTTTGTCGAAGTTCATGTTTGTCCGTCCGTAGTTTTAGGAAGAATTAGAATTAAGAAAGCAATTAGAATTTAAGCCATAAAATATTATTAAGTCTCAGATTAGGAAATATTGCTCTAGCGCTTTTAAATTATTTCGCGCTGCGGAAATATAACTTGGAAGTTTAAATTTTGTTCGAGTCAATTTTATCATTATATCCTCTTAGTATAACCCTCCGCTCTATGAATTTGTTCCCATCGCATTGCGATTAAGGACGGCGTGATGGATCTAAATAAAAATCCTTCGAACGAACAACACTAATCCACATTACCAGTTTCTAATTCATTACATAGCTTAAACAAAAAAAAAAAGCTTGATATTTCGTCGCGAGTCCCCGACTTTTACCCGGAAGCTTTGCAACTAATTAATATTCCGCGGCATAACATCGAACAGATGTTCAAGGCACGATATTCATACTTCTTTTAGTCTTAATCCTAAGAACCGCTAGAGATCCGTGTTTAAATCGTCGGCGGGAAATCTTAATTTCTGTCACGTGAATGGTGGTAGCCTGTTTCCAAAGATTGATCATTTTCGTAGGATTTTCGAAGACTCGAAGGCCCATGTTGTGGGGGTGTCTGACACTTGGTTGAAAAGATACAGATCGGATATTTCGGTTTCGTTAGAAGGGTAAGACTTGTTGCGCAACGACAGGCAGAGAAAGAGGAGCGGGGGAGTCGCAGCATATGTGAAGAGGGGGTTGAAAACTAAGGTGCTCAAGATGTCTGACAATTTGAAATCGGAATATCTATCTGTTCTTTGAGATCATTTTCCCGAACTGGAAGATTTTGGTGGGGGTCTATTACAAGGCGCCGAAGGTCGATGAGATAGACCAAGTTGAGGACGTACTGAGTGAACTAATGCCAACGTATTCGGATGTTATTTTGTTGGGTGACTTTAATGAAAATATGTTGCTACTAGATGCTAAGGGAGTGTGTCGAAAATGTATGTTGAGGACATGTGGCACTTGTCGTCTGAAACGTTACTTTGATCAGTTCGGACTCGAGTCCCTTGCTTCGGCTCCGACAAATTTCGATGGGGAACCGTCCCAGTTAGATCTATTGTTGTCGAATGTACCCAGAAAGTTTTCTGTGGTTAACCAGATAGGGAGTGAACTATCCAAATATTATATAACGAAGTAGTTCTGGAAGTCAAACCGAAGTACTGGAGGAATTATAAGGGAATCGACGAAGTACAGTTGATGGTCGATATAGCCAATAGCAATTTGAATAGTATTTGTACCTGCACTAATGTCAATGATATGATCGAAATTTTCAACACTGAGTTGTCCGTTACTTTGGATCGGCATGCTCCTTTGAAACCTGTACGACCTAAACCCAGTATAAATTCCACCACGGGTTGGTACACGAGTGAAATAGACAAAGCGGTTATAAATAAGGAAATAGCGAGAGGTAATAAAAGGAGTAACCCGTCTCCTCAGAATGTTGCCATTTTCAAAGAACTCAGGAATAGGGTAACCTGGTTGGTCAATAAAGCGAAGTATGCGTATCTGAAACCGCGCCTTGACGGTCACCTAGGTATGAAAAAATTGTGGAAAAATGCGAGAGACTTGGGACTGGTTTTATCAGCGTCGACTTCCCCGACTCCGTCTTTTACAGCAGATGAATTTAACCGTCATGCAACTGGATACGATAAACCAGAGATCAGTCCGGATCCTAGATTTGACAATGACGCCAGTACTGTACTGTATGATGTCCCTGCTGAGGCTGGCGGACTGCATTTTTCTTTTCGTAATGCAAGTGAAGTTGAGATTCTATCTGCAGTACGGGAACTCAAATCGGAAGCGGTGGGTCTTGATTTGATACCTCTGAAATTTTTAAAGCTAGCATTGCCAGCTATTCTGACTCACCTGACACATGTTGTCAATTATTGTATAACTACATCAGAGTGCCCACTGGAATGGAAAGTGGCTAAGGCACTTCCCACGCATAAGCGGACCAAATCGTTTGAGTTGGATGATTATCGATTCATAAGTATTTTGCCGACTCTGTCTAAGTTGTTCGAGATTGTGCTGAAGAAGCAGGTGCAAGAGTTTTTGTCTTCCAACGGGCTGCTAGAACGGATTCAGTCAGGTTTTAGGCCAGCGCATAGTACAACAACGGCCCTTCTGAAGATTTCGCTTGATATAAGGGAAGCACTGGACAAGAAAATGGTTGCAGTGTTACTGCTTTTAGACTTCACAAAAGCCTTCGATTCGGTTGACCACGAAATGCTGTGCTCCAAGCTTGCGTCAAAGTTTTTCTTCAGCACGTCAGCTGTCTCGCTGATTAAGAGTTACTTGGCAGATAGGACTCAGGCTGTAGTCATTGACGAGGTTAAGTCGAATTTCCTGCCCCTTGCTAAAGGTGTCCCTCAAGGCTCTGTATTGGGACCCCTACTTTTTTCTATGTTTATCAATGACATGCCTAGCTCACATAGGTTCATGAGTTCTCATCTGTTTGCTGATGATGCTCAAGTCTATAAGACATTTAGAGCAGTATTTATGAACGAGAATGTCAGGCTGATAAATAAGGACGTGAAGGCTGTGTGTGAATGGGCAACACGGAATCGATTAATACTCAATGCCGGAAAGACGCAGGCTATTATTTTCGGCTGTAAATGTGGCAAGTTCCCGTTGGTTTTTTTTTTATTAAAAATAGTTGTTCTATTCGTGATAGAACTCGCACGGAACTCTCTTGTTGGTTTACATGAATGGTAAGAGCGTTCCCTTCACGAATTCCGTTAATAATCTCGGGCTTACGTTCAATTCTAATCTCACTTGGGGTGGTCAAGCAGAAAAAGTGGCCAAGAAGGTGTATTCAGGGCTCAGAAGTCTGTGGCCGATAGCTAGTAAAACCCCATTAAAGACACGAATTATGCTGACAAAAGCTCTCCTTATGCCGCATTTCAGCTATGGATGTGAGGTATATTCGTATGGGCTGGAGTCTTACGCGAAGAGGACGCTGAACAGGGCATTTAAGTCGGTTCTTAGATATGTGTATGGCCTTTCGAGGCTAGAGAGTACTGAGGGGTATGCGGATCGGTTTTTGGGAAGCTCCTTGGAAGGATTTTATAAAAGTAGGTCGGTTTGTTTAATCCGCAAGATATTGAGAAGTGAACAGCCTGCGTATTTAAGGGATGCTTTTCAATTTGGGGGTTCGGTGAGGACGGGCAACTTGAACCTGCCTATGAATGGGTCTGCGTTTGGTCACTCATTGTTCGTTCGCGGAGTTGCTGACTGGAATAGCTTGCCGGCGGTGCTGAAAAATTTGGGCTCTGATAAGTTGTTTGCGGAACGTTGTGCTCGACTATTCTCATGAAATCTCTGTTTATTTAATTAGAAGAGATTCGATATTGCTCAATATTTATTTATTGCCAAAATTTTCGACACTCAATTCGAGGTCATCATCAGTGGCTGAAACAATTATTCGTAAATTCACAAATTTGGTAACAACAAAATTATTTTACCTTGGTAAGAATTTAAACATTAAAATAACTTAGGACAGTAACACAATTCTACGATAAACATCGTTAGTCAGCATATATACTTAAACGGATAACTGTTCTGAGATACCGGTAAATTATTCAGATTGATACGGGGTGAAGTGATATCAAGGAGGATTGGTTAATTATTGGCGGTCAAATTTGAATAAATTAGGTTGTTGTATGCAGAGGCTAGCATGATCGAATCTGTTTGCTTGTTGACTGTATTTGGAGCTCTCTTGATTGAAATCATTTCTAAGACCTCACGTTTCTTTTTAACTTTTTCATGATGTAGCACTGTTGCATTTTCCCACATTGGTGTGTGATTGTTATTTATAGCATGTTCGCAAAGTGCACTGTGACTACCATTTTTGATGTAAATGTTGTATTTATGTTGGTAAACTCTAGTTTTCAGTAGCTGTTCCGTATGACCAATATATATAAATCCACATTCACATTTTATTTCATAGACTACGTACGATTGAAGCATAGTTGGTGTTTTGTCTTTCAATTTTGTGAACAGGGATTTCTTCATTGTGTTGTCAGCTTTAGCTACGATCGTCAGATTATCTTTGCAAGCATTTTTGAGTTTTTCGAATAAACCTTTGACGTATGGAATAGCTACTACAGGTTTTTCATTTTCAACATTATTGTTCTTCTGCGTAGATTTCATAATTTTCAATTTAGTCCTCTGGATGATACTTTCAACAAGTTTCTTTAGATAAGAATTTCTATTCAACGTCGATCGTAGCAATCTGAAATTTTTGTCATGGAATTCTGGTTCAGATAATAATAAAATTTTTTCTTGTTGTCACACAAAAGTTGACAAAGATTTGACCACTTCCATTCAAACCAAGTGCAATGAACTAATTTCTCATTGGGAAAAAGAAAAGTTCATTCATGAAAGTGAAGCAAAATGGTTACGACGGTACAACTCGAACTGTTCAAAAATCTACGGTTTGGTCAAAATTCACAAGCAAGGTAACCCAATCCGACCCATTGTAGCCAGCATTGGATCACCAACATACAATCTGGCAAAAATGTTCTCTCGGATTCTCAAAAACGTAGTAGGATGTACAGGGAGAAGCGTGAAAAATTCTAAAGAACTTGCGGCCAAATTACGGAGAGTGAGATTACCACCGAATTATAAGTTGATTTCACTTGATGTTGTGTCGTTATTTACAAATATCCCCAAAGAATTGCTAGTGCACGCCGTGAACAAACGATGGACGCAAATCAAAAAATTTACCAACCTTCCCAAAGACGAATTTATAACGGGACTTGGGTTGGTATTTGATAACTGCCAGTTCAGTTTTGATGGTGTTTACTACAAACAGATTTTTGGAGCGCCAATGGGCTCACCATCATCATCAACTTTTGCCGACTTATTGTTGGAAATCTTGGAAGACGATGTGATCAAACGTTTGGGTTACAAATTGCCGTTCTTTGTACGATATGTTGATGATATCATAACTGCTGTACCTGACAATGAGGTGAAAAATGTGAAAGATGCCTTCAATGTGTATAACAAACACATTCAGTTTACGGTTGAAGAGGAACAAGATGGATGTATATCGTTCCTGGAATTGCGGGTGATACGTGAAAATCGCATGCTAAAAACAGATTGGTTTCATAAACAGACATGGTCTGGACGATATTTAAACTTCCATTCGCATCTACCAATGACGTACAAGAAAAACACAGTCAGCTTGTTAACAGAAAAAATTTTATTATTATCTGAACCAGAATTCCATGACAAAAATTTCAGATTGCTACGATCGACGTTGAATAGAAATTCTTATCTAAAGAAACTTGTTGAAAGTATCATCCAGAGGACTAAATTGAAAATTATGAAATCTACGCAGAAGAACAATAATGTTGAAAATGAAAAACCTGTAGTAGCTATTCCATACGTCAAAGGTTTATTCGAAAAACTCAAAAATGCTTGCAAAGATAATCTGACGATCGTAGCTAAAGCTGACAACACAATGAAGAAATCCCTGTTCACAAAATTGAAAGACAAAACACCAACTATGCTTCAATCGTACGTAGTCTATGAAATAAAATGTGAATGTGGATTTATATATATTGGTCATACGGAACAGCTACTGAAAACTAGAGTTTACCAACATAAATACAACATTTACATCAAAAATGGTAGTCACAGTGCACTTTGCGAACATGCTATAAATAACAATCACACACCAATGTGGGAAAATGCAACAGTGCTACATCATGAAAAAGTTAAAAAGAAACGTGAGGTCTTAGAAATGATTTCAATCAAGAGAGCTCCAAATACAGTCAACAAGCAAACAGATTCGATCATGCTAGCCTCTGCATACAACAACCTAATTTATTCAAATTTGACCGCCAATAATTAACCAATCCTCCTTGATATCACTTCACCCCGTATCAATCTGAATAATTTACCGGTATCTCAGAACAGTTATCCGTTTAAGTATATATGCTGACTAACGATGTTTATCGTAGAATTGTGTTACTGTCCTAAGTTATTTTAATGTTTAAATTCTTACCAAGGTAAAATAATTTTGTTGTTACCAAATTTGTGAATTTACGAATAATTGTTTCAGCCACTGATGATGACCTCGAATTGAGTGTCGAAAATTTTGGCAATAAATAAATATTGAGCAATATCGAATCTCTTCTAATTAAATTAAATCTGCTCATCGTTAATAGACTCTGTTTATTTGTTTGATTTTTGAATTTTTCTTTTATATCCGGGCGGCTGTACCAGTCTTAACTAGCGAAAACGAGATTGGACATGTTACACAGGCCACTTTATAAATTTGATTCTTTTTCTGGTGTGCTCACATGAGTTGGGCAGGCTGGACCGATTTTTGCATTCAACATACTTGCACGGCGTTTCTTTCCCAGTCTCGATATTATTATTATTATCTTTTTGCTACAGTTTCAAGAAAGCAACAGAAGATGTATTCTTGGTTGAATGCATTTGTTAAAGTTTACTGATTTCTTAGTTATTTGTCTAATTATGTACGAGCCATTACAGCTCAAGTAGTTCTAAGATTTGATTAACGCCGAAATTACGCGCAACACAGTTGTTTAAGGCCGTAATTGGAAATGAGAATAAATGAAATGAGATTAGCTCCAGACGGATGAAGATATCGCAGTGATGATTAATTATTCCTGAGAATACTTGACTTCAAGATTAGCTCACTTTGATTTGTTAGAAGTTAGCATTCGGTTCTGATTTTATCGCCATCCTCCTGGGAAACGAAAGAAACGATAAAATTCATGGAAAAGTTCCTATGTTAATTCTATACAATAGGAATCGATGTGAGATAGGTTTATTCTCTTTAAATTTGTCCATAAAGGGACACCCTTTATCATAAATTGGGTAGCCATCCTAGGCACCAAATTTCAATTGATGAACCCGTTTAATGAATTATTTGCGTGGGCCCAATTCAGCCATCCAAACATAAAGATTTTTTTTTCAAATAACAACATTTTCTCAGGTAGTTCAACGAAAACACTCATTTAAATTTTTTCATACCACCCTTAATCAAAAGCGTCGGCATGAATTCATGGATACTTGTAAGTTAGGGCACCTCTATTTTTTCGAAACTATCCGTGCATTACCAGTTGTAAGGGATTTAATTTAAAACGAATCAAAATGTCCCTGAATTCCAGAGCAGGATCAGCTTGTATGATGGATCCAGAGCTCTACGCAACCTATCGTTGATTTGCTTTCAGACGTGCAGCCATGATTACTCGACATACTCCCCATGCAATTTCGCATGTCGCTTGTTCAATATGGTAGCTGCTCATATTGATCCAACATTCGTCAGAAGTTCGTCACAATGACAGTCGTAGAAAATGGGATCATTTGGAACCGTTGGTCTAACTAAATAGTGACTTCTATCTTCTAGATACATTTGTCGACACCAAGACGTACTTGTTTTTATTTTCTTTTGACGCTGCTTTTTGCAAAGGACTTCGGTCTTTCGTTTTCTATTTTGACCTCCCACATGACGACACCAAGATGGATTTTAATTTTGTTTTTTTCTGACGCTGCTTTATGCTAAATATTTTACTAATGATTTGACGCAAATTCTTTTTGATTCGCTTAACTTTTTAAATATTCCATAACTGAGCTCTTTGAATTTTTTGAGCGGAGTGACGTTTCCAATTACACCACTGCCACCCTGTGCTGACGGGTGACTGACTACTATGACAAAAACTACACTATACACACCTGTTGTTGTGATTGCAACCGGTTTACCTTGATTCAAATGGTTTTTAGTTTATTTAAAAAGTGAAAAAAAAGTGAAGAAATCTTCCGGAGCAGTCCCATTAAGCGCATCTGGACCGAACGAACTTTGATGCAACGCTTTTCTGGGAAATGAAACCACCGATCGCCAACGTCTTCATAGGAAAAACGCTCCGACAACATCCACTAAGGGAAGTAACTGTATCCCTAGCAGTTCTGTTCTGTTTGAAGCTATTTTACCAAAAATCCAATGAAATTATGCGTTACTACCAGGTTTGACGACAAAACAACATCCGAAGTGCCTTGGCAAATTCAAAACAGCAAAAATCGCTACACCAGACGTCACAGGCCACACAAAATCAAAACCTTCTGCTCAGCTCTCCAAACAGACTGTGTAATGTTCCGATAACTTGAAAAAACAAGTAACCAAATGAAGAAACAAAGTATCTGTACACATTCTTAAACTTTTCCAAAGACATATTACATGTGAAAATGTGTAAACGATTCAGTTGAGAAAAGCTTAATTTTAGAACAAAATTCAACTTCAGTTCATCAGTTCGTATCAGAGGCCTGCATGGTATACTCTGTTTCACTACGAAAATTCATGGTCAAATATGTCCTATATTGTTTTGCTCCAAAACTAAACCATTATTAAATGGTAAATAGTATCACTAGTTACTTTTGTGGTACTACTAAATACTAATATTTATTAATTCTTCATAAAACCAAAAATATTTGGTTAAATTTAAAACTACACACATTTTAGTTACTTATTTAACCGTTTTTATTTGGTCATACATTTGACCAAATTTTTTTGGTAATAAGTAAGACTATGAAATTTTTGGTAAATTGTAAAATCACCTTATTTTTAAGTCAATAAGATGACTGGAAAATATTTTAGTATTATTTGAAACCAATTTAAATTGGTTAAAGAATATACCATTTTAATATGGTGTTACAATATCCTATTTTTTTTTTTTTTTTGTTTAATCTTGCACCAGTTTTTTCACTAAAATTGTATAGTTTAATAATAAACCAAAATTTTTTGGTTTAAATTTGAACCAAAGTGTCGATGACTGATAAAAAACGTGTCGACGGCATTACGTTGGTCCGCTGTTCAAAAGGACAATGCGTAACCTGGGACGCTACGTTTTCTGACACGCAACAGCAATTGCGGTAAATTCAGCACGCTTGAAGGTTTATGGGATTCCTGTGGATTTTTTTGGATTTCTCTAGCACTCTTAAACTTCCGTCAGGTTTTGATATTTTTCGGTTACTCTCGACATGAGTGAGGTCATCCAATGGGGCTTCCTAGGTTTATGGGATTTTGTGCGGATTCTTCTGGTTTTCTCTAGCACTTTTTAACTTCCATCCGATTTTTTAATACTTTTCGGTAATTCAGTTCCAATTGCCTCCAAAACTACTGATATGAGAACAAAAACCCTTTAAAAGGGAAAGTCTTTGTTTCTTCTTCCTAAACAACTGATATCAGTTGGTGTAACTCTTAAAGCTTCGAAACGCAAAAAATTCTTTTGAGATATTTTCACATTCTATTAAAAAAATGCGTCATAATGTAATAAGTTTTCTACGCTTAAAATATAATAGTAAAACTGCGGCGATGAGAAGACTTGCAGGAGGCTGCTATATTGGCTAATCACATTATCGTAAACGCCACACTGACGAAAGCGATAGTATTCTGAAACTTACTTGCCACTTTCGAAATAACCGTGAAGAAACGCCAGCGATTCCTATTGTCCACAATCCCATAAAACGGCGGCTTTCCACAGCATGACTTATAGGCTATGCAAACTCCCGTTGACTATTAAGGATTTTATGAATGAAATAAAATATATAAAAATGGTAGCGAATGTCAACGGTTATCATGAAAATATGGTTGACCAACTAGTGCATAAACATTCAAAGAAAATTAAAAAACAAAATCTTTCAACGTTTTTCAACGCACCAAATAAAATTGACAAAAGAAGAATGTGTTTCAATTACGCAGCGCCACTAACAAATAAATTGAAAGACATATATAAACACCATAAAATGGATTTGGTTTTCGCGAGCGAAAATAAGTTGAGAAATTTTCTTTGGTCAACAAAAGACAAAATGGAACCTTTGGAAAAATCTGGAATCTATGAAATAAAGTGTAAAGTGTGCGGAAAAATCTGCATAGGTCAAACTCGCAGACAAATGTTAAAACGCTACAAAGAACACTGTGCACACATACGTTTTAATAGACCGGAAAAGTCGGCAGTAGCGAAACATGTCCTGAAAGACTTACATTCAGGTATAACAGAGTTGGATGTAAAATTGAACAAACGAGTCACCAAAACATATAACGTAGATGCGTGGGAAAGTTTTTATATGCACAAAAACAAATCCGAACTCATGAACACTGACCCTGCACCCATTTTGTTGCCACTTTTCAATTTTTAAAAAACAATTAAAAATAATCGGATGAAACTCAGTGTTTGTCTGTATGTATTTGATGTAATCATGTGATCTTCGTTATCAATGTTGAAGAAGAACGGAAAAAACGCGACCGATGATGATCTAGCTTGATCGAAATATATTTTGCGTAAGTTTATTTATTTGATTTATTTTTCAAATTCCAAACAAATAAACATTTGATAAGAGTTCTCAATAAATGGTGGAAATATTTAGTATAATAATTTAATTTCGAGTTCACAGAAAAGTCCAAAAAACCCTTCATTTTGACCACAAAGTAGTCAACACATGCCTTGGAGTACAATCTTTCACGTTTTTTGAAACCATTGCGCTACGAGAAAAACCCTCGACCGCGATTTCAACAACGGATTAAAGGCCGCTACCATACTTCAATCGTTTAAGGAAAGATAATCTAACGAAACAAAACAAAACATGCTGATTTCGGCGTATCACTCCCTCACATACCAAACAAAGTATGTGATTTCATCAGTACACCTATGTCTTGCAGGACTATGTGTATATCAGCGCAGACACAGAACAAATACAAATTTTGAACTTTCAGCGCTAGCTTTTATACATCCTCCACTAGAATCCGATAAACCTAAGAAGGCCTATTGGATGACCTCACTCATGTCGAGAATAACCGAAAAATATCAAAAAAACTGGTGGAAGTTGAAAAGTGCTGGAGAAATCCAGAAAAATCCACAGGAATCCCATAAACACAGGAAGCCCCATTGGATGACCTCACTCATGCCGAGACTAAAATATAAAAAAACCTTATGGAAGTTGATTATCTCAGTCACCCACCCCGTGAATACACTCACACACAAACACATAGAAAAGATTTAGATTTATCAGTTTGGGACGACTCCGGGTGCGGGAGTTGCTTAATGCATCATTGCATAGTGCCTGGGGTATTGGTAGACGTGGCTCCACTCCGCTTGTTGTGGTAGCGGAGCCCACCCTAGCTAGCTCATCTGACCTTTCGTTTCCCTCCACGCCAGAGTGTCCAGGTACCCAAGCCAAGGTAATCTGATTACTCAGTCCCATGTAGTTTAGATAATCCTTTTCTTCTTTCATCAGCTTGGAGGTCGAGGTAGAAACATAGAAAAGATGCTTTTATATCCAAAATTAAATCCAAAACACATGCAGGGGACCCGTACGTATCAGGATAATTCACCCCTTCTTTCTCTGCAACACTGCACAAAAAATCTCATCATTGGGAGATTCCATTGATGCCCTTCATTACACAGTCGTCCGATCTCAAAATATAATACGCACAGAAAGAACTTGATGGTGCCCATCCAATGATTCGGAAAAGCAACGAACTTTGTAGAAGAAGGAAAGTTTAAATTTGCTTCAATTTTCGAGAAAACTTTGTTGCCTTCATTACACTTCATCCCACTTGTAACGGAATCTCATATTAAAGAAATATTAACAAAAAACGACCAAATTAATTCTTTTTGAGATATTTATTAATATTTCAAAAACTTTCGACCATAGGGCACAATTTCGCCAATCACTTGGTTTTTCGAGCTCAAAGAAACCAGATTTTCGAAGTTCAAAGCAAATCTTGATAATAATCACATCGTGACCGAAACTTAAGTCGAAAATAGAATAGTTTGGTACAATTAAAATCTGGTTCCTTTGAGCTCGAAAAACCAAGTGAACCACCAAATGTCGTATAGGGTCGCGTAGAGTGAGTTGGGTCCACACTCCACGCCGAACCACTCAACAGATTTTTACTAATTTAATTTTCATGATTTTCTGATGTCCATATCTTTTCTTTAAAATCTTCAAGAGCGATTTCCGTTCTAATTTCGGAGAGATATAAGTAATAAAGTATGTATATAAAGTATGTAATAAAATACACGTTTTTGACCACTTTTTCGACCGTATCTTCGAAAGTTTTCTACCGATTCTGCCCAAATTCAATCTTGTAATTAATTTTCTGATTATCTTTTAGGAAAACTAAAGTTTTTGAAAATCGAATAAGATTTAGTCGATTTATGTAGAGAAAACACGTTGGACCCTAATAGAGATTCAGTTTTAGGGCCTTGGCTGAGCCCAAAAGCTAAAAATGAAAAAAGTTTCTTCCATAAAATGTCAGGCAGGCCCAGGCCTTTCGAACAAAAAAAATTTATGGAAATCGGAAAAGATGTATATAAAAAAGACCAAAAACCACTAAAACGGCTCTAGCTCAGCGGCCCTTGGACCGACAGTGCCCAGATTCAATCAATAAGATTTTTCAATTACCTTTCAGGGAAAAAAAAGTTTTTGAAAATCGGTTGAGTTTTACTCGTGTTGACAGACAGACGGACGGACGGACGGACATTTTTTTTATTGTTGATTCGTCATCTAAGGACCATGATCGAAGCTCCCCTCCTACTCCCGTGTCGAAATTGGGGTGGTTACAAACGTTGTGGTAAACGCATCGTACCCCTTCGTTCTTCGTACGGCTCTAAAAACTCGAACTCGGAGGGGTACGTCACAAAGGGGGGAAGTCAAAATTTTGCTGTATATTTTTTTATGAATTTTTAATGGTATTAGACATCCGTCACGGGCGCATTGCACTGTTACGAGAACCGTTAAGGTATATACAGTGTGAACTTCTCTAACAGTAAGTAATAAAGCAGATTAAATCAACAGAATCTTTGTTCAAATTTAAACCGAGAAATGTTGGTGCAATATTAAATAAATATTAATAAATTTTGGTATATTATTAAACCATACAATTTAAGTGCACAATTAAACCATAAACAAATTAGCACAAAATTAAACTAAGAAAAAATATGGTATAAAACTAAACCACGAAAAAACTGGTACAAGATTAAACCAAAAAATAAACGGTTTTAAATAAAACCTAAAAATGGTGTCAAATAATACCAAAAAATTTTAGTAATATCGAGGACTATTTAAATTCTAGTTAAACTTATTACTAAGAAATTTTTTGGTAACATGCTGCACCATTTATTTTCAGTTAGAAATTAAACCATAAATTATTTAGTTTTTCTAGAAACTAAGAAATATTGGTTTAACACAACACTAAAATTTGCTCCAGTTATAAATAATACCATAAGTTACGTAGTACTAAACATAACCAATTCCTAGTTTTCACATTCTGGTCGCTTTTATAACTAGAAACTTGTCATAGTTTAATTTTATACTATTTATGGAAAATCAAAAAATAGTGAAACAATATACCATGCAGGCCCCTGGTTCGTATCAGGTCATTTCACGTTATGACTTGAAAATTCAGGTCAGGTCAGGTCAAAGTCAATTTTACCATCAGGTCGACCTGACCTGACCTGTCGTAAGCTATAATTGACATCGAAATCACCCCGAACGAACATTATCGTCAAGTCTTACTACGAATGGATCTTAGTAAAGGCATCAGTCCTGATAAAATGGCACCCTTATTTCTTCGAAATTGTGCTGATCTACTATCTCAACCTCTTTCGACCATCTATTCGACATCGCTATCCAGTTTAAGTTATCCAGAAATTTGGAAACTTGGTCATTTAACTCCGATTGTGGTGTTGTTTCTTTGCCGTTTGCATTAAATTGTTAGGTGTATTTCTTGGATAATAGCGGCAATTGAAATAATAACTAGTCTTTTTCTGCTATATTTCGAGTCTTATTTTCGACCCTTCTTCAGGCTTTAAAACTAAATCACTTTATAAAAAAATACATTAGAACATAAATAAATTTTGAATCATTTGCACATATAAATATCACAGAAAAACTAGTATTTTTTATAAAGTGATTTAGTTTTAAAGCCTGAAGAAGGGTCGAAAATAAGACTCGAAATATAGCAGAAAAAGACTAGTTATTATTTCAATTGCCGCTATTATCCAAGAAATACACCTAACAATTTAACTCCGATTCACATATCCGGCAATAAAGCAAACATCACAAACTACAGAGGTGTCAATGTTTCACCGAACCTTGCGAAAATTCTTCAGATCATCGTCCTCTCTCAAATAAAGTTCAACATCTTTCCTCACATATGTTCGACTCAACATGGTTTCTTCCAGGATGGAGAGTAGAATCGAACCTTCTCGAATTTTCTGTGCTGGCCCACGATTTCTTTGAAAGCGGCAACCGAATGGACACATTCTACGCGGACATTCACAAAGCTTTTGATGTAATAGCATACGTGTCTCTGCTGTTCAAGTTGATAGATGATAAGTATCGTTTGCTTAGGACTCCATAAACGGTTTCTTCGAGTGGTGCCGTAAAAATGGACTTGAATTGAACGAGGGTAAATGCAAAATTATGATTATATCTCACAAGCTTTCTCCAATCTAGGCTGATTACCAAATGAATGGCCAACCACTAAAAAGAGTTTACGAAGTCAAAGATATTGGGGTGACTTACAAAGACAGTCTCTCGTTCAATTTGCACCAAGAGTTTCTTGCGAAAAAAGGACAGTTGATGTTATCTTTTCATCAAACGAAAATGTTATAGCCCCGGTCGAACGTAGACACAACTAAGATGCTCTACAACTCAGTCGTTCGGTCCCATCTCGAATTCGCTAGCTCGGTTTTGTCGCCGTGATAACCATGTTCAGAAGTTTGAAAGTGTACAACGACAGTTTGTTTTATACGCCAAACCTAATCGATATGTCGATCCGAATGACGGAAGGTACCGGCTTCGTCCATACGTTTACAGGTACACGGATGTCGAATAGATGGTCGAAAGAGGTTGACATAGTAGATCAGCACAATTTCGAAGAAATAACGGTGCCATTTGATCAGGAGTGATGCCTTTACTAAGGTCCATTCGTAGTAAGACTTGACGAACATTATCTGGGGTGATTTCGATGTCAATTATAGCTTACGACAGGTCAGGTCAGGTCGACCTGATGGTAAAATTGACTTTGAATTTTCAGGTCATAACGTGAAATGACCTGATACGACCTGATGACCTGAAGTTGAATTTTGTTCTAAAATTAAGCTATTCTCAACTAAATCGTTTACACATTTTGACATGTAATATGTCTTTGGAAAAGTTTGAGAATGTGCACTGATACGTTTTTTCTTCATTAGGTTAGTAACTGATATTAGAAAATTTTTATCATCTAATAAATTCTCATTAGTTAGCTTTGGGTAATCGCTTATAGCCTACCACAAGTCATGTTTTAACTAAGTGTGCTAGATAGAAGGCGTTTGAATTGAAGCTAAGACGAATTCTGTGATCGCTGTCAATTTTCAGTACTAATTGGTGTGCGACGTTTTTGGTCAATTACTTTAATTCACGACCGAAAGTTTTACTTTTGAGTAAATTTGAATTTTGTAAAGTATCCCAGGAGTAACATTAGTAGAAGGAGTGCCAAAATTCGGTCTCTCTTGATATAATGTCAGTTTTCGCAGGAGTAGAATGAAATTTTCACTTCATTTCTAGAGAGTAAAAAAATATTTGTGTTGTTTTTAAATGAATTCGTTATCAAGAAATCAAGTTTTGGTAGAAAACAAGAAAATAAAAAATATCTTGCACTTTTAACTTTTTTTCTTCGGTCTTGAACGGATCACTCGAAATTTGCATCCCAAATTGGGGCTCTCTTTCCACAAATGTTACACACCTGCACTGTAAATGGAAGAAGAAGTTCATACAAAAACCGCAAAAAGCGTTTACGGCGTTTACTAAACAGTATGTGCTAGGGGAGCATTAATTGGTATGTATCATCATCGGTACAATTCCATTAGCATTGATTCAGAACGCCACTTGCGAGCCTCTTAAGACTAGTCGCGAGTATGCTACATCTATTTTTTCGACGCTCATCACTGATGTGATGTTTCTTTTGGTAAGAATCGAGATTCGTAAATGAAACAATGTTTCTTGTGGTAAGAGGGGGCTCGGATATGGCAAAGGCCCGCAAAATGCGTTTTACCATAACTGATATTAAACATTTTTTACATTTTTATTTTCATGCTGAAATCATTTCAGGTCAACCTGAAAATTTTCAGGTTTTGCTCACAGGTCATATCAGGTTTCAGGTAAGTTTTGACCTGACCTGAAAGTGACCTGACCTGAAATTTTTAGGTTGACCTGACCCGATAGTAAGCCTGAATGTCAATGTATCCTCTGTCATTTCTGGAATTTAGAAATGATTCCTGTAGACTGTGGCGAAGAACTTGGCGAACAGGTTGGCTTTCTCGGTGTCGCTCATCGCATGCTCGTCATTATAGTACATGGTCGCAGGGAATCCATTCATGATTTATCTGCGATGATAGACAATGACATCGATAACACGTATGTGCAGAAGAAAGAGTTCAAAGATTTTGATACGGTAATCTAATTAGTCATAAATTAATCTCATTTCCGATTTTCAAATGGAAATATCTAAATAAGCGTAGTCAAGAGTGTAACCGAAGACCATACTTAGACCTTCATCTTCACACGTTATTCTTTAACGCCTTTGACTTACTATCGCCATAATCCGTATCATTCGAGTTCTAAGATACAAAGGAAGGACACGGAAGACATAAGACCAGAAACAATTTCAAGATCAAAATATGGAAATAGTTTAAAAGTTGATTACGAAAGTCCTTCTTCTTACACACTTCTCAATTTTCTACACATCGAAAGTATTTCAGGAACATTGGGGTCTGCTACCTAAAGTACACTAGACTTAGGATCGACTTGGAGCATGATGTCTAGGGGTTACAATTCGACTATTCAGCTTTTTTAGACCATTATGCATCTGACGACCCTAGGAACCCAACTATTGAACCGATTTACGTAAATTATCTAGAACATATTCCGCGTGCGTTACGTGCTGAGATACATGTACTGACTTCCTAACGAAGGTCTGCATTCTTATGCCAATAAATTGAGAACGCCAAAAATGATGCAGTGGCGAGTAATTGCATGCCTAATACTTTTGGCTCGAGACTTCAGTTCTGAGACATTGAACGCAGAGTGGTGTCCGAATAAGATTTACCCGATTTATGTAGAAAAAACACGTTGGGCCCTAGTAGAGACTCAGTTTTTGGACCCTGGGTCAGTCCATAATCACAAACTCAAAAAAGTTTCTTCCATAAATTGTCAGGTATGCCCAGATCTTTCAAACAAAATAAAATTTATGAAAATCGGACAAGATTTAAACTTAAACGACCCTAGCTCGGCGACGGACGCCAGACTCAATTCCATAAAACATTTTTCAATTACCTTTTAGGGAAAAAAAGTTTTTGAAAATCGGTCAAGTTTTACTCAAGTTATCGCGTTGACAGACAAGCGGACGGACGGTCTAAAAATACAATAATTTGATCAAAAATCCGTTTGTCAGTCGGTCATTCTACGTTCTACAGAATTGAACGAGCGATAAAATCTTCAAAATGTGGACAGTACAATAAGCGGGATGTGATATTGACGGTCGATGTCTATAAATCGTGTGATTTTCAGAAAATTGCCAAGAAAATGAAAGATTTACTGGGGCCGAAGGTCAAGACCTGAATACAAGCAAATTGATAATGCTACGATTGCTATTGTAGATAAGTTTCTGGCTTCTCGTCCCAATAAGTAAATTTATTTATGTCATATTCATATATTTAAAACGTTTCATTCTAGATACTCTGATTTCCAAAATACTCTCACTTGCCTGATTGCTCTTCGTGTTTATATGATCACCGAAGATGATATTGATGAGGCAGCTTACCAAATTGCCGATACCTTCGAGCAACAATGGAAATTGCAAAGCATTTTTCGAAGTCTTCAGTTAAATGTGAAAAACAGAGTTGAACGAACAGGATAGATTGGTTGTAGATGAGGTAAATAGAGAACCGTCGTGGGAAGATTCGAGTGTCACTAACTTTTCCGTATTTCTACAGCACATAGGTTTTATGTACTGGGAAATGTGCAATCCGTCCCAAGAATTTACACGAGTTGATTTCATCTATTTTTTGTTAACTTTATATTTCCATCACAAGAACAATATTTCCGAAGTTTTTTCAATATTAAAGAATGGAGTGAGGATGCATCGCTGCTTAGAGAGATTGATCCGAATGGACCGCCTAAATTATACAAAGCGTGTGTGCTGTAATTGATCCAGGTAAATTGTGCAGATCTCACTCTCAATTATTTTCAACAAAAAGTTGGCTCATTTGTGGAAGCTGCAGGGAAAAATAACGGCTCATGGGTTACGATAGTCGGTAAAAAGCCACAAGTAAAAGACATTAAGTCAATGCTTGCTTGTTCCCAAGTTTATGTGTAAGATCGCAACTAATTTCAACCCGAAATTATTGCCTTGGTGTCGAAATAACTAAAAAAAAAAAATAACTAGATCCAAAATAACTATGAAAGATATAACAATCGTCAGAATAACTCAAGGATTAAACATCGAATGGACTAGAAGGATTAATGAAACAAACATGGAAAAATATAAATGGACAAATATATTGTTCTATAAATCGTTAGGGGGCAGCGGAATTGGGGCAGAGTCCCACGAACGTATCCGTGCGGTATGAAGCCTGTAAGGCTTGTGAGGCTCGCCTCAGGCGCGGGGGTCTAGGGGGCAGAGCCCCCTAACGATTTATAGAACAATATATTTGTCCATTTATATTTTTCCATGTATGTTTCATTAATGCTTCTAGTTATTTCGTCCATTCGACGTTTCATCCTTCAGTTATTCTGACGATATATCTTTCATAGTTATTTTGGATCTAGTTATTTTGTTTTAGTTATTTCGACACCAAGCCAATAATTTCGGGTTGGAACTAGTTGCGATCTTACACATAAACTTGGGAACAAGCAAGCATTGACTAATGTTTTTTAATTATGGCTTTTTACCGACTATCGTAACCCATGAGCCGTTATTTTTCCCTGCAGCTTCCACAAATGAGCCAACTTTTTGTTGAAAATAACTGAGAGTGAGATCTGCGTAGTATTTCCATTGAATTTAAATAAGCTTGCCACACCTATGCACAATTTACCTGGATCAATTACAGCACACGCTTTGTATAATTTAGGCGGTCCATTCGGATCAATCTCTCTAAGCAGCGATGCATCCTCACTCCATTCTTTAATATTGAAAAAACTTCGGAAATATTGTTCTTGTTATGGAAATATAAAGTTAACAAAAGATAGATGAAATCAACTCGTGTAAATTCTTGGGACGGATTGCACATTTCCCAGTACATAAAACCTATGTGCTGTAGAAATACGGAAAAGTTAGTGACACTCGAATCTTCCCACGACGGTTCTCTATTTACCTCATCTACAACCAATCTATCCTGTTCGTTCAACTCTGTTTTTCACATTTAACTGAAGACTTCGAAAAATGCTTTGCAATTTCCATTGTTGCTCGGTGGTATCGGCAATTTGGTAAGCTGCCTCATCAATATCATCTTCGGTGATCATATAAACACGAAGAGCAGTCAGGCAAATGAGAGTATTTTGGAAATCAGAGTATCTAGGATGAAACGTTTTAAATAAATGAATATGACATAAATAAATTTACCTATTGGGACAAGAAGCCAGAAACTTATCTACAATAGCAATCGTAGCATTATCAATTTGCTTGTATTCAGGTCTTGACCTTCGGCCCCAGTAAATCTTTCATTTTCTTGACAATTTTCTGAAAATCACACGATTTATAGACATCGATCGTCAATATCACATCCCGCTTATTGTACTGTCCACATTTTGAAGATTTTATCGCTCGTTCAAATCTGTAGAACGTAGAATGAGCTATCTTCGACTGACAAACGGATTTTTGATCAAATTATTGTATTTTTAGACCGTCCGTCCGCTCGTCTGTCAACGCGATAACTTGAGTAAAACTTGACCGATTTTCAAAAACTTTTTTTCCCTAAAAGGTAATTGAAAAATGTTTTATGGAATTGAATCTGGGCAATGTCAGCCCAGACGTCCGTCGCCGAGCTAGGGCCGTTTAAGTTTAAATCTTGTCCGATTTTCATAAATTTTATTTTGTTTGAAAGATCTGGGCATACCTGACAATTTATGGAAGAAACTTTTTTGAGTATGAGCTTATGGACTGACCCAGGGTCCAAAAACTGAGTCTCTACTAGGGCCCAACGTGTTTTTTCTACATAAATCGGGTAAATCTTATTCGGACACCGCTCTGCGTTCAATGTCTCAGAACTGAAGTCTCGAGCCAAAAGTATTAGGCATGCAATTACTCGCCACTGCATCATTTTTGGCGTTCTCAATTTATTGACATAAGAATGCAGACCTTCGTTAGGAAGTCAGTACAGGTGCCCATGTATCTCAGCACGTAACGCACGCGGAATATGTTGTAGATCATTTACGTAAATCGGTTCAATAGTTGGGTTCCTAGGGCCGTCAAATGCATCATGGTCTAAAAAAGCTGAATAGTCGAATTGTAACCCCTAGACATCATGCTCCAAGTCGATCCTAAGTCTAGTGTACTTTAGTAAAATGGTCAAGGATTAATCGTCGAAGGGACGCAATAACTAGAAGCATTAATGAAACAAACATGGAAAAATATAAATGGACAAGTATATTGTTCTATATATAGTTAGGGGGCTCTACCCCCTAGACCCCCGCGCCTGCGGCGAGATTCAAAAGCCTTGCAGGCGGCATCCCGCACGGATACGTTCATGGTGCTCTGCCCCAAACCCCGCTATTGGATCTGCCCCCAAGACCCCCCAATGGCGGGGTCTGCCGCCCCTCGACCCCGCTTTTCTTTTTTTTTTAATTTCACGTCCAGCGGCGCTCACAACAACTTCGACTATTACCAACTTTATGTACTAACAGAGCCTAAAAGACGCCTCCATATATGAATATTAAAATTTATTACTTTTCCAGCACTACCACTACATATATGTTCACTCAATACCCCACTTCATTACAAACGACCTGAATTTATCACAATTAACTACAATAGATTTTTTTTAATATTTGAAATTACGTAGTTATGCATCCAAATTACATTTTAGCCCACTCACACCACTGCAAAAAAAATCTGTTGTGGCAAATGAATAGCACTGCTAACACCAAACAGATATTCTTTTAACTGAAAATTTTCTGGTTCAACATAAGTTCTTAAAACAGTCATCAGTCGTTCAGCCAGCAATTCCTGCTACTTATTTTTTATGCCTGTCGGAACACCTGACATCATTTTCGCTAAAATAGTTTCACTAGCAATATCTTCCGAATGCCCTCGACAATGATAAAATTTTCGGATGAGTGTCAACCGATAGACATTCCACAGTTCAATTGAGAATAACGGCGACATAGACCTTTTCCGAACTTTGTGTCCTATCCATGTTTTTTCGATGTATTTTAGTTACGCTTGAACACCGAGGTCAACAGCAGATTTTCCTTTCCTTTTTTGCACGAAGAATTCGAAGTTGATTAAGGCCTTATATTGTTTTTGAACGTCTTTGGGTGGAAAAAATGCCAATGCGGCTAAACTTCTCATGTATTGAACGAACATTGAATCGTTGGCATAACTTTTTTGTAGACCATTTTGTTGAATTTGCCTGTAGATGCATTGGCAAAAATGAAAGAAACAGCCAAAAACATCCGCATCGGTAAACACGTCTTTAACAGCTTTAATTGCTGCCTGTTCAAAATCCGCCTTGACACGTTTAGGGTTCAATCTAGGTTCTAACTCCTTCAATTTTGAAAATATCAGCTCGTAAGTTAAATAATCCTTTCCGCAGGCGAGAACATACACCATTGGTAGAGCGGTGTTGCATCTTCGACTTTTAAAAAATTTGTTTCGATTGTACTAAACTGCTCTCACTAAAATTGTAACTGAATATTACCGTGTATAGTGTAGAATTGCTTGAAGAATGGCGGAACCGAATCAAAGGTCCCATCCATGTACCACTCGTCACAATAGCCAAAAAAGTTAAATTTGCGTTGGTGGCAAAAAAATCAGACTATTCTCATCAGATTCGTGGTAGAACAACAAAAATTTATCGCCTTTTAGCCTTGTTTTCAGTTTGTCTCCAATCGCTAGCTCAGTTAAGTTTTTAGGAGGCGATGAGTCTCCGCCATTTTTTCTTCCTTTTCCACGGACAATATGAGACAACGCCTTGTTACTTGGCAATTCAACTGCCAAAACAATAGCCTAAATGTCGCAGGTCGTCCCACGAATAATTTTTCTAGGGGCTTCGGTGGTTGTAGCCGCTTTTTGTCTCACCTGCGATAGAATTTTCCGGACGTGGCCAGTGCGTGCGCCTGGAGTGTGAGAATGATCAACACTTTTGTCGATAACTGTTCCAATTGTGTTTATTCTTTCGGGACATCTCACTGTAGCATACTTGTTAATAATGATCGTCAACGTGAGAACATTCCTTCGAAGTTATAAAACAGGACTAATTTTTGCACTTACTGAGTACAACGCCAATAGGTTTTGTTTTTGGACTTTCCGTATATGGCGTATTCGAACCCATTATGTAGGGCCACTTTTCAGGAAATTAAAACTTTCAACACAAGATTCCATTCAAACAAACTTCCGCGTATTATCAGCGATAGCGTCACCTCAAGCGATATCATTAATTTTGGAAGCGGACTTACGGACTGCGTCACACTCTACCTCTTAAGAGATTTTTGTTGTGATAACAGTCGTTTTGCGAGTTTCCAGTTGTTGTAACTAAAATTCATGTGAAAAGTCTTCTGAAAAAATTTGGCCAGGAATTCTTCTTAGAAAAAAGATTTTCTTCGAAAAAAATTCCTTCGAAAAAACTTGTCTTCGAAAAAAAATTGTGTTCCACACACTTCCCACATCATTCCACACACTTCCCACATACTTCACACATCATTCCACACACTTCTCACATTATTCCACACACTTCCCACAGCATCCCACACACTTCCCACATCATCCCACACACTTCCCACATCATCCCACACACTTCCCACATCAGTCCACACACTTCCCACATCAGTCCACACACTTCACACATCATCCCACACACGTTGTATTGCCTGCATTCAACCAAAATAAAAACACTTCATTCAATGATATGGTTTTATTGTCCCGTGCATTCGGTCTTTTTACAGACCATTTTCAAGGCTAAAACAACAAAACTGAATGAACAAAGTGTTCAAATTTAGATAATTTGAAGATTTCTCTTCGTTCGACTTACGTTAGATAGAAATAACCTAATATCACAACAAGAAAAACTTGAATTAAATTCAGTTCCTTTTCCTTAAATTATATTGGTGGTTCGTATTGCGATTTGGATTATTGTTATTGTTGACATTTTCAATATCAACCGCCAAAACATCTGTTGCATTTCAATTAACTGAATGTTGTATTGCTTGAATCGTCCACCAAATGAAAACCGCTTGTTTATCGATTCCAATTTATTTTATTGTTTTTATCCCTTGCATTCGATCCAGTAACGGATCATATTCATGGCTACAAAAACAATAATTATGGAAAATTAAACAAAACGATTCTCTAATTGAAGCTATAAAAAGCTTAACTGAACTTACGAGAACAATAATATCACAGATTTTTAACAAATTAACTAATTAAATTCTAGAAATTTATCACTTTCTTGACCGAAGATTGTATCTTGGCTGTGTATATGTGTAAATATGATTAGCTATCCATTCATTGACCAAACAACGATAGTCCACCAAACCAATCTGCAGGATGAGTCAGCGATCGTCGTCAACAATGCGCCACCGGAAAATGATGGAATTCCACAGACACCAGACGCCAATTCAACAACAGTCCCCGAACGGAAAATATTCGTTGGAATGACATACGTGGCGGGCTTATCAGAAAAACTGGCAAAGACAATCAAAAGAGTTGTTCCGAACCTGCAAATCGCTCCGAGACCAGTTTCCAAAGTTGGTGAAATGTTCACGAACATGAAACAAAAGCTGACGGCAGATCAACAATCCCTCGTAGTCTACAGAGTGAGATGCAAGATATGTTCCAAATTTTACATTGGTGAGACATCGTGGTGCCTATGTGACAGGTTCCGAACCCATAGGTCCGATGTCAAAAACATGACAAAAAATCCAAAGAAAACGGCATTGGTCAAACACGTGTTTGAAACTGGACCCAATCACCACGAATTTGACTATGATGGAAAAGAAATCTTGAAGAAAGTCAGGAAAAAAGGCGTCCTTAAAATTCACGAAGCAAACCAAATTATTTTACATGGTGAGAAAACAGTGAATTTTAAATCAGATGCAACGCACATCTCTCCTGTATTTTTCAACATCATAAAAAATAATGGTAAGCCTCCGAATATAAACCCTGCCGCACCAACTTCATACATAATTCCAGCAACAGATGTTTTGATAAGCAATGACACAGGTGGTGTCACAAACAATAACAATCGCAATACACAGCCAAGATACAATCTTCGGTCAAGAAAGTGATAAATTTCTAGAATTTAATTAGTTAATTTGTTAAAAATCTGTGATATTATTGTTCTCGTAAGTTCAGTTAAGCTTTTTATAACTTCAGTTAGAGAATCGATTTGTTTAATTTTCCATAATTATTGTTTTTGTAGCCATGAATATGATCCGTTACTGGATCGAATGCAAGGGATAAAAACAATAAAATAAATTGGAATCGATAAACAAGCGGTTTTCATTTGGTGGACGATTCAAGCAATACATTCAGTTAATTATTCGCTTCCCAACCAGCTATACAATATTTAAGTAAAAAAAAAAATGTTGCATTTCTTTCACCTGTTTCATATGACGTCGCTTGGGGTGGGTGTACATTTGGAAGTTTCGAGTTATTTTTGATGATGTTGTAAAAAACTGGTGTGATATGTGCTGCATCGGATTTAAAGTTGACCGTTTCGTTTCCGTGTAGAATGATTTGGTTTGCTTCATGAATTTTGAAAATCCCTTTTTTTCTCACTTTTTTCAAGATTTCTTTCCGAACGTAATCAAATTCGTGTCCCGTATCAACTACATGTTTGACTAGAGCCGTTTACGTCTGATTCATGAGTTCGAAACCGATCGCAGAGGCACCACGTGGTTTCGCCAATGTACCATTTATTGCATATTTTGCACCTTACCCGGTATACCACGAGCGATTGTTGGTCTATTGAAAGTTTTTGTTTCATGTCAGTGAAAATTTCACCGACTTTTGCTATCGGTCGCGGGGCAACTGTTAAATTCGGGGCGACTCTGGTGATGTCCTTTGTCAACTTTTCGGAGAGTCCACCTACATACGTCATGCCAACGAATTTTTTCGGTGTAGCAATGGTGGTCGAATTAGCGTTTGGTTCTCCCAGTTGTCCATTCGCTTGGGTTGTATTCATCGATTCATTGACCACAAAATTTACTGAATCGTTTATGGCAATCGTTTGGTTTATCACAGTGCTTTGATTGATGAATGGATAGCTGACCATGTTTTTTGTGTCATTGTGTTGAGCGGAATTAAGTACTTTTTTGACGATGTCTTGAATGGTCATGTCCGGAAAATTGTTTTTCTTCAGAATCCGGTGGGTGGTGGCTTTGTTTTCCTTATTGAATGTTGAATGGCTCAAAGTGAATACTCGTTTGACAAAAGCTGTTGCGGTGTTTAGAATCATGTTACTCGGATGTTTGGAATACCAATTCAGCAATCTATTCGATGCTATAGGTTTGTGGAACCATTTTGTTTTGATTTTATTGCCGCAATTGTAGACCGTCATGTCTAAAAGTTCGATCGATTTGTCACTTTTTTGTACTTCAACCGTGAACTGGACCATGGGGTCAAACGAGTTTAATTTGTCTAGGACAATTTGGATGGATTCTCGTTTGATGGCTGTCAAATGGTCATCCACATATGTAAACCAAAAATCGTGTTTGAGGTTAAGCTCCTGTAATGTTTTATCCACGATGTGATCTACAACTCTCTCCATAAGGATTGGTGCCAATGACGACCCCATGAACATTCCTCTATTTTGTCTATAGAATTTTCCCTCCTTTAGACATGACGGTCTACAATTGCGGCAATAAAATCAAAACAAAATGGTTCCACAAACCTATAGCATCGAATAGATTGCTGAATTGGTATTCCAAAC
>CM055404.1:67193833-67237192 GCA_029228625.1 Pseudolycoriella hygida | reverse complement strand
AAAAAATTTATATGGAAGAGCTTGCAAAAATTAGTACAAAAGCAAACTAAGCGGGATTCGGTAGGCCTTAGGTACCTGAATGACGTCCAAAAAGTCCCCCTAGATATTTTGCGAGTGACTCGAGAAAATCGGAAAAATCCGAAAAAAGTGAGGTCAAGTGTAACGTTTTTTTCGTTGTTCAAAAATGTCACAAAAATGTATTTTTCCCTTATTCCACACATCCCAACGTTTTCAACGATGTATCAAAATAAAATTTTGGTTGTTTTTTACCCGAGATATGAATTTTCAAAGTCAAAATTTCATGTAAAATTTGACCTCTGCGAAAACTTGTTTTGACTTTAAACCGCCATTCCCAAAATAGGTATCTCTAAATTTTTGATGTTAGTGACTTGAAAACATCTTTGGACTATGCTGAACACTTCCTAAGAAGTATGCTATAACTTTCCACCTCATAGAAAAATTTTCCTGGAATGTCGAAAATTTCCTTGCACGGTGAAAAATGTCAACGAGACCAAAAATTATATGCAAAATATTCGTTGTTTGAACAACGAAAAAAACGTTACACTTGACCTCACTTTTCTCGGATTTTTCCGATTTTCTCGAGTCACTCGCAAAATATCCAGGGGGACTTTTTGGACGTCATTCGGGTACCTAAGGCCTACCGAATCCCGCTTAGTTTGCTTTTGTCCTAATTTTTGCAAGGTCAAAAGTTAATAAAAAATGGCGAATTTTCAGAATTTCTTTTTCTTTTGACATTTCTACAAACAGTGTGACAGTATAGCATTTTCTTTACTGGGCCAATGTTAACGTAAATGTGGAAGAAATGTGGAATGAGTATGTGAACGTTTTATGAAAAAAATTGAACGCCATGGCTCCGGAGAATGTAACATAACACTATCGAATCTGTAGCAACAATTAATTTTCAACTTGAATGAAATACAATCTTTTTTACTAAATTGTTAAATTGATGGTAAAGTAATTTTCGAATTATTTTTGAACACCAATCTCTTTCATAATATGAGTTCCATTTGGGGAAAATACATGACGATCATTTCCACAATGAAGAAAAAAGAATTGTGTTTTGTTTCGTCCGCTTATAATTAAACAATTTCCCCGAAGCCTATTGAAGGAGGACATCTATAAGTGCGCAATTTACATGGACGTTTTATCCAAAAAACAAATGGCCCTAACAGTACCGTGATACTGAAAAAATAATTTTTTTAAGCAAGGAAATCAGCGTTTACCACGCAGTTTGTGAATTTTTTGGGATATACTAAACTAAATATTTTTTCATAGTGATTTTTAACGGCTGTTATTAGTAGTGTGCAACAGTTTCAGTGCGCAAAGCAATATTTTTTTTTCTACAATTTACAATTCATCTGAAAGGTAACCATCACTTTATTACTTCTTATGAATAAATAAATAAAGAAATGAATATTGCAAAAAGGATTTAAATTGTGAAGAAATATTCTGTGCATTTGGTGTGGAATGTGAAATAACGGTGTTCCTATGTGCATTCTTTCAAACAATTGTCTCAAGCTCAAAATTCTCTTATGCTTTGTCAGCTGATATCAGTTTTGTGATTTTCGGTTCTTCTGCCTATGTTTCTGTGAAGTGTGTTAATATAACCCAGGGAGTTTTCCTGAATCGACTCAGGACAAAGAAATACTTAGAGGCCGTCTACGTGCCAATTGGTGCAGTGACCTCAGTGATCACCTGCTTCGATTGCCCCTAAGTAATGGTTTCATTTAAGTTCATTTCAATTTAATCAGTTCGATTTAATGAGTTTCACTGACTAAGGCTTTCAACTGCGACATTTATATCAAATAAACATAATTGATCTATTCCCATTACTGTCATTCATATTAACTCGCGAAACAAAAGAAGAGAAGACACAAAGGTAAAATGTGATAGTTCGAATTGTGTTATAGCGGATTATCTGAAATCAAATTGAATCATAAATCCCCGGTTTGAGTGCTCCTATCACAGAGCAACCTATGTCATTTTCCATTAATCCGATACCCATAACCTGTAAATCATGAAAAGCTGTAAGGAGAATTAATTTCAACTGAATTAAGTCGGACTATGTTCCCTGAAACGATAAAATCAAAAACTTTCAGGATATGGTGTAAAGAGGGCGAAAGCGCGCGTAAATGCTTTCGAATTAATTTTAATACAAGCTCTTCTTTCCCATACAAAATATGGAATTCCAAACTCGCCACATCAAGTCAAAATATTAAAAGTCATTCTCTTCTCCCAATACGTGAGAGCAGAAGGTACGAAGGGGAACGAAGTTCCTTTATAAAATCTTCGACACGCACACCTCGACTGCACACTCAACATGGGTCTCTTGAAAGAATGAAATACAAAACATGCACGCTTCAATCATTTCTCTATCCTCCATATGTGAGAGGGAGAATATTGAAGGTTCACGAACTTTACCGTGTAGAATCATCGGCACACTTTCGTTATTTATACTCATGTTATGGTTCGTACAGGAGAGAGAAAAATTACCCCAAGAAGCATGATTATTATCCAACGAATATTTCCCCTGCGTGTGTAATATTCACTGGAAATTTACTCTATGTGTTGTTGAAAATATACCATGTCTTGACCGATTATGGCAAAAATAGGAAATTTACACACAAACAAAAAAAACGAAATTTCCCCTCTTTATTAAATCACCATGTTAATCGAAACTATGGCTCGTGCAATCAGAAAGATTCACAAACAAATTGTTGCTCCTCCTATAAAAATTCCCCAGTTTACGTTGCGTGTTGGCGCTCCAAGTTTAAAATCCCATCTAGATTGAACCCAACCCTGCCCGCGTCAGATATCCCAGCATCTAAATTAAGTTGAAAGAGTCATAGGAGTTTTAATTATCAATTCACAGACCTAGCGTCCGTAATTTCTCCCTAATTAAAAGAAAAAATTTAAAAGTTTCGCGGTCATCATTGACAATTGAAAGTCAATTTAATTGCAAATTTAATTAAGTTAGAAACATTTGTGAACGAAAGTTAATTTGTAAAAATTCGGAAAATCTGTGAGTATAAAAAACGTGTTTACACATCGAGCGATTTTAAGAAATTCTCTTCCTTGTGAACAGATTACGAATCAAAATTAATTTACTTAAAGAGACCGCTCCTGTAAACAGGGCAACAAGTTGTGTCAAGTCTCACTCTAGGTTATCGTTCAACACACGTTTAATTTGAAGTCCGAAGAAAATTACCAAAGTAAGAAACAATTGTATTTGATGAAATTGAATTGTAGAAATTAAAGTTGTTTTAGGTAATTTTAAGCAGTTGTAAAATAAAACACGAAAGATTAAATCTTGGGCCAAAATAAAAACACCAGAAATAGAGGTGGGTCTGCCAAGAGGAGAGTGGAGGCCACCAAAACTAATACAATGGCAGGATCCTTAGCCTCCATGCTTTCTAGGTTAAAAGTATCTCACGAAGGGAAAGCTTCCAGTAAGCCATCAACCACGCAGAAGAGGGTCCGTAGCGCAGGGGAGTCCCTTACCCAAGACAACCCGGGAAAGATTATTAAATTAGGGGTTGTTTCTTCGCCGTTGGAGTTAAATGTTGAGTTATACTTCTTGGACTATAGCGGCGTAGGAAAAATAAACCAAATGTTGTTTCTTCTATGCTATATTTCGAGTCATTTTGGACTCTTCATCAGGCTGTTTTGATCACAGAATTTCAAAAGGTTAATTAAATTGATTATATACAAATTATTTAAACTATTTAAAAATTACCTTCATATCAAATAATAAATTTTAAAATATAGAACATAAAAAACAATGAAAATAAATTAATAAACGAATGACTTTCTTGCACCTAAACATATGTGATATGTTTAGGTGCAAGAAAGTCATTCGTTTATTAATTTATTTTCATTGTTTTTTATGTTCTATATTTTAAAATTTATTATTTGATATGAAGGTAATTTTTAAATAGTTTAAATAATTTGTATATAATCAATTTAATTAACCTTTTGAAATTCTGTGATCAAAACAGCCTGATGAAGAGTCCAAAATGACTCGAAATATAGCATAGAAGAAACAACATTTGGTTTATTTTTCCTACGCCGCTATAGTCCAAGAAGTATAACTCAACATTTAACTCCAACGGCGAAGAAACAACCCCTAATTTATGCACATTGGACAAACTACAAAATGTTTTTGACCTTTTTTCAATGGATCAGCACTGTTTTTGGTGCACATGTGACGCTTTTACTAAAAGAGAAAGCACATATCAATGACAGATTAACCCAACTTAAAAATCGACGTATTTACTTAACAAAATGCAGACAAATGGACATTATTCCCAATTGCATCAGGACGAAGTGGAAACATCTAGATATTAAACATATGGAAGAGAAATTGGAGAGATGGAAGAGCAAGATTGAAAATGAACTACTAAATATCCTTATAGCAGAAACTAGCGCTGAAATTAGTACTTTGTATAAGAGATTGAATTTTATTGACAAGAAACTCAAGGAAAAAATTCCACCACAAATTTTGGAACGTTTTAATGAATCTCAGAGAAGCAAAAATGAGAGGAAGTTTAATGACACTAAGGAGAGGCAACGGAGAAAATTTGACAAACTGGTAGATGAGAAATTTGAACATTTTATCAAAATGGTTAAACCGAACTGGATACAAAATTTATCCGATACAATCATCCCTGTACATGTCAATTGCATCTTGAGCTTAGGACCGAAATTTGGGCTCCCGTACGAATTTAAAAAACTGCCGATTATTAAAACCTTGTCAGCCGTGGAGAATGCCCTGTATAATAATCCAGCAGCAGACGAAATTAGGAGCAAGGTTATAAACATTACTAGGAACTTTCTCAACAACTATAGGAGAGCGAATAATTCAGACAAATTTCTCTTGATGATGGTGAACAAAACAAGAAAGTTTCTAAAGGACAACAAACAAATAGTCGTTATAAAGTCAGACAAATGCCACAAGACTGTTATTCTTAACAAATCAGACTACGGAAAATCTATGGAGAAATTACTTAGTGACAACGAGACATACAAGAAGACAAGAAATGATCCAACAACGAGAATCGAAAAACTGGTAAATAACATGCTTAAATACTGGAGAATGACGAACCGAATTGATGATCAGCATGAGAAATTTCTTCAAACACATAATAGCGTCCCCCCAGCAATTTATGGCCTGGGCAAGCTACATAAATGGAAAAATGGTGAGTTATTGCCACTTAGACCTGTTGTAGCCACGGTACAATCGCCTACCTATAAAATTAGTGAAATCATTTCAAAATCTCTCAGCAAGATCATACACGAATCCCCATATAGAATTAGAGATAGTTGGCAATTTAGTAGAACTATCAAAGGTGAGACGATTCCGAGAGGGTACAAAATGTTTTCATTAGACGCTACATCCTTATTTACGAACATCCCGAAAGATCTCTGTATTAAGGCAATAGAAAAACGATGGTGGAAAATAAGTAAACACACATTCCTATCGAAAGGACAATTCATTGATGCGGTTAAATTGATAATTGACGAATCCTATTTCAAATATAACGACACCTACTATCTGCAATTAATGGGCGTAGCGATGGGTAACGCAATCTCAGGTTTTTTGTCAGATTTAGTTATGGAAGACCTTGAAGTGTCCGTGTTGAACAACTTGCCTTTCATTATACCATTTTATCGAAGATATGTTGATGATATCTTGGTCTTTGCCCCAGAAGACAAAATAAATCATTTAGTGACTGTTTTTAACAATTACCACCCAAGACTCAAGTTCACTGTCGAGGAAGAAAAGAACAAATCAATCAACTTTCTTGACATGACACTCAAGAGAGATGAGTTGGGTAACATAACAACTGAGTGGTACAGGAAAGAAATTTCGTCTGGACGATATATGAATTTTGAAGGGCACAATCCAATTACACATAAGAGGGATGTAGCCAATGCTATCGTGGATAGAGCCATAGCCTTCACCATACCAGAAGCACGCCCAAATAGCATAAAAACTGCGAGTAATTTGCTAATAGATAATGGTTATCCCAAGAAATTCGTCAACAAAACTGTGAAAGATAGGGTTAACAAATTCTATAATGGAAAAAATTTGAATAAAGACCGGAGAAAAACTAGATATATTGCAACACCGTATGTACCAGGTTTATCTGAGAGAATCAACAAAACAATGCGTGAATATGACATGGCACTAGGGTGCAAATCGGAAAATAACATAGGGAACTTATTTTCCAGAACCAAATACCACATGCCAAATGACATGAAGTCCAAGGTCATTTATAAAATCAACTGTTTAGACTGCCCTGGAAAATATCCGGGCCAAACAAAACAAAGAATCAAGAACAGAACGAGTAAACATAGAAGTGACATTAAATTAAAAAAGACGACTGAAACGACCGGACTAACATTACACGCTTTGAAAGAAAATCATAATTTCGACTTTAAAAATGTCATCATCTTAGACCACATCCCTAATTTTTATCAGAGAGCCATTGCGGAAAAAATGCACATTTGCAACACCGAAAATGCTGTTAACCTTCTAAGCGACACGCACGGGCTGCATGAATCTTATGTAAATTTATTTAAAAAGAAATGATCTCAATGACTGCCCATATGATTTATCGAAATTAATTAACCGATTAAGGTGAAATTAAAAAGTAAAAAGGACAACAAATTATTGCTTCGTCATCATCTGTCTGTGATATGTTTAGGTGCAAGAAAGTCATTCGTTTATTAATTTATTTTCATTGTTTTTTATGTTCTATTTTTAAAATTTATTATTTGATATGAAGGTAATTTTTAAATAGTTTAAATAATTTGTATATAATCAATTTAATTAACCTTTTGAAATTCTGTGATCAAAACAGCCTGATGAAGAGTCCAAAATGACTCGAAATATAGCATAGAAGAAACAACATTTGGTTTATTTTTCCTACGCCGCTATAGTCCAAGAAGTATAACTCAACACAACCCGGGAAAGATGGCCAAGACTCGAACACCTCCAGTCTCCAACCGAGAGCAAACTTCCACGAGATCAGACAGAGCAGTTAGCTCACAGCAAACTTTCGCATCCCGTGCGAGACTAACACTTAATCTTAAAGTTTGTCTCACCGACCGTCCTCCCACCACTAGAGATGTCAACGCCATTAGGTCCCATCTCAATAGCGAAATAGAGCGGAGCATTATTAATGGAACTTTCGCCCCGATTTTTAATGACTGTTATCCTGGTAAGGACGGGCTATACACAGTATGCTCGGATGCAGCCTGTGCGGAATGGTTGAAAAAAATGGCCGATATTGAAGTCCCAGGTATACGTTCCAAACTAAAAATTCTCAACCATGACGACCCACCACCAGTGTCAGCAACGCAAAACCAAGTCAGGGTGGTAGTTACCCTACCCACGCGTATGACGAATGAATTCATTCTTAACGCCATGGCGAAGCTGAACCCGAATCTAAACACAGAAAAATGGCAGATCTCCACCCGACGATACAAAGGTGCAATCAAATCGACTCTGTTTATGCGAATGGGCAAGGCATCCTTTGGAATCATTGAAGGTCAAGGTGGTCAGATCAACTGGATTCTGGGTAAAATGGGAGTAAATATAGAAAGAAACGCGAAACCCAATCATGGGAATTTTTCCACGAGGGAGTTTACTCCTTCGAGAGCTGGAAACCCCAATAATGGGAATCGTTAGTCCTCACCATCTTCTTCGGAAGTATTGGAAGTTACCCATTCTAGACTAGGGCTCACCCGTAAGAGAGGGTCCAGCAAATCGGGATTGAATCATAACAATGGACAGTAAAACCAAAAACAAAAAGCAAAAAAACGCAAGGATTAGTCCGTTGGGTCCTATCTCAACGAACTTAGAACTCGCGCAAATTAATCTGCTCCATTGCAAAAAGGGCACGTACAACTATTGTCATGGACTAAAAATGGAGCAAACAGATATATCCTTAATCCAAGAACCTTGGGTCAGAGGAAATAGAATACATGGTTTTGGTAAACTAAACAACAATAACAGGAACGGCACCAGACCGAGAGCGGCCATCCACGTCTCGGAAAATCTTAACGCAATGATACTAAATCAATTTTAGAATGACGATTTAGTGGCGGTCAGGATTAGTGGTGAAAGCTATAATAATGGAGACTATATTGTTGTATCAGTCTACATGCCCTATGACTTAAACATTAACCCCCTCCCCCGGGCCCCCACTTAACTAAAGTTGTAGATTACTGTAAGCAGGAAGGCATTCCCATTATTGTAGGTGCGGACACAAATGCACATCACACTATATGGGGTAGTAATGACACAAACAGTAGAGGGGAAGATTTAGTCAATTTCTTAGTTACGACAGACCTAATGATAGCAAATAAGGGAAGAAAACCAACATTTGTCAACTCGGTCAGAAAGGAACGCATAGATGTTACTATGATATCCTGTAACCTGGCGGAGAAAATTCACTCATGGGAAGTGACAGATGAAGTAACTCATTCAGATCACAAACTTATCAAGTTTCGTCTTAGAGGGTCATTCCCGGGTAGAAAACCGTACAGGAACCCGAGAAGGACAAATTGGACTCCTATAGACAAGAGCTCAAAGAGGAACTAAATAAATGAACGCTACACAACAATGGAGGGGTTGGAAGCGGCAAATCAAGGGCTTACCTCAGCGATGTTGAAAGCCTATCACTCTGCATGTCCCCTATCCCATCCTAAACCCCTCTATAAGAACCATATTTGGAGTAAATCTATAGAGGAAAAAAAGAGGGAACTTAGGAAGGAAAATAACTTAGAGGAAAATAGGGCTACCTATAGGACCCTCCTCAAAGAGTATAAAGAAACCTTAGTCAAACATAAGCAAAAAACCAAAGAGAAATTCTTTGAGGAGGCGAACTCGATACCGGCTTATGCGCGTGTCCACAAAATTTTAGCCAAAGATCCGGCCGTTCAGGTAGGCTCTTTGCTCAAACCAGATGGAAGTTACACCGCAAACGGAAAAGAAACTGCTGAACACCTCCTTGAAACTCACTTCCCGGGTAGTACCAAGGGTAAAGGTAAAGGTAAAGAAGAGGCCAATCCAGAAAACCTAATTAGGAATACACCAAGTAGGGATAATTGGAAGTTCGCTGGAAAGTTGACCAAAAAAGGAAAAGTGAAATTTGCGATTCACAAATTTCATTCCTTTAAGTCAGCTGGACCAGATGGCATATTTCCAGCCCTACTCAAGGAAGGCATGGAACTACTTCTCCACCGAATGATCGGCATTTTCAAGAGTTCCATTGCACTGTCTTACATTCCTAAGGACTGGGAAAGAGTTAGAGTTGCCTACATACCTAAACCTGGGAGAACGATTCACTGCGAAGCTAAAGACTTCAGGCCCATTAGCCTAATGTCCTTTCTGCTAAAGACAGTGGAAAGGCTTCTTGACTTTTACCTGAGGAAGGAAGTCCTAAGGAATTTCCCACTTCACGTTAACCAGCATGCTTATCAGACGGGTAAATCCACAGATACGGCGCTTCATCAAATGACCCAAAAAATCGAAAGCATTCTGGGAAACAAAGAAGTGGCCTTGGGCTGTTTCATGGATATTGAGGGAGCTTTCGACAATACAGGGTTTGACGTAATTGAGAAGTCAATAAGGGAAAGACACACGGAGGACATTGTTGTGAGATGGATTGTAAGAATGCTGGGATGTAGAACGGTGGAAGCCAGCGTTTGTGGCACCACAACCAGTCTGGGAGTCACCAGGGGTTGTCCTCAAGGGGGAATACTATCTCCTATACTTTGGTGCATGGTAATAGACTCCCTCCTGGTCAAACTCAATCAATCTGGAATTTTTACCCAGGGATACTCAGATGATGTCTCAGTCATCATCGGAGGAATGTGCCCGACGACCTTGGGGAATCTGATGAGATATGTGCTAAAAGTAGTTGAAGAATGGTGTAAGGAGAAAAAGCTCCGAGTAAATCCGGGAAAAACTAAATTGATTCTTTTTAAAGGAAAAAATAATATTAATGAACTGGATCTCGGAAGCTTTAGACTCTTTGGGGAAATACTCAACCTAAGGGTGACGGTAAAATACCTAGGGGTCACCTTCGACCATAGGATGACCTGGATAATGCATCTAATTGACAAGCTAGATAAGGCTATTAGTACCTTCTGGATGTGCAGAAATGCCTTCGGAAGAACCTGGGGTCTATCACCAAGAGCCATATGGTGGATTTACACAGCGGTAGTTAGACCTATGCTCTGCCATGGGTGCATTGTCTGGTGGCCTAGAGTAGAGATAGGGATAGCAAAAAAAGGGCTAGATAAACTCCAGAGGCTAGCATGTTTGTGCATGACTGGGGTGAAAGTCAGTACGGCCACAAGAGCCCTAGAGGCACTTCTTTTTATCCCACCGCTCGACCTATATGCAAAATCTACAGCTTTTAGCTCAGCTCTTAATATCCAACCAGACCAGATCTCGACAATCTTGATGCTGGAGGACAATTTTAGGTGTGTCATACCGAGTAGGGAAGAATGGTTAGGTGTGGAAAAATCTATCCCCCAGTGGATGGCCTAGTGAGCTACACAGACGGATCCAAGAAAGACGGACTGTCTGGGGCAGGTTTTATCAGTGATGAAGTCGGGATCAAAGGGTTCATACCTTTGGGATACTTCACCACGGTTATGCAAGCAGAGCTCCTAGCGATATCTGAACTGGTTAGTACCGATACTTTCAAAAATCTTCAGCACAGAAGACTGTATATTTGCTCGGATAGCCAAGCCTCAATTGAAGCCCTGGAATGCCCCATGGTCAGTTCGGCCACGGTGCTTCAATGCAAGGAAGGTCTCAATGACCTAGGCAACAATAATAATGAGGTTACAATTCTATGGGTGCCGGGTCATTCTGGCATTCAAGGGAATGAGAGAGCCGATGAATTAGCAGACAAGGGGGCAAACGAACGCCCAATAGGGCCAGAGCCCTTCTGCGGCATAAAAATGAAAGGAAACGCATCATTAAAAACTGGCTCGAAGAGCAGCACCAGAGAGTCTGGAACAGGTACGAAGGGGGCAAGCACACAAAAATTTTCTGTAAGGTTCCTCTAAGGAAGTTGAATGAATGAATGAATGAATGATTTCTTTATTTAGAATAACTTTCCATTTAACAACTAATACATCACAGTTAATTAATACTAAGAACTCAGCACCTGGTTTACCACATAAATCTTCAGTGACTGTTTACTGAACCTTGACAGACCTAACATTAAGAGAGTAGTTGAGGTCCTGACAGGACATTGCGGCCTAAACAAATACCTCTCTGTTATAGGATATGCAGAAAACCCTAAATGTGACTGTGGATATGACGAGGAAACGGGTTTCCACATTATTAGTGACTGCCCTAGATATAGGTATTACAGACAAAGAATCCCTGGGTAAACCAGAACTAGGATTAAATGATTTAACCATTGACAAAATTAAAGTACAAGACCTGGCCTTCTTCCTTAATAAGATTGGTAGGCTGGAATAACAACTGGAACTGACTGGCATAGATATGACATTAAAAGGATTGAACACAACACACCGAAGATCGGACAATACAAAAATCACACGGAGATGACTTTCACATACTTATTCATATACATATTCACATTCATTTTTACAAAATTGTTTTAATTTCTTTCTTTTCTCTGATAGCGTTGTATTGCTTGGATTTTTTGACCAAATTTTAGAGTGCACGAACTAAATAAAAGGGAATTTTACTTCCAATCTTTTATGAAGGGCACTATATAAGGGACGAAACAATGGACAAAATAAATGCTGATTTCTGCGTATCACGCCCTCACATACCAGAGTATGCGATTTCATCAGTACACCTATGTCATGACTATGTGTATATCAGCATACATAAAGGTAGAATGACTTACCATTCGAATTACCTTCGCTTAAATACACTTGTTTCTAAACAGTTTATTTGTTAATTTTGTTGAAGCCCAAGACTTCTTTTCGATAATTTTGTTTACTAGATTTTTTACTTCTAGCAACAATTTTAAAAAAAATCCAAGCGATACAACGCTATCAGAGATTTGAGTACTATGACCAGCAATACAACATAGTCACAAAATTTATTTGGTGTTATTGGAACAAGAACACCGCTATTAATACCTCCAATATTAATAGCCATAAAATGAAACAAGAAAAGCCTAACTATGCTTTTAAACTGTTCTTTGTGAGAGATAGAACTAAGCGTTATGGTGTGAGAGACCTAATACATTGCTGGATGTGGCGAATCCAGTATCAAAAAATCATGGTTAAATTGTTGCTAGAAGTAAAAAATCTAGTAAACAAAATTATCGAAAAGAAGTCTTGGGCTTCAACAAAATTAACAAATAAACTGTTTAGAAACAAGTGTATTTAAGCGAAGGTAATTCGAATGGTAAGTCATTCTACCTTTATGTATGCTGATATACACATAGTCATGACATAGGTACTGATGAAATCGCATACTCTGGTATGTGAGGGCGTGATACGCCGAAATCAGCATTTATTTTGTCCATTGTTTCGTCCCTTATATAGTGCCCTTCATAAAAGATTGGAAGTAAAATTCCCTTTTATTTAGTTCGTGCACTCTAAAATTTGGTCAAAAAATCCAAGCGATACAACGCTATCAGAGATTTGAGTACTATGACCAGCAATACAACATAGTCACAAAATTTCTTTCTTTGTTCAAATTTCATGATATTTGTTAAATAAACGAAGAAAGGAGGGGGCAAGGGGACAGAGGACTAATCGTCTAGGTTCCTGTCAAACCTAATAGTTTGACCCCCCTCACACCTTCAATCTAATCTAATCTACTGGGCCAATGTTAACGTAAATGTGGAAGAAATGTGGAATGAGTATGTGAACGTTTTATGAAAAAAATTGAACGTCATGGCTCCGGAGAATGTAACATAACACTATCGAATCTGTAGAAACAATTAATTTTCGACTTGAGTGAACTACAATCTTTTTTACTAAATTGTTAAATTGATGGTAAAGTAATTTTCGAATTATTTTTGAACACCAATCTCTTTCATAATATGAGTTCCATTTGGGGAAAATACATGACGATCATTTCCACAATGAAGAAAAAAGAATTGTGTTTTGTTTCGATCAAATACTGCCATTCAAAAATTAATTAGTTTTTGCTTACATTTTTAAGCAACGCAAATTCCATAAAATTTTTTACCATGTTCGACGTTTCCTTCGTTGTACGAAAAATGTTCCCACGCGACGATCGAGCCGCCGTTCCATGAAGTATATTTCGTATGTGTGGTGTGTGTGTTAGTTTTGAGGCTATGAGTTTTGACAGAGAGAAACAAACGTTTATTTGTTGTCAGTACTTTTCGTGACCGACATTTTTGTTAGTACACTTTAACTTTCTTGTAAACTAAGTGATTCAAACAACAAGATGGAAAGTTCAGCTCGTCCGCTTATAATTAAACAATTTCCCCGAAGCCTATTGAAGGAGGACAGCTATAAGTGCGCAATTTACATGGACGTTTTATCCAAAAAACAAATGGCCCTAACAGTACCGTGCAACGTAAGTTGATACTGAAAAAATAATTTTTTTAAGCAAGGAAATCAGCGTTTACCACGCAGTTTGTGAATTTTTTGGGATATAAGCAAGAGAATTCTGCAAAAAATTGATCTGGCCGTCAAAAACTCGAGACTGAATTTCAACCGATTTGTAATTTCACTAATTCTTTCCACGTCTTTAGACTCGTACGAAGATACCGAGGTATTTGCGAATTTTCTGAGCCAATGCGAAATATTATTTTATTTAAAAGCCACTCACAATTCTTCATCCTACTTCCAATTGTTTAACAAAAAACGAAAAAATAAAAGTGCTGATTTCGTCCTTTACGACTCATCAGTACACCTTGTCTTAAGACCATGTGTATATCAGGAACGATGGCCATAGAATGATACTCAGACTATGTCAACTCGCCTTTTATACAATCCAGACCCTACGATTGGATGCATGCCATTTCGTTTGAACAATTTGGAAGTAAAAGAATTGTGAGTTTGTTTCGGATACTTTCGATTCGATTCGATTTCGGTTAACGACGAAATCAGCACTTTTAGTTTTTCAATTTTTGTTAAACAATTGGAAGTAGGATTAAGAATTGTCAGTGGCTTTTAAATGTTGACACGAGCGGGTGGACTTTAAATCTGCCGAAGGTACAGCAGCCATAGTAAAATATTACTTCTTTGGGTGCAATTGTACCAAAACGAGAGTTTTCTCAATTTTTACCTCCATTATTTTATTGCAATAGCGACGATACATCGAATGTTAGGGCACAGCAGTCGTATCAATTGTTTTGATGTTTTTTTAATGATAAAGTCTCAGAAAAGTCAAAGCCGACAAGTTTCTAATTTATCATACGAATTTACAATACAAATCAGAAACTTGTCGGTTTTAGCTTTTTCGTTGCTGTATTTTGAAATAAATTTGAAATAACTTTGAATGTCTGTCACATTTAGTGACATTTAGGCTGTAGGGTCCATAGAAATTGCCTGATTATTGCTACTCGAACGCACACGGTATTTTTTCACAAATAATTCTCTAATGGTGGGGTTTTCTTTGCTGTGTTGTAGAGAAAATTGATTGTAACATTTTTGCCCATGGAAGTATGGGACGGAGGAGGGTCTTCACAGCCGACGTGTCACCAATTTTATAGAATTGGGAACAGCACGTGTCCGACATGTCGTCGGAATGTAATTGGCGATACAGATTCGCGATCAGAGGTTAATCGACAACAGGTGTTTAGATTGCCAGCGATGAGAATGCGTCGATAATAATTATTTAGCTACCACGGGCTTCTCTGGAAATCGATTCGGACGGTGCAGACGGTGCAAAGTGTCCGGAGCCAAATTTTGGACAGCTATAAGTTATTTTATTGAATACGCGCAGTGCTTCCCCTTAAAAATTATTAATCTAGTGATATAAGTTAAAACTAGTCAAACCCCCCCCCCCCCTAGGATCTACGCAGGCTTTATCATTTTCGCTTCAACATTAACGGGTAGGTTACGTAGTCGAAACCCCCGCCCCTAGGGGTTACGCAGGCTTTATCATTTTCGCTTGTTGTCTATTCAGAGAGTCAAAGCATATTTTTTTTTCGTTTTAAATAATGATGCGCAGTGTTTCATGTCATTAAATCACTTCGTTAATATTACCGCTAATAATACTAAAATCGAAGTGGGCGAGAAAGGTACTATAAATCAAGATAATTTCTTTGCCGCAAAATTACTCCACTTCCCCCTTATACCACTTGCCCCGTATTCCACTTCCTCCGTGGAACGTATGCAACGTTCCCCGTATTCCACTTCCCCCGTATTCCACTTACCCCGTATTCAACGTTCACCACGTTCCAAGCTCCCCGTATTCCAAGTTCATCGTATTCAACTTTCCCCGTGTTCCAAGTTCCCCGCATTCTATTTCCCCGTATTCCACTCCACCGTATTCCACTTCCCCCGTATTCCACTTCCCCCGTATTCCACTTCCCCTGTATTCCACTTCCCCCGTATTCCACTTCCCCCGTATTCAACGTTCACCGTTTTCCACTTCCACCGTTTTCCACTTCCACCGTATTCCACTTCCTCCGTATTCCACTTCCCCCGTATTCAACGTTCACCGTATTCCACTTCGCCCGTATTCAAAGTTCACCGTTTTCCACTTCCACCGTATGCAAAGTTCACCGTATTCAACTTTCCCCGTATTCAACTTTCCCCGTATTCCAAGTTCCCCGTATTCCACTTCCCCCCTGTTCCACGTTCACCGTATGCAACGTTCCCCGTATTCAACTTTCTCCGTATTCCAAGTTCCCCGTATTCCACTTTCCCTGTATTCAACGTTCACCATACGCAACGTTCACCGTATGCAACGTTCACCGTATGCAACGTTCACCGTATGCAACGTTCACCGTATTCCAAGTTCCCCGTATTCCACTTCCCCCGCATTCCACTTCCCCCGTATTCCACGTTCACCGTATTCAACTTCCCCCGTATTCCAAGTTCCCCGTATACCACTTTCCCTGTATTCCACGTTCATCGTATGCAACGTTCACCGTATGCAACGTTCACCGTATGCAACGGTCACCGTATTCCACGTTCACCGTATTGAACGTTCCCTGTATTCCACTTCCCCCGTATTCCACGTTCACCGTATTGAACGTTCCACGTATTCCACTTCCCCCGTATTCCACTTCCCCCATATTCAACGTTCACCGTATTCCAAGTTCCCCGTATTCCACGTTCACTGTATGCAACGTTCCCCGTATTCCACTTCCTTCATATTCAACGTTCACCGTATTCCACCTACCCCGTATTTCAAGTTCCCCGTATTCAGCGTTGCACTTGCTACGTATTCTAATCTGACACTTCCCCGACCAAATCTCTAAGACGACATCTTGACTGACTTTTTGCCGATTTTCAATTATGACCCGTTTTTTACCCATAACTCCCTTATTTCAGAACAATATCCCACCCGAAACAAGTTTTCTCGACGTTTTGCACCATACCCGACAACATATAAAATTTAATTTTTCAATAATTTTCGGGCAGCGGAGCAAATTTTTGTCAATTTTTGCCTCCTTTGACCGACTCTGGACACCAAACTAATCCTTACTATCAAGTCCACCAGATCGGGTCCTGACCTGAATTTTTTTGACCTGGTTCTGACCTGGATTTCCAGGTCGGAAGAAAATCAGATCGGGTGGACTTGGTTTTATATAACGAATAGTAGAAAATATTTTTTCAATAATTTTTTGAAGTCTAAAGCAACCTTACTCATCGGGCAAATATTTCAAAACACTCATATTAAAATTTCACGCCTTGAAAATTGTACTGTAGAGTCTGACATTTGTTGACGGAAGATTTTAATTTTTTTTAAAACATACGATGGAAAACATGCGGGGTCTGTCTGTAGAAAAGCTATTGAAATAATCCGAAAAGTTCTTCAGTAAGGAACAACCAATTTTCTAAGCTGAAGCAAATTTTATACTCTTATGCTTTGAAAAGATACGCAAGATATGCAATAACAAAAAATAAAAATTAATTTGATTTTTTTTATATTTCAGTATTTGCTCAACTAGATTGATGTTGACCAAATTGTTGTTAACATGAATGTTAGCGTCCTTATCTTACAGAATAGGTAACACAAAATAATAGAGTATCTTAAAATAAATCGATCAATGGAGAATTTCAAAAATATTTGGGACTACCACAATTTCCAGCAAAGTTTTCGCGTCTGTATTGAGCTTTTGGAAGTTGGATGAAAAAGGATGCCCGTTCCTAAGCTCAATTTTTTGCAGCTCATCGTCGACTGTGAGGTCGAGAGAGATATTTCGGCAGTTGTTCACCTCATTACACCTTGCAGGTGTGCGTTGCAATCAAATACTCTACAAGCTAGTATGTGATTACGGAGTTGGTGTAGACACATACAACATACAAGTTCGGATGAAATATATACCCCAGGCCCATGTCAGTCCACCCCACTTTTTATAAATCCACCCCAGTGCATCCCAGTGCATCCCAGTGCATCCCAGTGAAACTCATTTTCAACTTTGAAGTTCAACTCATTTTCAACTAAAAAAACGCTTGCGGTGCTTTATTTCATAATCACATTATTATTATTATCACATAATATTCAGCTGGGCAAAATGACAGATTTTCTCACTGAAAAGAGGTTCTAAAGTGGACAACATGAATTTTTTCTTTTGTATAATTAAAGAATTGTAGTCTACAGTCGACAACAGTTCGGCGCTTTACATTCTATTTTTTCTTAGTCTTTTTCCTTCTTTTGGAAACTGAATTTTCCAACAAAGAGATAAATAATAAGTATGGATTTTTTATCCAAAATCGTCGCGAGTGGAAAATTTTCTCGCTCGGGCTTCTTACACGATCTTTGTCCATTACAAGCAAAATAAAAGTATGCATAAAAGACAACACTACTTATTGAAAAAGTTGGAACATTAAATTGAAAATTTGGGCCCTCTCAATATAAAATTTGGGCCCTCTCAATATAAAATTTGGGCCACCTCGATGAAAAATCCCCCAGTCCAAAATCCTTATAAAAAGTGTAGAGATAAACTATTTTTAGAATCCGAGTAATAATTTTGTCTGACAGTATCTATTTGTTTGATCCAACCAAATTTTAAGATCAATGGACGCTTGTGCGCAAAAATATTCGTTCTTCAATGATTTCACTGAACCAAAATATTTTTTTAAAAAAGTAACACGACAATTCTCACTGGTAATATATTACCAGTGAGAATTGTCGTGTTACTTTTATATATATATATATATATATTTATGTTATTTTTAAATAAAAAATTGGTTTGTAGGTGATAGCTCAACCAAAACCGACTCCTACAAGAGTGAGCAGTTTTCGTAAATTTATGTCATCATCCGAAGCAATTTTTTATTCACAAGTAACACATTGACAATATTGTCGTACAGCTTTTTTAGAAAAATATTTTGATTCAGTAAAGTCATCGAAAAACGAATATGTAGGCTACTTTGCAAAGTGTCTATTTATCTGAAGTAGTGAATATCAACTTTATTTGAATCGGTTTTAGTCATAATATAAGTTTCTGGAACTTATTTCCAGCTTTATTATTTTAGGTGAAAAAAATCAGGTCGACCTGATTCCATCAGGTCAAAATCGGAACGGGTCATATTTGACCTGGTCTTTTTTCGACCTGGTCTTTTTGCGACCTGGTTTTTTCGGGTCCAACCTGAATCTAACCAGGTCGACCCGACCTGATAGTAATCCTTACACCAAACCGCTCAACCGATTTGCTCTATTAGAAGATAAAATCTCAACATGAGCATTTCGAGTATCTGTTCCGAATGTTGGTATAGGATCCTAAAAGTTAATTTGAGTATATTTGAATATCATAGTAGTAACAAGGATCAAAAGCAACTTACGTTCGGGCTACTAACAGTATTTTGTGAGATGGGTGCGATAGGTGCAAGACTTTGTGTGGATGTTGATGTCTGTAAAAATACTCTAGTTCAGAAAATTATTCATTAGAAAACAAAAACATTAGTCTACCAAGCAATAGCTATGTTCAATTTTAACGCGTTGTGCCCCCGACAACATTAGCGAAGGGAACACCTCTTTTCGCAATCGCTTTTCACCATTTGAGTTTATAACATAATCCGATTCTTTGAAATTCTTATTGCAAATTTTGATGAATGAACGAGCTAACTTGTTCTTTTTCAATCGCTCTATTAATAGAGACTTTTTGAGCGAGTCGGTCGCGTTTACCCATTTCTCGCAATTAGTTTTATTGGACGGGAAGCTGTGGAATGCACTCGTGCCGACTGTATCGCATCATCGAACAGCACATCGAATAACCATGACGTTTACATAAAATAAAATATTGAAAACCGAATTCAATTTTCAGGGACGAAAAAAACATAAAAATTTTTCACACCAAACACGCGATCTGTTTCATAAAACGTTTTAATTTTAAATTTCAGTGAAGTAAAGTTTGCTTCGGTTGCAGGCGTCAGTGTTGCCAACCTTACCATATTTATGTCGCAAAACAAGAAAAGGTTGGAGTTGTCATACCGTGCTCTCAGTGCAGTTTATTTATTTCTTACAAAATTATATTCAGTGATGACAAGTGGCTGGGAGAAGCGGGAATTGTTCGAATTTGACGAAAAACTCAAATTTGGCTGAATATTCTGGTCCAGTACACCATAGTTGCTTTACATCAAATGATCTGCTTCATTCAATATAAAGACTTTTGAGCGGTTCATCATGCCGTATATCAGTACTCCGGACGGTTCGGTTCTTCCAAATGCAGTCCATATCTTATTTGATTCAATATTACCGCAAAAAAATCTGCTCACTAACTTCAATGTTTTTATATGTTGTAGATGCAATTGAAGGAAGCAATTTGTCCATCTATTAAGTCTTTCTAGTTTCAAAAATTTTGCGAAAATATTTTTTTTAACACGAAGCATGTTTTTATGAAGTTTTAGTTTTGTAGTTTAAAGTAGAGGGGGAGGTAAAAAAACGAACGAAATTGTTATTTATGAATGACCACTAATTTCAGAAACTACCGTTATCAAATTCTTTAGAGCTAATATTTTTCAAAAATTTTACCAATATAATTAATGATTTTACCATTAAAACAAAATTTTAACTTATACATCTTCCGTTATAAACGTTATTTTGCAAATATTTTGCCATTACTTTATTTATTTATTGCGATAATAAAACTTGTTTCGACGTTATTTGCAAACAAATTTAACGGTAATATTTTTTTTCTATTGGTCGATTGGTGTTGGTGCTTTTTTCTATTGCTAATTTGAATTAAATATAACGGTAATAGCGGGAAAAAATAAAGGCAAAATATCATGCTATAACGGTAAAAAATGCAATTTTTAACGGTAATCAATCATATAAAAACGGTAGAATATTACCATCCATATATTTATATTGCTCCAATTCGAAGCAAAGCTTGCAAATTCACTGAGACGGACTGTGCATTGAAAATAATGCTTCCATTGAAACTGATTGTGCATTCGAAATAACGCTTGCACTTTCATTGAAATGAAATGTGCATTCGAAATAAAGCTTGCATATTCACTGAGACTGAATATACATTCGAAATAACGCTTGCACGACAACTGAAATGGAATGTACATTCGAAATAAAGCTTGCACATTACTTGAAATTGATTGTGCATTCGAAACAACGCTTGGACTTTCGTTGAAATGGAATGTGCATTCGAAATAACGCTTGCACATCAATTGAAATGGAATGTGCATTCGAAATAACGCTTGCACATTACTTGAAATGGATTGTACATTCGAAATAACGCTTGCACATCAACTGAAATGGAATGTGCATTCGAAATAACGCTAGCGCTTTCATTGAAATGGAATGTGCTTTCGAAATAACGCTTGCACATCAACTGAAATGGAATGTGCATTCGAAATAAAGCTTGCACATTACTTGAAATTGATTGTGCATTCAAAATAACTATTGCACTTTCATTAAAATAGAATGTGCATTTGAAATAACGCTTGCACATCAACTGAAATGGAATGTGCATTGGAAATAAAGCTTGCACATTACTTGAAATTGATTGTGCATTCAAAATAACTATTGCACTTTCATTAAAATGGAATGTGAATGTGAAATAACGCTTGCACATTACTTGGAATTGATTGTGCATTCGAAATAAAGCTTATACTTTCATTGAAATGGAATGTGCATTCGAAATAACGCTTGCACATCAACTGAAATGGAATATGCATTTGAAATAAAGCTTGCAAATTACTTAAAATTGATTGTGCATTCAAAATAACTCTTCCAATTTCATTAAAATGGAATGTGCATTCGAAATAACGCTTGCACATCAACTGAAATGGAACGTGCATTCGAAATAAAGCTTGCACATTACTTGAAATTGATTTAGCATTCGAAATAACGCTTGCACATCAACTAAAATGGAATGTACATTCGAAATAAAGCTTGCACATTACTTGAAGTTGATTGTGCATTCGAAATAACGCTTGCACATCAATTGAAATGGTATGTGCATTCGAAATAACGCTTTCACATCAACTGAAATGGAATGTGCATTCAAAATAACGCTTGTACATCAACTGAAATGGAATGTGCATTCGAAATAAAGCTTGCAAATTCACTGAGACGGAATGTGCATTTGAAATAACGTTTGCACATCAACTTAAATGGAATTTGCATTCGAAGTAAAGCTTGCACAATACTTGAAATTGATTGTGCATTTGAAATAACGCTTGCACTTTGACATCGATGCGTAAATTTGCATCCAATTTTTATGATTTTCATTTTTTAATCGTGGAAATTCCGATTCTAAGAGTCATAATATTCCGTTTTATGTGAATAAAGAAATTCTACATGAAATGATTTTTAACTTGTATACGAGTCATATGGTCAACATCACGAAAACAGTTCAAAAGTTGGGGCCGGTATCAATATTGAAATAGTGAAAACGATATGGTTTTTTGCTTAAGAGTTGAATAACTTCGGTTTGACATCAGCCCAATACTCGAGGCTGCTCTCAATCGTCAGCCCAAAACCAGCCCAAAATGATACAATAAGTTTAGGATCTGAAGAATTTGATTTAGTTACGAAAACAAATAAACGACATGGTTTTTTTGGTTAAAAGTTGAATAACTTCGGTTTGACATCAGCCCAAAACTCGAGGTTGGTTCCAATCGTCAGCCCAAAACCAGCCCAAAATTTTGAGCTATATACCGAGCAAAGAAAGCATTGATTTCATACGAAAACCTCAAAACGACATATTTGACCACTAAAATCATTTTGGGCTGGAGTTCTATGGCAGCCCAAAATTTATAGTTATGTGCATTACCCAGCCCAAAACTAGCCCAGTTGAAATAGCTTTAAATCGCTACAGTTCGAAATGGTGGTGGTGCCAGCGACATGTACCTCAAAATTCAATAATCGAAAGAAAATTAACTACAAAAATTTACGATCAAAATCCACTCACTTAAAAGTACGCGACATCATACCGGAAAAATGTGAAAGACGTATGAAAATATGTGTAATAATTCGAAAAATTGTGTTTTTCACATTTCTTCACATTGTCGAAGTAACAACTTTTTCAAAACGCACATTTACGAAAAGGAGCTAATGTCTTCCACATATTCAGTCACATCTGTGTAGATAATAAGCAAATGCACCAGATAGATGCAAATATTTTACTAAATGAACGAGGTTCAAAGGGCGAAGTTCCTAAATGAGATCAAAGTCAACCACCCATCGATATACCCGTTCCTCTGGCAATGTTACTCTACGACATCATTTTTATTCTATGGTGATAACATAATTTTGTCGCAGAACGGAGCCCAACAGGGAGATCCGTGTGGGCCTCTTCTTTTTTGCCTGGCAATTCAATCTGTGATAATGTCGCTAATCTCAGAATTTGTGATATTTTACCTGGATGATGGAACTGTCGCCGGCGATCCCGACACCGTTCTTCGCGATTTCGCATTTGTAATCGAAGAATGCAAAAAAGTCGGCCTGGAAATCAACCCAATGAAGTGTGAATTGTATTTTTGTTCACAAATCGACCCGGATACGGTTCGCCGTTTCGATGATATGTCACCAGGCATCATCATCGTCAACAATCTAACCCTGCTTGGAGCACCAATAACCAGCCAGTCCTTCGATATAGTGTTCAAGAAAAAGGTCCTCGAGCTCAGAACATTTTTCAATCGCCTAACAGAACTGGACAACTACCACATCGCGTACTACATCTTGAGAAACTGTTTGTCAATCCCAAAGTTGATCTTTCTGCTTCGAACAACACCATCTTGGCAAGTAGCCGAAGTTATACAAGAAATCGACGACAGCATTCGAACAACGGTCGAAACATTAACGAACACACACTTGGACAACGACACGTACATTTCGTCATCATTGCCAGTTCGACTGGGAGGTCTTGGCTTAAGGAGAATTCAGGACATTGCATTACCTGCATTTTTATCATCAGTAAACAGTCTTTTTCCATTAATGAGTATCATGTTACAATCACCCACGCTCGATATTATGGACATAGCTGATTACGCAGATGGTTTAACCGCTTGGAATTGCATAAATCCTCATTCCAACCAACCAGCCACGCCGTCATCACAAAAAGATTGGGATGCAATAAACGTACAAAGGTTGATGCAGTGCCTGCAAAATGACGATGACTTGACCGCCGATAAATCCGGAAGGTTGGCAATCTGCGAACCCGAATCCGGGACATGGCTACATGCACTACCATCCAGAGCAATCGGTACGCTTTTAGACAACAACGTTTTTCGAATAAGCGTCGGACTGAGACTTGGAAGTGACATTTGCAAACCTCACACCTGTGTTTGTGGAGCTCTCGTGGATAGAAAAGGTCGACATGGCTTACATTGCCGTTACAGTGCTGGTCGGTGGTCTAGACACGCGGAGTTGAACCAAATAATCCAAAGAGCTCTAGCGTCAGCAGACGTACCTGCTAAATTGGAGCCAGTGGGTCTAATTCGCACCGATGGAAAGAGAGTGGATGGGATGAGCTTAGTTCCGTGGTCAAAAGGAAAAACTCTCATATGGGACGCCACATGCGCTGACGCCTTTGCACCTAGCATCTTGAGACTCACCTGTAAAGAAGCTGGACAAGCAGCATTGAACATGGTTAGAGTAAAAGAACACAAATACGCGCAATTACTCAGCCAAAACTATCATTTCGTTCCGTTTGCGGTTGAGACTATGGGCCCTTGGAGCAAAAATGCCAAAGATTTTATCAATCAACTATCTAAACAAATTTCGTTGAAGACACATGAACCGAGGTCAAAATCCTTTTTAAACCAAAGAATCAGTATGGCGATACAGAGAGGCAACGCTGCATCAGTCATGGGTACATTTCAAGAGTCTGAGAAAATGGAGGAGATTTTTTATTTATAAATTCGTGATTTTTTTTTTATAATTTTTCTTGTTTGTCAAGTCAAGATGGCGGTGAGTGCGCACGTGGTTTGTTTTGCTCTGAGTAAGTTTTATTTATTTTTTGCCAGTTTCGCGTTTCGATTCATAATTTCTAAGGTGCAATATGAATTAAGGTATGTTGTTGCCATAATCTTTCGAGCTACACAGATTTGCTCAAGGAATATCTCAATTTTTCAATTCCACAAAATTCTCAGTTCCGATTGTTTTTGTTTCGTTTCTTTTAAACCTCTATTGGATATCATCGCTTATATTATGGTTACCATAGGGCTTCCCACTGCCCCAACAATATTTTATCAGGTTTGCATCTCAATTAAAGTTTTCATTCTCCTTTTCAAACATCGTAATGGTGACATAACCTCAATGCTGCCGCGTTTTTCGGATGTTATGTTGTTCTAATGTGAAGCAATCGGTGTTTTGTTGTTTCGTTGTTTGTTATTTTGAAATGCAATTTCAAGTCAATGTGATTTATAATTACGGATACAGGCTTCGCTATTCGCATAGCTATCGCTTTGGCAAAATATGGATGAGCTTGCGCATAGCACTTTAGGCACGTGTGTTAAAGTCCCCATTGAGGCTTGTACTTCCGGGGCGGTTCGGCTTACCAGGCCGTCCCACTGTATTCACAAGCGGTAAAAATAATTTGGCTCAGCCTCGGACGAGTGTTGGTCACGGGGTACGACCAGCACAGGACATAACAGGTACCCCATCGTTGACGATCAGGCACCTTTTGGTGGTTTGTTTATTGGAAGTCTAAACGTGAATGGGGGTTTTCGGTGTCGCAAGAATGAAATGGTAGAATTGGCTGAGGATTACGGTGTAGATATCTTAGCATTGAGCGACATTAGAACTAAGGGACAGCGAGAAGAGCAGGTGGGCGGCTAAAAAGTGTTTTTGTCTGGCGTTCAGTCTGGTAGGGCAAACTGGGGAGTTGGAATGGCTATCAAGCAGGAATTAGAAAAATTTGTCTTGAATGTTCGCTGCGTAAATGAAAGGATTATGTGGATATCTATTAAGTTAGCTGGGGGTATTTATCGGCTGGTGAGTGTTTATAGCCCATGCGAGGGTAGCAATGCTGGCGACCTCGACGCCTTTTACGAGCAGTTAGGAGATGTTGTGGCAAAAAGGCGAAGTGAGTGTGTGGTTTTGTTGGGCGATTTTAATGCGAGGATAGGAAACAGTAAAACCAATGCAGGTTATGAAAGGGTGGTAGGCAAATTCGGGGAAGATACTTTGAACTCAAATGGGAAGCGGTTGTTAGATTTCTGTGATTTCAATGGGTTAGCAGTAACGAGCTCTTTCTTTAAGCACAAATGGATCCACCGGTACACTTACGTCAATGAAAGTTGGGATCATAAGTCAATAATTGATTACGTAATTATAGAACAGGACAGGAGGCAGGAAATATGTGACACGCGTGTTTTCAGGGGTTTCACCTTCGGCTCGGACCACTATCTTTTGGGTGCACATCTGTCGGTTGGTAAACTCTGTCAGGCTAAAAGGAAGAAAAAGGTAGTTCGCAGATTTCGCTTAGGAAAGTTCAAGGAGGAGGAAGTTAGGGCTCGTTTCATGGCAAAGTTCACAGAAGGTTTTGAGGGGCTTCCTTCGGACTGCGGGGACATCGAGGCTGAGTGGGCAAATTTTAAGGAATTTGTTTTGAGTGCAGCTGAGGAATGTCTGGGTAGTGTCTCTAGCGGCGGTAGGAACAAAAGGACGGGTTGGTGGAACGCCGATATCAAAAAGGCTGTGTTGGAGAAAAGAAAGCTTTATTTGGTTTGGTTACAGGATAAAACGGATGAGAAGAAAGGAGCTTACAGGGCTTGTAGTCAGGCGGTTAAGGCTCTAGTTAAAGAAGCAAAGGACCTCGCGTGGAAGAGGATCGGAGAAGAATTGGAAGAAGCAGGTCAAGGAAAGGGTAAAAAATTCTGGTCGACGATTAAGGATATTAGGCGTGGTGGTGAAAAGGAGGGCTGCGGTAGCATTTTGGGTAAAGATGGCCAGTTAATTACGGATAAGGGAGAAGTACTGGGAACCTGGCGTGATTACTTTCAGGATCTATTTGCATCTGTCAATCCGGTAGTGGCACCTGACAGAAATCAGTTTGCTAACTCGGAGGGTGAGGGAGAAATTACATTAGAAGAGGTGACACGAAAGGTCAGCAGGCTGAAGGCAGGAAAATCCGCAGGTGTAGACGAAATTAGGACAGAATTTATTAAGAATAGCGGGTCTGGTGGGATCCAATGGCTTTGTAGGATTTTTAATTTAGCCATGAAGTCCTCAGTAGTACCCGCTGACTGGAGCTTCGGTGTTGTTGCTCCGATCTTTAAGAAGGGCAACCGTAAAGTTTGTAGCAACTACAGAGGGATTTCACTTTTGAGCGTGGTCGGAAAGGTTTATGCTAGTGTGCTAGTAGATCGGGTTAGGGTTATAGTGGAAGAGGTTCTGGACGAGGCTCAGAGTGGTTTCAGGCCTCTGAGAGGGTGTCAGGATCAGATCTTTTGTCTTAGGCAGGCTATAGAAAAGCTCTTTGAGAGGAATATTGATCTGTACTTATGCATCATCGACTTGGAAAAGGCATTTGATCGGGTACCGAGGCAAAAGCTGTGCGAGGTGCTTAGCGAATACGGGATTAATGGAGGTTTATTGGGCGCCATTAAAAGCATCTACTCAGGGAGCAAGGCTGCGGTAAGGATAGATGGTGAAATTAGTGAGGCTTTCGAGGTTAATGAGGGCGTTCGTCAGGGTTGTTGTCTCTCTCCTCTCCTCAAAATCATCAAGCAGGCAAATTTGCAGGGGAATGTGGAAATTGGGGATGTAATTATGAAAATCCTGGCCTATGCGGATGATTTAACCCTATTAGCAGATAATGCCGATGATTTGCAGAGGGGGATTGACTGCCTGAATGTAGCATGTGAGGAGTACGGGATGAAGATAAGCGTCGGCAAAGGTTATGCATGTTGGCAAATTTAGGAAAGACGTAGTGTGCAGTTTAAATGGGGAGCAGTTGGAACAGGTTTCTGAGTTTAAATATTTAGGAGCCATGTTTTCAGAGGATGGCAAGTTAGTTAGGGAATTTGAGGAAAGGAGGAGAATGGGAAATGCGGTGGCCAGTCAGTTGAGGTCTCATGTGTTTAACAGGAAGGAATTAAGTAGTGGCACAAAGTTAGCTATTCACAGATCAATCTTCAGGCCAACAATTTTATATGGTAGTGAAAGTTGGGTGGACTGCGGATACCTTGTGCATGACTTGGAGGGTTCAGATATGAGGGTTCTTAGGAGCATAGCAAAAGTGAATCGGAGGGAACAGTGGGACAATCATATCAGGAACGACGACATCAGAGAAAATTTAGGGGTTAGGTCAGTGGAGGAGGCGGCAAGGGTTAGTCGTCTGAGATGGTACGGGCACGTTCAAAGGATGGGTAATAGTAGGCTCCCAAAGAGGATATTGAATGCACAGGTCCCGGGTGTACGTCCTAGGGGTAGGCCAAGGAGAAGGTTCATAGACTCAATTAAATCAGATTTAGAAGTTAGGGGGCTTTCACTGGGCGAGCAAACCATCTCCTTGGCAGAGGATAGAAGGGTATGGAGGGGGGTGGTCAATGACCACCGGGTTGCGGCTTAAAGACCCCACACCGGAAGGTATAAACGGTCTATAAAGTTTGATGATGATGATAATGATTTCTTGTTTGTAAATTTGTCAATATGTACGAATGCTGAAATAAACTCAATACAGAATGAACATTTAAAAGCATCACATTTGCCTTTTGAAAGTGGTCAAATTTGCATTTTTTCGTCACATTTGCAAGATGTGAAATGCACATTTGCATAGAAGGACAATACATTTTTATGCTTTTATTGCACATCTCGGCACATTTCCATCTATAATTTATAGATGTGATCAAAAATGTTGAACAAATATACGAAAATTGATCAAATGTGACCTTTGAAAATCTAAAAAACAAATGTGAAAATATGTGGTTTCACAGAATTTCGACATTTTTCTTGCAGGGTTTACATGAAGGATTTTAATTCGAGCGTGGAACTAATTCGAATCGGCGGGGAATTTAAAAATAAATTTAATTTGCTTTTGGTATTGTGTTTTTTCTATGTGTATTGTTCTATAAGTTTTGTTTAGCAAATTTAATGAATTCCGAGCGTGCGTTGTATTTCGAATGTAACAAAAGGAAGCTATTTTAGTGATCATATCTTTTGCCATAAAGAAGTTAATAAAAGAATAGAAGTGAGCATCAAATTGATGAACTTATTGAGTACTTAATCATTAAACTAGTAAAATTCAAAGAATGAATTATTTTAAAAGTATTGGGAGTGTCCAATGATGATAATAGAGTTTTTGCTGAAGGTAATTTTAAAACTGCTATAATGTTAATTTCGCGACTGTTTAATGTTAAAGAAATATTGACTTTTAAAAAAGAATTTGCGTATTTCCCGCAACTCCCTGGTTCATAGATATATATCTAGCGACACTTGATGTAATTTATATGCGCTGACAAACACTGCATGAAATTCCGCACCCTTATGTTAGTTGGAATGAGATAAAACTACTTCGATTTTGTTTTTGACTGATCTTTATTTTACAGCAAATTTTTTCAAGCCAATGAAGAAATGGGCAGTAAAGAATAGAAATTCCATTAAAAAGTATGTTTGTGACGGATTAAAGAAAGCAAGCGAAAATCAAAATAATAAAACAAGCTACACCGCCTTTTTCATTCCGAGAAAATACACAATCAACGAGAAGGCCAATGAAAAAACGCTTAATTTTCATATGTGTGTATTTATAATCCGACGGGATTATATAATGGACGGTATAGAATACTAAGGTTAATTATACTCATTTCAACTTCTTCTGAGTTGAAACGGGCCAATAATCAGCTCAAAGATTCTATTTGATTCTAACTAAGACTAAAGCTCAATAAAACAAGAAGTTTTTCGGACTAAAGTCAGAAGTGGAATGATTTTTATTTGCACAGACTTCCCTATTTATACAATTTCTAGTAAAGAAAAGCTAATTTGATTCTATACAATTCAAATGATTACTTCGATTGACAAATTTATGGAGTTATAAAAACTATACGCTACAACGGTACGTATAAGTGAATAGTGTATAATCCCTCAAGGGTCAAAGATTACCTCAACTAAAAATGTGTACGTATGCAGGGACGTGCATGAAATGACTAATAAAAGAAGCTGTAGACTAGCATCAGAATATTTATGAACTTTTTCGAATTTTGAAAGGATAGATATAAATCAAATAATCCAAATGAAATCAAAAACATATGCTTCAGGGACCCGAACGATTACACATAAAAAAAAAGATGGACAAAAATGTTCCCTTCAATAACTCCCGCTGTCCATTAACATACATTCCAACAACTCCCGCTTCAATATCATCCATTTCAACAACACCCGCTGTCCATCAACACCCATTCCAATTACTCCCGTTGCGTCCAATATCGCTGTCCACAGGCAAATTGCATTTTGAACACAAAATAATTAATTTTGTACAGGCGTTGTAGGCGTTTCATTTTTTAAATATCATAATATATCGTTTGTCCCCTCGCCCTGCGCCTACGGCGCTCTAGATGCAGGCGGATTTACATGAATGGTGCTCTGCCCTAAGCCAAGCATGGGGATCTGCCCCTTAGACACCACAAGGGGTATATTTCTCCCTTGAGCTTTTGCGGAGGCTGCCGACCTTCTAGAACCCGGATCGTTGCAGAAAAGTGTATGGAACGAAACGGCTTTTTTTCATAGCCTGCGGCGCCGATTCTTCAACTTTCGCTTTGAAGATTAACTACTTCGGTTTTCGTTCAAATTTTATTTTGAATGTTAAACTAATGTACTTTCATTTGGGGGACTCTGCCCCCTCATCCCACGCCTGCTGGCGGCCTTAAATCCCGCAAGGAGTGATATTTCCCCCTGGACCCTCTTGGCGGTGGCTGCATCCCTTCGACCCCACTTTTTTATTGCCGCATTAATTTCATGGCCTGCGGCGCCGATTGTTCAACGTTTGTATGGAAGATCAAACTATTTTGATTTTCAACTTTTATTTTGAATGCTAAACTAATGTGCTTTCATTTAACTTTATTTCCCGCCCTTCAGACGGCCTTACGTCCATGGGCCTCTGCCCCTTAGACCCCGCAAGGGGGACATTTACTCCTTGTTCCCCCTTTGGGGCGACTGCCGCCCCTCGACCCCGCTTTTTTATTTTTTTTATCACGGCCTGCGGCACTACTTTTTTCCCAATAATTAATATTCAAAATTGAACCAACGCTTATCAGTAATTAAAATGCATGTTAATGGGCATCGGGTGTTGTTGAAATAGATGAAATTGAAGCGGGAGTTATAATGAATATTAACGGACAGCTGGAGTTATTGAAATGGATGATATTGAAATGGATGATTTTGGAATGGATACGTTAATGCACAGAGCTGGAGTTATTGTACTGGGCGATTTTTCGTGCTACCAGTTGGTCCCTATTGGCCCGACACACTCAACCGACTTTCATGAATTTTGTTTGTGGTTTCCTCAGGTCCATATCTTTCATTAAAAACCTTGAACAACGATTTCCGTGCTTATTTCGCAGAGATACAGTAAGCTAGTATCATCGAAAGTTTTTGATGGATTTCGCCCAAATTCAAGCCCAACATCACTTTTTTGGTTACCTTTCACGAAAAAAACGATTTTGAAAATCGGTCAAAAATGACTCAAGTTAGCGCCATGACCGACACGCAGACAAACAGAAAGACGCATAAATTTCTCTAAAAATTTTTTAAAATCAATAATTTAAAAATACTTTACTTTAGGAATATATTTTGATCCGGCTCCAAAAATGTTCTACCACGATGCTCCAAATGTAATCCAGGAATGGGATAAACCGAAGCTAAGAAGCATTACCGTCAAATTCGGTTTGCCGTCGGACAAAAATGACTGCTTATATCGATGCATGGAGCATATAATTGGTCTGGTGACAAACCATATTGCCTTTGAGCCTGACTTGGAGAACCCGGCATTAAAATTAAGCCGATATTTGGCAAATGCAGGTGGTTGATTTTGGAATTGAAAATTGAACTAAAAAACTAAAAGGAAATAAATATATAATTGCGAACTTCACTTAAAACTTAAATAGACGTTACAACCTGTTATTTACTTTGGCCTCCTCCAGCTCCTCCTCATATCTTTGGATTACGAAATATATGAGCTCATCTTTATCGGTTGCTCTATACTTAAAAGGAATAAAAAAAAAATCGAGAGTACCTTTGGGTTGTTTCTTCATTTTGCTCCAAAACATGCAAATCATAAAACTGTTTCGAACGTTGACATTTTTGGATAAAAATTAGATTTCTTCTCATACGATTTGTATTTTTGGAAGCTTAGAGATGATCTTATGGGGGAAAATTCTTGACGAAATATATCATTATATAAAATCGCAGTTCTATTACTAATTAAAAAAGTCAAAACTTTGTCTGTTTGTAAATTGTTGGTCACAAATTTCCAGCGTGAACCAACATACGTCCGACCTGCTTGAAGAGTTCCGAGGAACTAAAGCAAAAAGTCGTTTTACATTGCCTTATAATTCAAAAAAAGGCAATGCAAAAGAAGGTTCCCATGTGAACCAACATACGTCCGACCTGCTTGACGAGTCCAAAGGGACTGAATTAAAATGCGGTTTTGGATTTCCTTTTATAGCAAAAAACCCATTATGCTACCTAGATTTCGATTGAAATTTTTTCTTGATGTAATTTTAAAATTTTTTTCGTTCTTTTGGACACTTGGTTTCTTCGGGAAAGTTGTTGATATTGATGAGTAAAATCTTTATGAATCCTAAGAAAATGGCTGCCACCTGTCAAAGTGACGCCATCTTGGATTTTTTGCTTTTAAAAGTATTTGGGAAGGTATGGGAGGCAGATCATTGGTTTCTTCGGCAAAGTCTCAGAGTTTTGTGAGTAGAAGGGCATTTCGGCATTGAGTCAATTTTTATGCTTTTGAAAGTATCTGGAAAGGTATGAGAGACAGACCATTGGTTTCTTTGGCAAAGTCTCAGAGTTTTGTGAGTAAAAGTCACCAGTATTGGTGAAAATGTCGGGCAGTTGTGCATTGGGTCAATTTTTATGCTTTTGAAAGTATCTGGAAAGGTATGAGAGACAGACCATTGTTTTCTTTGGCAAAGTCTCAGGGTTTTGTGAGTAGAAGTCAGTATTGGTGAAAATGTCGGGCAGTAGGGCATTGGGTCAATTTTTATGCTTTTAAAATTATCTTCGAATGTATGGGAGTTAGCCGTTAGGTTTCTTTTGCAAAGTCTCAAGAGTTTTGTGAGTAGAAGCCACCAGTATTGCCGAAAATGCTGGGGAGCTCGGGTAAAGAAGGAGTAAGGGGGTAACCGGTTGTATGGGGAAACGGTGGTACGGGGAAAACAGTAATGAGGAGAAAATGGTAGTACGGGAGAAACGGTTGTACGGGAAACAGTAGTACGGTGGAAACGATTTTACGGGGAAAACGGTAGTGCGGGGGAAACGGTTGTGCGGGAAAATAGTAGAACGGTGATAACGTTTGTACGGGGAAATGTTAGTACGGGGAAATGGTAGAACAGTGAAATGGTAGTACGGGGAAAACAGTCGAGAGGAGGAAATTGTAGGACGGGAGAAACGGTTGTACGGGGAAATAGTAGCACGATGATAACGTTTGTACGGGGAAATGGTAGTCATCATCATCATCATCATCAAACTTTATAGACCGTTTATACCTTCCGGTGTGGGGTCTTTAAGCCGCAACCCGGTGGTCATTGACCACCCCCCTCCATACCCTTCTATCCTCTGCCAAGGAGATGGTTTGCTCGCCCAGTGAAAGCCCCCTAACTTCTAAATCTGATTTAATTGAGTCTATGAACCTTCTCCTTGGCCTACCCCTAGGACGTACACCCGGGACCTGTGCATGCAATATCCTCTTTGGGAGCCTACTATTACCCATCCTTTGAACGTGCCCGTACCATCTCAGACGACTAACCCTTGCCGCCTCCTCCACTGACCTAACCCCTAAATTTTCTCTGATGTCGTCGTTCCTGATATGATTGTCCCACTGTTCCCTCCGATTCACTTTTGCTATGCTCCTAAGAACCCTCATATCTGAAACCTCCAAGTCATGCACAAGGTATCCGCAGTCCACCCAACTTTCACTACCATATAAAATTGTTGGCCTGAAGATTGATCTGTGAATAGCTAACTTTGTGCCACTACTTAATTCCTTCCTGTTAAACACATGAGACCTCAACTGACTGGCCACCGCATTTCCCATTCTCCTCCTTTCCTCAAATTCCCTAACTAACTTGCCATCCTCTGAAAACATGGCTCCTAAATATTTAAACTCAGAAACCTGTTCCAACTGCTCCCCATTTAAACTGCACACTACGTCTTTCCTAAATTTGCCAACATGCATAACCTTTGTTTTGCCGACGCTTATCTTCATCCCGTACTCCTCACATGCTACATTCAGGCAGTCAATCCCCCTCTGCAAATCATCGGCATTATCTGCTAATAGGGTTAAATCATCCGCATAGGCCAGGATTTTCATAATTACATCCCCAATTTCCACATTCCCCTGCAAATTTGCCTGCTTGATGAAAATTATGAACAGAAGAGGAGAGAGACAACAACCCTGACGAACGCCCTCATTAACCTCGAAAGCCTCACTAATTTCACCATCTATCCTTACCGCAGCCTTGCTCCCTGAGTAGATGCTTTTAATGGCGCCCAATAAACCTCCATTAATCCCGTATTCGCTAAGCACCTCGAACAGCTTTTGCCTCGGTACCCGATCAAATGCCTTTTCCAAGTCGATGATGCATAAGTACAGATCAATATTCCTCTCAAAGAGCTTTTCTATAGCCTGCCTAAGACAAAAGATCTGATCCTGACACCCTCTCAGAGGTCTGAAACCACTCTGAGCCTCGTCCAGAACCTCTTCCACTATAACCCTAACCCGATCTACTAGCACACTAGCATAAACCTTTCCGACCACGCTCAAAAGTGAAATCCCTCTGTAGTTGCTACAAACTTTACGGTTGCCCTTCTTAAAGATCGGAGCAATGACACCGAAGCTCCAGTCAGCGGGTACTACTGAGGACTTCATGGCTAAATTAAAAATCCTACAAAGCCATTGGATCCCACCAGACCCGCTATTCTTAATAAATTCTGTCCTAATTTCGTCTACACCTGCGGATTTTCCTGCCTTCAGCCTGCTGACCTTTCGTATCACCTCCTCTAATGTAATTTCTTCCTCACCCTCCGAGTTAGCAAACTGATTTCTGCCAGGTGCCACTACCGGATTGACAGATGCAAATAGATCCTGAAAGTAATCACGCCAGGTTTCCAGTACTTCTCCCTTATCCGTAATTAACTGGCCATCTTTACCCAAAATGCTACCGCAGCCGCTACCGCAGGGGAAACGGTAGTACGGAGAAAATTGTTGTATGGTGGAAACGGTAGTACGGGTGAAACGGTAGCACGGGGAAAAGGTAGTACAGACGTAATGATAGTATATAGCAAACGGTAGTTCGGCAAAACGGTTTTACGGGAAAATGGTAGTACGGGGGAAAACCAGATTTGCGTAAGCTTATGGTAACTACTAAAATACTACTAAATCCATTTCTTATTCATCTAGCTTTGCACACCCTTGCATACATTTTAGTATTAATGTCGCAAATCTCCGACCTAGCGGACAGGAATGCTTAATGCCCGCGCAGCCCCTAGGGGCGGGGGTATTTACTAGTTACTAATTAAAAAAGAAAAACTTTGTCTGCTTGTCTGTCCGTCTGTTTGTCTGTCTGTAAATTGTCGGTCACAAATTTCCAGCGTGAACCAACATACGTCCGACCTGTTTGAAGAGTTCCGAGGAACTGAAGCAAGGTGTCGTTTTGCATTGCCTTTTATAAGCCGAAAGCCAAAGAAAAGGCAATGCAACAGTAGATTCTTTTGAATTGCCTTCTATGAGTCAAAAAAAGGCAATGCAAAAGAAGATTCCCATGTGAATCTATCTACGTCCGACCTGCTTGAAGAGTTCCGAGGAACTAAACTGTTTTGCAATGCCTTTTTTAACCCAAAAAAGCAATGCAAAACTAACTTCGAATGGCAAGAGAAATCAACAAGAGATAGAGAACGAGAGACCTTCTGTTGTTAGAGGGTCGGGACCGCAATGAAGCAGTCCCCTTCAAAAATAAAGCGCTCTTATTATGGGAGCACTCTCCCTTATAACAAAAGTATTGCCATCCGCACCTAGCATCGTTATAACCAACCGGCGATACTTTCAAGCAAATTGAACACAGGTATTTATACATTTAAAACTGAGTATTTTCTGTGAAGTATAACATTTATACAATGCTTTTACAAATTTAGATAGCGTAGTGGTTAACACGTCTGCTTGCTACTACGAGATTGAGTTGTCAGTGCGTTGGTTCGAAACTCAACCGCAGACAGATTTGTACCGATTGTTAGATTTGTAAACAAAACAAAACTGATTGAATCGTTCAAGTCAAGTGAAGTTGAGTGTAGTGCCATCGTACGGCTTACCGGAAAAGGCATTGTTGGGAGAACCGGTATTCTACTTCTACTAGTTTCGCTCCTAGTTACATCTCATAGATGGCACTGGGTTTGTCGCACAGCTTACCACTGGCACAGTAAAACTTTCCGGTAATGAAAGGATCTCAAAAAGTAGAACCACAAACAGCGAAACTAGTAAATAAGGATCTAGCCTCTAACCCTTCATGGGTTGTAAGGCAGATTATTATTATTATTATTTTACAAATTTAGAAAAATTTATACTTCGTTATTTTCTTATAAGAAATTTGTTCAAGTAATTTCAGGGAGAATATATATGTTTATGTGTGTGTGTGTGTAAATGTGGAATGGAGTAAACGGAAAAACTATTTTATGCACGTGGCTTCATTCATTAATATTCCCAATGTATTTAGGAGGGGCATGTTTACTATATATACATTGTGTGACAATTAAAATTTTATGTTTGTTTATTAAGTGGCGTATTCAAATATTTTTTTTATATGTATGAAACGAAGTTATGTGGTGTATTCAAATATTTTCTATGTAAGAAATTATTTGTATAGAACGAAATGATGTGTTGACTTTCTTTGTACATTTTTTGGTTGATGTTAAATCTTTGGTTTCTTCGGCAAAGTAATAGAGTTTTGTTAGAAAAGTTTTCTTTGGCAGAGTGTTAGAGTTTTGTCAGTAGAAGTCACCAGTATTGGTGAAAATGTCGGGCAGTTGGACATTGGGTCAATTTTTGTGTTTTAAAAATATCTTGGAATTTATGGGAGTTGGGCGATAGATTTCTTTGGCAAAGTCTAAAGGGTTTTGTGAGTAGAAGTCACCAGTAATGGTGAAAATGTCGGGCAGCTGTCAAAGTGACGCCATCTTGGATTTTTTGCTATCTTCTGAATTGGAATAGTTACGAGGTTGGTTTCTTCGGCAAAGTTGTTGATATTAATGAGTAGAATCTTCATGAATCCTAAGAAAATGGCTACCAGCTGTCAAAGTGACGCCATCTTGGATTTTTTGCTTTTAAAAGTATTTGGGAAGGTATGGGAGACAGATCATTGGTTGCTTCGGCAAAGTCTCAGAGTTTTGTTAGTAAAAGTCACCAGCATTGGTGAAAATGCCGGGCAGTTGAACATTGGGTCAATTTTTATGTTTTTAAAAATATCTTGGAATGTATGGAATGTAATTTTTATGGTTTTAAAAGTATTTGGGAAGGTATGAGAAACAGACGATAGGTTTCTTTTGCAAAGTCTCAGAGTTTTGTGAGTAGAAGTCACCAGTATTGGTGAAAATGATGGGCTGCTCGGAGGAAAAAGCAGTACGGGGGTAATCGGTTGTATGGGGAAATCGTAGTACGGGGGAAACAGTAGTGAGAAGAAAATGGTAGTACGGTGGAAACGGTTGTACGGGAAACGGTTGTACGGGAAACAGTAGTACGGGGGAAACGGTTGTACGGGAAAAACAGTAGTGCGGTGGAAACGGTTGTGCGGGGGAAATGGTAGTACGGGGAAAACAGTAGTGAATAGGACGGGAGAAACGGTTGTAAGGGGAAATAGTAGTACGGTGATAATGTTTGTACGGGGAAATGGTAGTACGGGAGAAATGATAGTACGGGGGAAATGGTAGAACGGAGAAATGATATTACGCGGAAAGCAGTAGTGAGGAGGAAATTGTAGGACGGGAGAAACGGTTGTAAGGGTAAATAGGTAGTGCGGAGAAAATTGTAATACGGGGAAAAGTGTTGTATAGTGGAAACGGTAGTACGGGTGAAACGGTAGCACGGGGAAAACGGTAGTACAGACGTTATGACAGTATATAGCAAAGGGTAGTTCAGCAAAACGGTTTTACGGGAAAATGGTAGTACGGGGGAAAACCAGCTTTGCGTAAGCTTATGGTAACTACTTAAATACTACTAAATCCATTTCTTATTCATGTAAATCTAACTTTGCACACCCTTGCATACATTTTAGTATTAAAGTCGCAAGTCTCCGACACAGCGGACAAGATTGCTTAATGTCCGCGTAGCCCTTAGGGGCGGGGGTATTTACTAGTATTACTATACCGATCATTATTTAGTACAATTCAAATAAGTTCTAGTCGTTCTAATCGTTCTAAGGCCAGCAATGAACTGCAAGAAATCTAGTACAATTCCATTTTTTCCAAGGAGGAATTCATTGTGTAGTATACGTTTTGTTCGTTTTAACTGTGAAAATAACGCACAACAAGATATACGAGACGTTTATATGTAGTTTATTTAAAAAATATTTTGAAGAAAATGTTGAGCTTAGCTGCATATGAGTTCCATCAAAATAAAGTTCACATGAAAGTGTCTTGTAGAAAATTAAGGGACTATTGGATCCATTTGACATGCCTGATGAAAGGTAAAAGATCATTAAAGTTTGTTACGATTTTGTCTGTGACTTTAAGAAAGTATGTGTGAATCATTAATTACATTGGACGCGCCAAAAACAACATATTTAGTGAAATTGATTGGCAAGCCTAATCCATTGTCAATCGATACTAAATATCAGGGTTGGGTTAGCGTCGCTACTAGCCACGCTAGTAGCTTCGCTAGTAGCGACACTAATTTTCAATTTTGCTCACTAGCAGCGACTAGCGATCGCTAATAGTGACTTTAGCGGACCCTCTTTCGCTAGTCGCTAAATTACTATTTTTTCACAAACTTTGTTATATCACAGATTAAAAAAATTATTTTCTGTTAGTTAAATCGCTATAGAATATTGAACCCCTCAGACAATCAACGTCCCTGCGTCAAGTTTTTCAACACGAATGCAATATTCTATCAACCTGTTCTATTGTCTTTCTTGCTATTATTCTGATTTACCTAATTTAGTAGGGCTCGCTGTTGAACAAAATTTGGATTTTCGTGCACTTAGTGCTATTAACATTTAGAAATGCTCACTGGCGTTTTAAAACAAAAGAAAATATAATGAAATGTGACGTTACTGTCCAATTTTAAATGTTAGAAACTGTCGTCACAAAAGCATGAATTTTGGACCATGAATAAATGTTGATGAGTAGATTCCAAACGATTAGGATACCTTTAGAAAACCTCCTATTTCGCCCCCCAACCCCCCTCAAAGTTTTCAGTGCAGAGCTAACTTTCATGAATTATTGTGAAGCGACCTTTGTTTGCATTATGGTGATATTAGGCTCGAACGAAACATTAAAGTCCAAAGTTTTTTTAGAATTAATAGTTGTTTCGAGTTTTCCATTTTCTCAACAGTTTTTCCTGCTTTTCCGAAAAACTTAATTATTTTACCTCCCTTCAGAATCAATTAACTTTTAAAATTTAATTTTTACGAGGAAACTTTGTATGGAGAGTTTGTCCTCCATTTCATTTTCTATAAAATTGCTGAAGACACTGATTTGTTTTATTAGGCAAAAATTGTTTGGAAGTACCAAATAGATCTTAACAGCACCCTATAAACAGCGTAGTGCTGGTTGATGATTAATTGAAATGAAATAATTAAAATTTTTATGATAACGATAGTCTTCAGATTGCCTTCAGAGTCCTTGGAATGGGAGCCAGAAGGACCTTCAGGAAGCAGCTTGCTTCAAGAACTTACCAGTAAAACATCCGAATACAAAACAAGTCCATCATTAACATAAGAGAAATTGATGAAACTTCCCAATTTTTCATAGTCTATAGATGGGAACACGTTGAAGAAGGAGAGAGGAGCTAGTTCTTTAGGAACTGGATCGAAAATATCCCAATTAGTCTGTTACGACTGGACGCTATTAGAATGCCACCTTTTAAGAGCACCGCTGCATATGCAATGAAAAACGATCCCAATTTCTATATAAATTCGTTTATTCATTCCACTGTTGCGAAGAGCTTTAAAATTCTAATTACACGGACAAATATAGGAATTACAATCTAATTTCGATTAAACTTTTTCACTTGTTACTTACGAACAGTATGCTTCTTTGCAAATTTCAAATGCATACCTCCTCAATCATAGACATCAAACGTACCGTAAAGAAGACCAAAACATCCATCTTCTAAAGTCAAAGTTGGAGGTTATGGATATCTCACCCTAAAAGCGCTCATCCCTGAGACGGTTCCCGGCTTTTAGAACGATTTTCCCAATGCTTCACCTCAATGGGGATAGTAGTTAATGTGTCAAGTCAATGATTGATCCCCGACGCGGACGGATGTTGTTGGAGGCATGTGGACTTTCATTTTAAATTAAATTTTATGTGTATGATTCACACCGCGGAACTGTTGGTATCAGTTCATGCTAGTCTTAAGTTTAGTTTGGGATATATTTTTTTGTCGCAATAAATAAAGCTTTCGTTACAAAAAATATTAATTATTGTTCCAAAAAAAATTGTTTTTGTTACAATTTTTAATTACGAATTTTCCAATATTTAATTCATATGTTCCATCAGTGTTTTGCAAAAAGGGTTTAATAGGCCATGATACACAGCTTTGCAAAAAAGCTCCCGAATGCGAATATTTTTGGGCGCTCGCCAAAATATTTCAGCGCACGGTTCTGTAGGTGATAGAATCTTCACCAGAAATTTTCCCAACACAATTGAACAGTGTTTTGCGAAAACGCTTTACCAGGCCATGATACACAGCTTTGCAAAAAAGCTTCCGAATAAGAATATTTTTTGGCGTTCGCCAAAATATTTCAGCGCGCGGTTCTGTATGTGATAGAATCTTTACCAAAAATTTTTATTGATTTGGGAAAATTTCTGGTAAAGATTCTATCACCTACAGAACCGCGCGCTGAAATATTTTGGCGAGCGCCAAAAAATATTCGCATTCAGGAGCTTTTTTGCAAAGCTGTCCATCATGGCCTGGTAAAGCGTTTTCGTAAAACGCTGTCCAATTGAGTAGGGAAAATTTCTGGTAAAGATTCTATCACCTACAGAGCCGTGCGCTGAAATAATTTGGCAAGCGCCAAAAAAATATTCGCATTCGGGAGCTTTTTTGCAAAGCTGTGTATCATGGCCTATTAAACCCCTTTTGCAAAACACTGTCCGTTTAATGTTAATGTTAATGTAATGTTAATGTTGAAACAATGTAGAGAAAGAAATTCGTTGTTCCAATTGGTTCGTGCAAAAATGCATGGTTATTCTCTCTCACAAGCTATTTATGCAGAATTCGCAACTTATAGCGAATGGACAATAATAAACTATAAAATAGTTCATATTTATAGAATAAATAAATAAGATCCAGTTGTTTACTAAGTCGTTAGTGTCGAATCTCCAGAAGTAGAAGATAATAATTTTCTATTTCAAAACCCAAAATATTTACTCTTTGACGGAGACGACATTTATTACTTTCACAATTCCTACCACAATTCCCTCAGACAGATTGCCCCCTTTTTTCGAAAAAAAACTAGTGTTATTTAGCAAAAAGTGAGGTCGAGTTCCAGCTTGGGCACCTTTGGACGTGGGCCGCTTAAGTGGTTTTCAGTCTTTTTTACAAAGCTCATTTAAATTTAACTAATTTTGATAATTTTTTCTTTTTTTTCTTTTGTTGGAAAGGTTATTGAGTCCCCAATATTTTATGGAAGAATTTTTTAACTTTGGGTCAGTGGACCTAGAGTCCTAAAATGGCCGTTCGTGTTTTTTACATATAAATCGTGTATATTACATCAGGTTTTCGTGATTTTTTTTTTTCTATCCAAGGAGTAGATAAATGCCTAATTGCTCTCAAAAAATTTTTTTGGCATCAGGTCTTTCCTTGGGCCGAAAGACGGTCTTAGGGCCGGTCTAAAAGTCGGCCTGGCCCAAAATTTATTTTTTTTAAATTTTTTTTTCTGAGTAAAATTTTTTGTGAAAAAAATGGTTTTTTAAAATTTTTTTTGACTAAAATTTTCTTCAAAAAATGTTAAAAAGTTGTTGAAAAATTTTTTGAAATTTTTTTTTGACCAAAGTTTTTGTACTCACAGTTTTTTTTATTTTTTTTAAATTTTTTTTTTTTAAAATTTTTTCGAAATTCCTTTTTTTAATTTTTTTTTTATTTATATTATATTTTCTAACTGATCAACTAACTGAAAGCTTCTATAAGCAAAAAAAAAACCTTCCAGTTGCAAAAATTGTGAAATCAGGAGGGTGTGACGCAAAACGATTTTCTTCCAGTTCCAAAAGTTGTGAAATCAGGAGGGGTGACGCATTTAGTTTTTCATCACACTAAATAATTTTAAAGCAAAAAAAATTGTGCTTAAATAATTGCGTCACAAATGCCAGACCCAACGACGAAATAATTTTTCAGCGCTTTCATATTTTTGCACTGCAAAAATTTGACTTTCTTAGCGAAAATTATTCTGCGAAGATTTAAATTAGAATTTTTGCGTGTGAAAACTGAATGTTTTGAAAAATTATTACGCTGGTGAGTCTGTCATTTGTGACATAATTTTTTAAGCACAAAGTTATTTTGCTATGAAATGTTTTGGTGCGATCAAAAACTAAACTATTTCACAACTTTTGCAACTGGAAGAAGATCGTTTTGATTGATTGGTTGATTCCACAACTTTTGCTTGGAGAAACTTAATGCGTCTCCTTTTTTTGATTTCAGTACATTTGTAAGCTCATAAAGACTTGCATCACACTGCCACTGTAAGTCAGGGCCTATTTTTGGGAATTTAATTCCCGAAAATTCCTGAAAATTCCCGAAAATTTCCGAAATAAATTTTTTTTAATTTTCTGTAATTTTAATTTTGCTAGTTCCGCTCGTAATCTTTACTTCTACAATGCCATTCTTTAGATAAAAAAATTCGCTCTCTCCGCTCGCGATTTTCGAACGACTATACGATGACAGGGAGGGGAAGAAGTTTGGGGAGGAATTGGAAAAGGCAGGCCGAGGCAGGGGTAAGAAATTTTGGTCGATGATTAAGGACATTAGGCGCGGTGGCGTGAAAGAAGGATGTAGTAGCATTTTCGATAAAGGCGGCGAGTTAATTACAGATAAGGGTGAAGTCTTGAAGACTTGGCGGGATTACTTTCAGGATTTATTTACATCTGTCAATCTGGTAGAAGAAAATGGGAGGGAGGCGGGTCGTAGCTTGGAGGTGGAGGAGGAAATTACACTGGATGAGGTGTCTCGGAAGGTCGGCAGATTAAGGGCAGGAAAATCCGCAGGGGTGGATGAAATTAGGACAGAATTTATTAAATATAGCGGATCAGGTGGGATCCAATGGCTTTGTAGGATTTTCAATTTGGCCATGAGGTCTTCTACGGTACCTGCTGACTGGGGCTTCGGTGTT
>CM055404.1:67157948-67193333 GCA_029228625.1 Pseudolycoriella hygida | reverse complement strand
TCTGTTGACTTTTGCCAATGGCACCAGAAGAAAATCCGTAAAACTCAGATCCACTTGATGAATTTACATCATCGATCGATCTGTGTTGCTTTTTCGAAAGAAGGGGTGTTAAATCATCCACACTTCTAAAGTTCTTCTGTGATGCACGATTTTCCTTTGTACACAGCATCGGCGTAGAAACAAACATTTCTGATTTGTCGCCACGTATGCTACGCTTAGGAGTATGTGTTTGTGCGCATAAATTTACAATCGACCGACTCGTCAATCGGGACAAATTTACCGAACAATTCTTTGTTACATGTGTGACAGGTACAGTAGTCGCTGTCTTTGAAATTGATGCAGTTACTTTTTTTTAGAATCACATATGATAGGTTCATCAGTCAACATATGTGAATCAATTTTTCGATTGAAGCGAGTAGGTGCGGTAGCCGCTACTTTTCCTTCCAATCTTTTTGCAGAAACACATTTGACAGGTATGGTTACAGCTGTCTGTGATTCATTGGCAATACCATCAATTTTTCGGTTGGAGCGAGTAGGTGCGGTAGCCGCTACTTTTCCTTCCAATTTTTTTGCAGAAACACATTTGACAGGTATGGTTACAGCTGTCTGTGATTCATTGGCAATACCTTTTGGAATAGGTATGCTGACACGTACATTAGCATCTGTTTTAGAATTTTGTACAGAAACACATTCCACAGGCACATAAGCCGCTGTGAGTGACTCTGTAGTCTTAACTTTTTTGAAAAAGTTAATCAACCTATTCGCACGCTTCGCCTTATTTAAGGCAGCGCCGAATAGTTTTTTCCCACCCGAAGCCCCATACTTACCATCTCCGCTTTGGATCTCATCTTTCTTACCTTCCATGTTAATCTGTTAAAAAAAACGAAATTGCAAATAATGTTTTTGTGGTATTTGTGCTTATAATCGGCCGATTATAGCACTAAAAATAAGTGATGCGAGATTGAGGTCAATCGCATCAATCGCAAATCAGAAGATTTGGACCAATGTTAATCTACGAAAAGAAGAGGAAAGGGGAATGGGGGGGCGGGGCGCATAGGGAATTAGTAAAACAACAATATTTGTTTTAAAAATGTTTTTATTGTATGTATTTTGAAGTTTTCAACTGTAAGGAAGAGGGCATATTTTTGGAAAATCGTATGTATAAGTAATTGCGAAATTATTATTTGGAAAATTTAGAAAATCTACGTGCACGTTAAACTAAAAGAGATCTGTTAAGTTGTACGCATGTTGTTGCGGCGTTAAAAACCTACTTAGAATGACAAACTTCATATTAAGCGAAGTCAAATTGAAGCGAGTAATAGTAAAATTAAATGAAATGTAGTAAATATAAAGCGAAATAAATTAAAAAATTTAGAAATTATTAAAAAAATTTAGTAAAACGATTGTCCAAAAGTAGGCCATGGTAAGAAATGAATGTAATAATAAAATATAAAATGAAGTTAAATGAGATGAGGTTGCACTGGAATAAGAAATTGATCTACGAAATAGCAACAGAAGTGGCGCACACAATAAGTAGTTGTATAGCAAGGACATTTGAGAATGAGCAATTAACATCGAAATGCAATATAGCAGCGAAAATGATGAAAAGTGGACGGAACAATTTTATTGGAAATGAAACTATAAGTTCGTTATGCCGAAAACAGACGATAAAGTACAGAATATGCTTGAATTATTCCATTTGTTATGTTAAGTGTGAAATAATTATAAGAATATCACAAAGTTGGCACGCGGTTGAATTTTGTTACTTTCGTGTCTTGTAATGCAAATAACTGTTTCTATAAGAAAAGTGTAATTGTTGAAATTATCAACACAAAGGAGCACTTTATGAGGTGTTTTCGGAATTAGAAAATGTTAAATAAGAATTTAGACAAAATGTAACCGCGAACACATATTAATTAATTGCGACTTATATACAAAAAGCCAAATAATTAAAGTTCATTCACATGTTTTGAACGGAAAATCCAAACATAGAGGCCATAATCCATACAACATTTGAAGATGCATTAACTGTAATGTCGTTCCCCAAATATACACGAAAAAATTAACAGAAGAATTTATTAAATTTGAAATGCCCATAATTGAAGTTTCGTTCGTCTGTTTAAGTAAACGACATTTTGCGAATGGTTTTTGTCGCACGTGTTTTATGAACAAAACCGAAGTCATGCAATGCGAATTTAGAAGTCAACTATTTTCCAAACATTTTGTACACGTTTTCACCACAACTTGATTAATTTGATTGAATTACAACGGAAGACCAATGAGACCATTTGTACACGCAACGAAATGGGATGTGGAAGTCACGTGACTTTCAGAGAGCGAAAAAAAAAGCATCTGGCGGGCTAAAGAAGCGCACGGGAAAATATGATTCCTCAACATAACGTTTAAACGTAACGCCATAAGGACTTCACTCGGGAAGGTAATGAGCATCAATGATTTCTTAATGATGAATATTATGTAGGAATAAACGAAGGATGAAAGAAAAAAAAAAAACATTTCCAAAATGTGACATGCAGTTTCGAAATGTAAACAAAATGAAGCAAACTTACCGGATGCGATATTACTGGAACTACTAAAAGCACTTAAATCACTGTAAATCACTTGAATTGTGTTGAATTATTTGACAAAAAACTGAAATCGTTCTGAAAAGAACGTTTGAAAAATTTAGTTTTAGGGAAACGTTGCACTTAGAAGAATAATCGAATGCAAAATGGCTGACACTTCGTCCATATAGATGTGTAAGCGCTATTCTTGCACATAGAAATGTTGAAACAGTAGCGAGATGTGAGCGGTTTTTTTTATACCAAATCAAATTTGAATTCGTAAATTGAAATAAGATGTATGCAGAAAGAAAATAGTAAATTTAAAAAGCTGAAGAAATAATTACATGTGACCATAATAGGATGGAATTTTATAGTTAAATACTCTTTCAGTTGCTGCACTTATTTCCAGAAAAGTGTGAAATATATTGTCAACAATGTAAGGGATGAAAGTCAATTTGGGAAAAGTTGTTTTTTGATGTGGAAATTATTGGAAAACAAAAGTTCCCATATTGTTTATAGATTCGCATGTAAACAAAAAATATTTTCAATTGCCCGCTGTATGGATTAGAATTAAAGAAAAGGTAAACATTTAAGAATATTCTTAAAGTAATGTTGTATTGAGCTGTATCAATATTGTCGGAAATATCAACGTAAATAACTGTAAAGTGTTTGGAAGCAATTGCAATCGGCAATATGTGCAATAGTGGCGTTGTCGGTGCAATAAGAAAAAAAAATATATTACGTCCAGTTTGGTAGTAAACCGATCGGAACGAAAAGTAATTTAACTGATATGATGCAAATTGTAGGTGAGATTGTGGATGATGTGGTTGGTTCGTGTACCGAGTCTCCGGCGGTGAGATTGAGAATGATTTTTGAATGAAATTTGGTATATCTGTTCAATCCATCGGAAATTACATTTTTTTTATAAATTTGCAGAGTATTTGAAGTGAACAAATTTCTTTGCGCATTGCATAGATTTTTTCGTTAGTTTTCGAATTGGGAAAGTTGCATAAGTAAATTGCAAAAAGAATGGATTTTCTCGATCGTATGGGGAAAACGATAATTCACATGCCGTAAAATAATCGATGTCATGTACAGAGCACATGTAACCTCAACGTTTCCATAGAAGATGCGCGTTTGTTATGTGAATAAATGTTGCAAGGCATTCGGAAATCACTAAAATATCAAATTTTATTGTGAATGTTGAAAAAGCGAAAATATTCATTTTGAATGACGGTAAATTCCTTCAACAGATTTTGTCAAATTTCAAATAACTTCAAAATGGAGGCTTACTTTCTCCAAAAATAGTTTTTGGTTATGTCGTTGCTGGATGCCGATTGACAACTCAAATGACCATGCAACACACCTATATCGCAAATCTATTTGACAATAGACGGCATTATGCGAGTTTGCTCGAATTCCCACATTCTATTGTTCTTTGACAGATGAAGATGATTTGGCCTTGTTCACTTTTTCACAATTATGTGAATTTGGTGAACCACGAATACTTAAATATCATTAAATTTTGTTTTCTTTGAAATATAGATGGAGCACTTTCACAATTTTTTGTCGTATTTTAAAAAAATAATTGAAATAGGAAAGGCAATTTAGCTTTCGTCAATGATAAGTTTGAGAATCCAGAAAAATGAAGAATTTGAAAATCAATCGAAATTGCAGATATGTCCAAAAGACAAATTTTTGCATTGACAAAATCCGTTTGCCCATTTGCGCCGAACAATTAATTATTCTTGCGGTACGTTAAATGTTTTATTGATGTTAATGTTTTAATTTTCATATATGTTGAAGTACATTGAAGTTCGCTTAATTAAACCGAAATTTCGACTTTGGCGGATTCGTCAAGTGAAAAAAAATCAAATATGATGGCTGATATTTTTGACATCTACATTGTTACGACAACGTATTTGACGACGCCTCAGATGCTACTTTGAAATTTCGAATTTTCTTTTCTTTTTTTATATTTTTGACGACGCCATTTTGGCAATTATATCATTATGACATTTTTGTTTTTCTTTGACGATCTATGTCTTTGACATAGATTCATAAATTATTTATTCTTGTGACTTTCGTTATGTTGATTTTGACGTAATATTTTTGATGTTTTCTTACTTTTTGTTTGTAAATTTTTTGTAATTTTCCTTTTGTTCTATGTTAATGTTATTAATGTTATTTATATATTGTAACGTTTTCATGGTTTTTTAACGAGGGCTATGACAGCAGTCATAGTCACTCTTTTTCCATGTCAGCTAGAAAATAGTAGACAATAAAATTATTATCAATCAAATGAAACAAAGCTGTAGCTAAAAAGAAAGTACAGACACAGACACTGAGATTGGTTTATACTTTTTTGACGTTTTCAATTACAATTCATATAGTTTCTTAATTATTTATTTTGAAACTACAATAAAGAAAAGAAAATGCAGAAATTGTCTATAAGCAAATTAAATTACTGAATGTGAAATACTTACATATTCCTTCTACCTGTGATGTGAGTACAGTGAAATCTATTATCATGTCTATGTTAATTGTAATGTCACATTTGTCACATTACCAACTTGAAAATAGTAACAATCTTTCAAAAAAATACTTACTTCAAAAGCACAACAAAAATGGACATCGTGTGGAATACTTTATTATCAAATGTAAGTTGTAAACATATAATTAAAATATATTTTATTGTATATTTATTATATATTGACGTTAATATTCGAATGTAAGTCTGTAGGGGCTTACATTTTTTATAGGGAGGTAAATATTTGCTGGCAAAGTTTGTGTTTACAAACGGTTGTAATGTCATTTTTTAGGCAATGGAAGTTCATTTTGGAAATACACATTCGACCCTCGGCAATTTCGTTGTTTTCAATACCTGTATTGTCAATAAGTGCAAATTTGGGATTTTTTTGTATAAAAGTGTATATTTTCTAAAGATATGTGTGGCAAAATAGTAATCAAAATTAAATAGTTTTTTGTGTGGTGATGAAGCATGTTATGATTTTTAGTTAGTATCGACCTGATGTACATAGCAAGAGTGTCGAGAAAGATCACAATGGTCCAATGTAAATGCTTTTACTCATATGTTGTTCAAAAAATGTTGATATTATGTTAAAAATGATTCTGAAAGTTGAACATAATTTTTGTTTACAAAGTTGGAATGGCCGCCATGTATGTTTTTGTCGTCTAACAGCCACAAAGTTTTTGTATCATTTTTTATTGAACTAAAGCTCTTTTTGAACACTCTATGAATGAAACTACGTACGTTGGACCTTAGTGATCTTTCTCGACACTCTCGGCACGTATTTTAGGTGGGAAGTACTTCAAAATCACATTATGAATGTTTACATCAACTCAGTCACTATACACAAACACGTATTTCTTTCTGATATTTTATATAGTTTGTGGTGATGAAGCATGTTATGATTTTTAGTTAGTATCGACCTGATGTACATAGCAAGAGTGTCGAGAAAGATCACAATGGTCCAATGTAAATGCTTTTATACGTAAGTTGTTCAAAAAATGTTGATATTATGTTAAAAATGATTCTGAAAGTTGAACATAATTTTTGTTTACAAAGTTGAAATGGCCGCCATGTATTTTTTGTTGTTTAACAGCTACAATGTTTTTGTATCATTTTTATTGAACTAAAGCTCTTTTTGAACACTTTATGAATGAAATTACTTACGTTGGACCTTAGTGATCTTTCTCGACACTCTCGTATTTTAGGTCGAAAGTGGTTCAAAATGGCAACATCAACTCAGTCACTATAAACAAACACGTATTGCATTCTGATATTTTACATAGTTTCACTATATTGTCACACATATTGGAGTATGTCTTTCGAAAATATACACTTTTATCCACAAAATATCCAAAATATGCCCGTAAGATGTTAAAAATAACGAAATTATCGCGAGTTGAACGTTTATTTTAATACAAAAATAAACATCGATTGCGAAGAAGTTTTCACGGGGAACATTGTGTCGTATAACCAAACCAACCAAACGCGCACACTATTGCAATCTCGGTTTCGCTTATGGAATAAAGTTTAGTATTGTTTTAGCGTTTCAAGTCTCACATTAATTCCTTGTGTATATTAAACATACTCGTTGCACTCGTATATGTAATATGCACGCGGAATTAACGTTCAACTTAAAACCCTAAGGCAATAATGTACTATAATTGACCCGTACGCATAAGGATATATGTGGCAAGAAGACCTTAAAATAATTTCCGTGCTAATGTCGAAAATATAAATGTCAAAACGTTTTGCTGATTGTTAGAAGTAAACCAAGTTTTTGACCACTTTTTCGACATTAATGTTGAAAGTTTCGACAAATCAGATTATTTGTACGGGTGTAATGGCAGGAAGATATGTAATAAAATTACTTTGCTGTAGAAATTTTATTAGACATCTTCTTAAAAATTTCCATATATTTTTCACAATTTTTTTGTTGAATTTAATTACATACATTTTTTATTTGATTTTCAGTCGAGAAATATAGAAATGGGGCTGAACTTACTACAACGTAACGGCGGTGGAAACCGCGTTGAAAACCGCGGTGGATACCGTGGTGGCTACCGCGATGGAAACCGCGGTGGAAACCGCGGTGCAAACCGTGGTGCAAACCGTGGTGGAAACCACGGTGGAAGCCGAGGTGGAAACCGCGGTGGAAATCGCGGTGGAAACCGCGGTGGAAATCGCGGTGGAAACCGCGGTGGAAATCGCGACGGAGGCACTACAAACGCTACAAATATTATACGCACAAAGTGATACTGGCGAAACCAAACTCGCAAACTACGGAAAATGCTAAAAATGAACAACAAAGGACAACAAAATGAACAGCAGCAAGGTGAACAACAAAATGAAGAACAATATGATGAACAAAATGAACAACATCAACAACAATGAAAACAATAACACAAAAAATACAATAAAATGAAATGAAATATAAAATAAAAAAAATGTGTAAATAAATCATTTAGTTATATTCAAAAAATGAACAAAAAATTTTTAATATTCCATATTTCATAATCGCAATTCTTTTTTTTTTATAAAAAAATTATTTTTTAAATAACATTGTGCTGCCTCCGGCGGTGAGATTGAGAGTGATTTGGTTTGTTCGTGTAGTGGGGGTTCCACCCTCACATTCCCGCTGCCCTAATTTGCATAAGAAAGTTAGTGTGAAAGAGACAAAAAACTTTGTATGGACTTTTGCATAGATTTTTTTTTCTCTCTTTCGCACTAAGTTTCTTATGCAAATTACGACAGCCCGGGCCTCCGGCGGCGATATAGTGGATGATGTTGTTCGTCCGAGGCAAAATTGTCCGAGGAAATTGTGATTATAGTCGAAGGTGTGTAGCCTCCGGCGGTGAAATTGAGAGTGATTGGGTTGGTTCGTGTTTTGGGGGTTCCACCCCCCCACCCCCGGGCCTCCGGCGGTGAGATTGAGAGTGATTTGGTTGGATTGTGTGAGCTACCGTTGTTTGTGTTGAAAAAAATTTGGGTTGAATAATTTGCTTTGGGAAAAAATGGAAATGTTATGAAAATTGTGGACCCAACTTTATCACCTCATAAATCAAAAATTCGCTCATATCTTTTTCTAATTTGTCCTGCATCCAACAGTAGACGAATTGGTCTTTCGATTGAAGTAGTTTGAGAAAAATCGTCGGAACAGTTTTTGAGTAAGATCTATTTTAGTTTTGGGCAACGTTTTGGAAAATGACCACTTTGACGATACGCTACTCGAACAATATTCGACAGATTTTCGCAAGTAAGGTATCATTTGAAAGAACAGCTCACGCGCTGTAAGCTAACGTTGTTTGTGATGGGAAAAATTTGGCCCAGTGCTCAGGGCAAGCGAAAAAGTGCCTCGACCTAAATTTCCATAAATTAAACACTCACAACATGAGCGTATGAATGGGGAAAAATTGCGCATCATAGTTTTCTGATAGAATGCAAGTAGTAGAACGTTTTAAGTGAAAGAAGTGATGAAAAAATGTTTTCATTCAAAGTTGATGACAGAAATTTGTTAGAAACGTCGGAAAATGCGAAACATTTTGACGCAAAAAGTTGTGAAAGAGGCGAAAAAAGAATTCGGCACCCACATAAAAGTGTTCAGGCAACCGAAAGAAGTATTTTAGGTGAAAAAAACAATTTCCGGAAAATTCGGAAAATTTTGCACCTCCGATCTGGGTAAGGAAGTGGAAATCGCTGCTCCGCATCCTTATGTTGATGTATATATAGTTTGTTTTCGGTTAAAATAATTTTTGAGGTCACGGGAAATTTTTTCCGGGTGTAAAACTCACAAATTAAGAGAACGGGTGCTCGCTTCGGTAAGATTGACTTTTTGTATTTCGAGTTTATGTGATTCCAGAACTTTTTTGGTTGCTTCTTGTAGTTAGTGGCCAGGTCTTGTAAGAAATTATTGTAAAGTTTGTTGTTTGTATGTTTGAAATTCGTCTTTGGCGGATAGAAATACTTTCAGAGCTTTGTCGTTTGCAACTTCAGAGCTTTTTCGCGAATTCTTCTGCAGTTTCAGATGTGCACGGTTTCGTCTATTTTTGAGGTTAATGAGCTTCCCGTCATACCATACCGGGTGGTTAGTCATTCTGAGAGAGGCTTTTGGAATGTACTGATCAAAGACTTCATAGCATCTGTTGTAAAGTACATCCACCATATCCTCTAAGCTCTTTCCATGAAACAATTCATTAAAGTCAGTTTGAGATAGTTCTTCGCGGATCTCAGCGAATGGAGCTTTCTTAAAACAGTATATTGTTTCTGAAGATGTTGATGATGGGTAAACGCATGGTTCACATTCGATCATACAGAATATCGGCACATGAGCCTTGTCTTGAAGATTGTCTGGTATGATGGATAGATCAGCAGCCTTCACCAAAAATAGTTCAGGCATATTGGTGTACACAAGGTCAAGCACGTTGTTCGAAGCATTTTTGCAGTCTGTCATTTGAAAAAGGCGGCAGTCAAGAAGATTCGATGTAATTTCTCTTGCATTTTGTGCTTTTATAGAATTGGAATCGCCGATCAGTGGTAGAAAATCAAAACCATCATCATTAGCTATCCATGTGATTGATGGCATGTTGAAATCGCCAATTGTAAGAAAAATATCGCCATGGCCTATCAAAGCGTGGGCCTTCATTATAGCGTTCAAATGCGATTCATAAGTGTCTTTGGAGGAGTCTGGTTGAATATATAAGCAGTAAATAAACAGATAAGATTTGGACGAGGTAAGACAAATTTTAACGCAAATAGCTTCGAGGTCATCAAGTTCTGGAATTTTAACCATCTCGCTATCATATTTGGAGTCTATGGCAACTAAAACACTACATCCGTTCGTAGCATCTACGGCGGTTTCCGAGCGGTCCTTACGGTAAACGGAAAATCGCCGGTCGAAGAATTCAGTGCTGAATTTATTTTCTGTTAACCAGGTTTCCGTCAATAATATGATATCGTAGTTCATAGATGTCGTTGATAGCAGAATGTGATCCTTTTTTCCTGTCATGCCACGGATGTTGTTATAATAAAGTGAAAGTATCGCAGGTATGAGGCTTCCATTCGTAGTTTTATTCGTTGTCATTCCGTTACCCAAATTAGATTCGACTGAAGCAGCTAATTGCTCAGTTACGTCGGTGTGTTGCACAAAAAAGACGAAGATGCAGCAGTCGCGCGGTTGTTGTTTCTCCATTTTTTAAGTTTTATGTGACTAGGCCAGAAGTTAGGTTGAGTGATTATTTTTGCAATGGTGTCATCCGTTTCAATTTTGAAGTTAACATACCGAAGAGCCGAAATATCCTGACCTTTTCTGGTCAAACGACGTACATTAATCTTCTTTTTGTCGATGGGCACATTGGCAGCGATATAATCCACAATACTATCCGGTGAAACGTTTATATCAAATGGGGATATGTGAAAATGCTCGTTCAATATAGTCGACTTAGTTCTTGGACCCAGCAAATGCAAATTTGTCATGCCCGTTGCATCTGTTTGAGATGGTTTTGATGAATGAGTTATAGCATCCAAAAAATTTTTGCTGCCGTTATTCTGATGTGGTGAAGGTATGGGAATCGATGCGTCAATCGGTTGCAGTGTTGGTTCTGACAGTAGTGAAGCAATTCTCTTATTGAGATCATCGAAGTCCATATCGTTCTTTGCAGGTTCAATTTGATGAGCTTGCGGCTGGTTGTTATCGGAGCGAATTGGTGTTGATTGTTTCTCTAGATTTACTGCAATTTTTGCCAGCTCATCTTTCATGTTGCATATCTCCAGATAAATAGAAGCTAGCTTATCATCACACCGTATTGAATCTACCAAAGGAGATTTATAAGCAGAGTCTTCACTGTTTGGGGTAGCAAAGTCACTATTAACGCTTGAGAGGAGCTTGTGGAGCAGACGTTCGTTGTCTTTTATTGATTTCGTAATGGAATCAAACGATGCCCAGGTGTTGGTCTCGAATGAATGCAGCATCGAAAATAGATCATCGGGTTTGGTTGAAGACCTTGGCTTAGGTGAAGTAAGCGACCAATCCAATGGATTAATCAATGAACGGTTGCAGTCAATCTCATTTGGGTTACCATGTCTGTTCTTTTTAACGATTTCTTCTACTTGACTGTGGGTAGGAAGAAATGAAGTCCAACTATTCAGCTCATCATCAATTATGGAACTAAGTTGCTCAACAATTTCATGGGATGATGCACGATTCGAATCGATATTCGTAGACTGGATCAAGCATGCATCGATTTTAGATAGCTTATCGAAAATTTCTCTGAACCTTTGTTACCTTTATGATTCAATAGTTCGTCATCGTTGAGACTTTTTGTTACATTCAGTGTCTCAGTGCTATTGGAATGAATTTTAAAGCCTTCTTGACATGGCTTATAAATGAACTGGATGGGTGAGTTGACTGTGAAAAAGGATTTTTGAGTTGCCTTGTTGATGGGAGCGTTAAAACATTGCAAATGAAATGGTTTGGAACAACCGAAACAAGAAACGTGTGTTTTATCAGTTGACTTCGCTGCACAGGAACGCTTGCATAAGTGATTTTCCATTTCAAAACTATGGGCACGTAAGTGGCGACAAAGGTACGTTGCAGCTCACGAATTAGTTGTGATATGAAAAGATACAAACAAAACAAGATTTCGCACAGTTTTGGCCCCAAATGAGATCAAAAATCAATCCCCTACCTGCATGCAAGTAGAAAACTTGCTTTGGGATTTATGTCCGATATTGACGCGGTTCCCCTACGTCGATTTACTCTTGGTGTGGTTAAATTAATTAAATTACTATGCGATGATATTTGCGATGTGTGGAAACACTGTCTTGACGGCAACACTGGTCCAAATGACAGTTAAATCTCCCGTTTGTTTTGCTTTGTGTTGTTATTATTTACTTTATGTGATGAATCACCCTGTTTCACTAATCCACAACAAATTTATGCATTAACCGTGGAATCAGCTAATCCACGCCTCCATCAACCGTGGCTATTACCCAAAAACACCAGCCGTTACCGATCAATCAAACCGATTCGGCCAAAAACAGCAACACGAAGCTCGCCAACAGGACAAAGCAAGGCCGTTCAAAACTCTCAGCTCAGTCTTCGAAAACCAATTCCAGTTGTATGGGCACTTTTCGAGCCCTCCTCAAAGAAAACCTCAATAAACAGGACCTCAGACAGCCCTCACCAACAACTTCAACAGCAATTAGGTAAATTATTTCAAAATCCACGCAAAATTTTGCGAGCACGATAAACACGTCCGTGTAATATATTAGTATGTATGTAAGAAATAACGACGTATAAATTTTTCTAAATTTGTAAAAGCATTGTATAAATGTTATACGTCACAGAAAAAACTCAGTTTCAAATGTATGAATGCCTCTGGTCAATACGCTTGAAAGTATCGCCGGCTGGTGATGCCTTTCTTATGAGGGAGAGTGCTCCCACAATAAGAGCGCTTTATTTTTAGGTTTCGACCTTCTAACAAAGAAGGTCTCTCTTACTTACGAGAGAGAGAGAGAGTCTTTCAAAGCGAAAGGACGTGTTTTTGTACCAGCTGCTGAAATTTTGTTATTAATTTTTTTGTTTACCGATTGTGTTTACGGCTAAAGTTAGTGAGGCTAAATTTCATCGGCCAAAAATTTTAATGAAACAATCAGTTCTGGCAAGTAAGTCTTTTTTCGTTAATATTAGAATATGTCGTTCTAAGTGAAATTAGTGTTATTTGTTTCGATTATCTCAACGTCGAGTTGCCAGTGAGATAGCGGTGAAGTAGCGCGTAGTCTTTTAACGTAAAATGTTTGTTTCTTTTTGTGGCTCTGCTGTTGTAAATGATCGTTACTATCAAAACATGTTTGTTGATCAGAATTTTTGATCGTTTTCGATATTGTGTATTTAAAGGAGGGCCATTTATTTTTGCGGTACATAAAGGCTAATAAACGAATTTTTGTCTCTCTATTTTGATTCAATTAAATGTTTTGAGCGCGAACGCAAAATTCTCTTTTTACCGACGATTGATATCCGAAATCACACGATTCTGTACGAACGACAGCATCTAATTTGGGCTCTCCGTGTATGTCGTTCGAACCTTGACACGCATGGATTTAATTATTCACTTTAAATAAAGACCAAATTTTTGTTGCAAATTATAAAATCGGCTCTCCATATTTATAAAGATCGAATAAACATTATCATTGCGTGCAGGCAAGCGTTCGCTCTTTTTACATACAAACGGTTCTTCTTCTGAAGATTTGTTGGAATATTGTAATACAGCGGCATTCTTAACTAATTTTTGTATTTTGTGTACGATTAGTTCAAACCGTTTCTTTATTATTACAACCGGCAAGTATCTTGAATATTTTCCCGTTTTTGAATTGAGTTGTTAGTGGATAAATGTATGTTGGAACTGGCAGAGATGATCACGCAATCAAAGGAATACAGTCTGATCCAAACAGTACTGCCCTTAAAGTTGCACAGATCAACCTGCACCACTGCAAAAAAGCCACTTTAAATTTCTGTTGCGATCTGAAGAAAGATCACACGGACGTCTCTTTTATCCAAGAACCCTGGGTTAGGAGCGGCAAAGTTCATGGCTTCGGTCAGCTTCACAACCGTCTATTTTATAACAGAGGGGGAAGTAAACCGAGATCGGCCATTCATATTTCTCCCGACGTTGACGCACTGGTTCTGAGCCAATTCACAGACAATGACGTGGTAGCCGTTAGGGTTTGTAGAAGTCAAATGGAAGGCGGTGACCTAATAGTTGTCTCGGCCTACCTACCATATGACTCTTCTCAGGCTCCTCCAGGTTCAACTCTGGCAAATGTCGTTGATTTCTGTGAAAAAGAACGGATCCCCATCTTGGTTGGTATGGATTCAAACTCCCATCATACGATTTGGGGAAGTTCAAATATCAATCGTAGGGGTGAAGATCTCGTTCAATATCTGCTATCCACAGATCTTGTGGTTCTAAACAAAGGAGATATACCGACTTTTGTCAATAAAGCCAGGAAGGAAATTTTGGACGTTACTCTCGCTTCCAGCGGTCTGTCGCACCAGATTGAGTTTTGGAGGGTTACAAATGAGGAAACCTTTTCGGATCACAAGCTGATCAAATTCAACCTTAGAGGTAGCTTCCCGCAAAGGAAACCTTACCGTAACCCCAAAAAGACGAACTGGGACGAATACAGACGATTGCTGCAAGAGAAGCTAGAACAGATAGAGCGAGTAGATAGATACCACACGATAGAGAAGTTAGAGCGTGCAAATGTAGATATTACATCAGCGATTGTTGAATCTTACAAAGCTGCCTGTCCCCTTCTCAATCCTAAGCCCCTATACAAGAACACCATTTGGAGTAATGAACTTGATAGGAAAAGGAAAGAGTTAAGGAAAGCTTGGAATAGAGCTGGTAAGGTTAATGTACAGCAAGACGCAAACAGGGATAGATATAGATTTCTTCTCAAAGAGTATAACCAGGCCCAGTCAGACCTCAAAGAAAAACATAAAAGGAAGTTTTACGAGGAAGAAAAATTCCGTACCGTCTTACGCGCGAATACACAAGCTATTAGCGAAAGATGCTACCGCTGAAGTGGGGTCCCTTCTTAAGCCGGATGGCTCTTTCACATCTGATAGCAGAGAGACAGCGGAGCACTTGCTGCAAACGCACTTTCCGGGCAGTGTCCAACCCCAAGTTGCAGAACAGTTCGAACCACTGAACCCTCACCTTTTACCTTCTCGTAAGGATTGGTTGTTTGCAGAAAAACTTACCAAAAGAGGAAAAACTAAATGGGCCATTTTCAGGTTTTATTCGTTCAAATCTGCCGGACTTGACGGAGTCTTCCCTGCTTTGCTCAAAGAAGGTATTAGTTTGCTTCTCGATAGATTAAGGTCTGTTTTCAAGAGTTCGATCGCTTTAGGATATATCCCCAAGTTTTGGGAAAAGGTTAGAGTCGCCTTCATTCCTAAGCCTGGCAAAACGTCCCACTGTAAAGCTAAAGACTTCCGTCCGATTAGCCTTACGTCGTTTTTGCTTAAAGCTCTGGAGAGACTCTTAGACCTCTATATCCGCGGCGAAGTGCTAAAGAAATTCCCGTTACATGTCAATCAGCACGTGTATCAGATTGGCAAATTGACAGACACGGCGCTGCACCAGATGACTCAAAAGATTGAACGCATGCTCAAAAATGGTAAGGTCGCACTCGGTTGTTTTATGGACATAGAGGGGGCTTTTGATAATACGGATTTTGAGGTGATTACAAGGGCGGCAGCTGAAAGGGAAATGAACAATTTAGCCATCAGATGGATAGTCAGAATGCTGAGCGGTAGAACTGTCGAAGCCACCATTTGCGGGACTCTCTCCTATACTCTGGTGTATGGTGATTGACTCGCTCTTGGTTAAGCTTAACGACTCGGGTATTTTCACTCAAGGCTATTCCGATGACGTGTCTATCCTAATCTGTGGGGATTTCGTTGCTACTATAGGCGATTTGATGAGAACCGCAATTGGGGTAGTTGAAAGATGGTGTCTCGAAAATAAGCTGATGGTTAACCCAATCAAAACTAAAATCATTTTCTTCAGCCGAAGAAAAGCCGAAACCGCTTCAGAACTGGGTACCTTTAGGCTGTTCGGAACGGAAGTTCATCTGAAAGCGGCTGTTAAGTACCTCGGTGTGATCTTTGATCGTTGGCTAACATGGATACCTCACCTAGAGGAAAAACTTGACGAATTCATTGGTATCTTCTGGCTGTGTATAAATGCTTTTGGTAGTAGGGTAGTAGGGCGACTGTAAACATTTCAATTACAATTCACTAGCCCCGGAAATACCTCTAACTGAGATAAATAGAAATGATAACAAATCGTCCTACATGTCCATCAACATAGTAAGTTGAATGACTTACCTGATGATTGGCACGATATGCCGAAATGTTGATCTCTTCTAATAATCTCCATAACGCGACTGTTCTAGATGTGTTAATGTCTGAGCGTCATGTCAATGACAAAATAATTCATAACATTATCAAGTAACGAAAATGGTTTTACGCTTAAGATGAGAAGCGGACTCTATTCTCCGCAAGTTTAATTCCTATGTAGTAGTTTCAAAAAGTAAATAATTCTTCGATCTACTATTTACACTTACAACCCTTTCTCCCGTCCTACAATTTCCTCCTCACTACTGTTTTCCGCGTACTAGCGTTTCACCGTGCTACCATTTCCCCCGTACTATCATTTCTCCCGTACTACCATTTTCCCATTTTCCTCACTACTGTTTTCCCCGTACTACCATTTCCCCCGCACAACCGTTTCCACCGCACTACTTTTTTTTCCCGTATAACTGTTTCCCCCGTACTACTGTTTCCCGTACAACCGTTTCCACCGTACTACCATTTTCTTCTCACTACTGTTTTCCCCGTACTACCATTTCCCCATACAACCGATTAACCCGGCACTGCTTTTTCCTCCGAGCTGCCCATCAGTTTCACCAATACTGGTGACTTCTACTCACAAAATTCTGAGACTTTGCAAAAGAAACCTATCGTCTGTTTCTCATACCTTCCCAAATACTTTTAAAACCATAAAAATTGACCCAATGTCCAACTGCCCGACATTTTCACCAATACTGGTGACTTTTACTAACAAAACTCTAAGACTTTGCCCAATAAACATATGGTCTAACTCCCACACATTCGAAAATAATTTTAAAACCATAAAAGTTGACCCCGTGCCCAACTGCCCGACATTTTCACAAATACTGGTGACTTTTACTAACAAAACTCTGAGACTTTGCCGAAGAAACCAATGATCTGCCTCCCATACCTTCCCGAATACTTTTAAAAACAAAAAATCCAAGATGGCGTCACTTTGACAGCTGGCAGCCATTTTCTTAGGATTCATAAAGATTCTACTCATCAATATCAACAACTGTCCAAAAAAACAAAAAAAAATTTTTAAATTACATCAACAAAAAATTTCAATTGAAATCTAGGTAGCATAATGGTTTTTTTGTTATAAAAGGCAATGCAAAACCGCATTTTAATTCAGTCCCTTTGGACTCGTCAAGCAGGTCGGACGTATGTTGGTTCACATGTGAATCTTGTTTTGCATTGCCTTTTTTTGAATCACAAGGCAATGCAAAAGAATCTACTATGTGTTCGAACATAGAATTAGGGAGTCGTCGTAAGATTTCTGTACTCAAAGAAAAATAGAATTAAGCAGTTGGATTGCAGTACTGGACAGAAATCAGATCACAGTGGAAGTCTTTGTTTGAACACAGTAGTAGGATTTCTGTATTCAAAGACAAATCAGATGGCCTAAAAATTTTATGTGTGAACACAGAATTAGGCTGTCGTAGGATTTCTGTACAGAAATCAGACAGCCGTAAAATTCTGTGTTTGAACATAGAATTAGGTCGTCGAATGACTTCTATACTCGAAGACAGAAATCAGAAGGCCGTAGTATTCTGTGATCGAGCTCAGAATAAGTCTGTCGTAGCAAATCTCTACAGAAATTAGACGGCCGTAGAATTTTGTGTTTGAACAAAATTTGTTTAAGCGTGAAATGAACGACCTATAATATGCAATTCACTCTAAGCAGTTCTGTAAAATTGTGTAGGTTTGTTTTTGATTCAACAAAAGATGTTTTGGGATTTAAGTTAAAATATCGATAGCAGCAAACGAAACATTTCTTACAATACTGCTATCAGACAAGCAAAAATTTCTTAGAAATCCAGTAAAGATTAAGTAGTTGATCTGATTTCAGTTTCACGAAGCTGTCTTAGAAAGAAAGTATAAGTCGTTAGCGGAGCGAGCAAAAATTTTCGAGTGGCTCCAGTCGTTTTCTATTATTTCCCGTCCAATAGTCATTTCCCATTATATCCCGTTCAATGATCATTTCCCTTTATTTCCCGTTCATAGTCTTTTCCCATAAGCTAGTCATTTCCCGTTCATAGTCGTTTCCTATTATTTCCTATCATTTCCACTTCATAGTCATTTCTAATTATTTCCCGCTCATAGTCATTTACCATTATTTCCGTTCATATTAATTTTCTATTATTTCCCGTTCATAGTCATTTCCCATTATTTTCCGTTCATAGTTATTTCCCGTTCATAAACATTTCCCATTATTTTCCGTTCATAGTTATTTCCAATTATTCCCCGTCTATAGTTACTTTCCATTATTTCTCATCTCATTTTTCCGTGTTCACAGTTATTTCCTGTTCATTAGTCATTTCCCGTTCGTAGTCATTTCCAATCTTTTCCAGTTTAATAGTCATTTTTCATTATTTACTTTTCAATGGTCATTTCCCGTTCATAGTCATTTTCCATTATTTACCGTTCATAGTCATTTCCTATTATTTCCCGTTCAATAGTTATTTCCCGTTTACTAGTCATTTCCCATTATTTCTCGTTAAGTAGTCATTTCCCATTATTTTCCGTTCATAGTAATTTCCCATGATTTTCCATTTATAGTCATTTTCTAAAATTTCCAATTCATAGTCATTTCCCGTTCATAGTTGAACGAAGTTTTACAAAAGCAGGCTTAGCAACAAATGTCAAAATCATCTTGCATCATTAGATTCAAGAATTACGAAAAATGAGATGCAAGATAATTTTGACATTTGTGGCCTAGCCTGCTTTTGTAAAACTTCGTTCAGTTATTTTCCTTATTTCGCGTTCACCAGGCATTTTCCGTTCTTAGTTATTTCCAATTATTTCCCGTTCATAGTCATTTCGCATTATTTCCCGTTCGTTATCATTTCCCATTATTTTCTAATCATAGTAATTTCCTATTATTTCTCGTTCGTAGTCATTTCCCATTATTTCTCATTATTTCGCGTTCATAGTTATTCCTCGTTCACTAGTCATTTCCCGTTCATAATCATTTCCCATTATTTCCCGTTCACTAGTCATTTTCCGTTCATAGTTATTTCGTTCGCGAGGTCAGACTCTTTCGTGGCATAAAGCACAGTGTTACATTAAAGCTAAATATTAGCATATAACGTGTGCTTATCAGAACTTTTTCGCCTGCGAGGTCAGAATAGGGAGGGTCACACATACGAATGGTATTTCGTAAAAGGGATTATCAGTCGGTTACCTAACATTTTTCAAAGCGCAACATAATTCGCTTTCGTAGCATTTCATAAAAGGTATCATCAGTCGCTTACGTAACGTTTCGTAAAAGGGATCATCAGTCGCTTACGTAACGTTTCGTAAAAGGGATCATCAGTCGGTTACGTAACATTTCTTAAAGCACAACATAATTCGTATTCTTAGCATTTCGTAAAAGGCATCATCAGTCGCTTACGTAACATTTCGTAAAAGGGATCATCAGTCGGTTACCTAACATTTGTTAAAGCGCAACATAATTCGCTTTGGCAGCATTTCGTAAAAGGCATCATCAGTCGGTTACGTAACATTTGTTAAAGCGCAACATAATTCGCATTCGTAGAGTTTCGTAAAAGGGATCATCAGTCGCTTACGTAACGTTTCGTAAAAGGGACAATGAGTCGCTTACGTAACGTTTCGTAAAAGGGATCATCAGTCGGTTATGTAACATTTGTTAAAGCGCAACATTATTCGCTTTCGTAACACTTCGTAAAAGGGATCATCAGTCGGTTACCAAACCTTTTTTAAAGCGCAACATAATTCGTATTCGTAGCATTTCGTAAAAGGGACCATCAGTCGGTTACCTAACATTTTTTAAAGGGCAACATAGTTCGCTTTCGTAGCATTTCCTGAAAGGCATCATCAGACGCTTACGTAACATTTCGTAAAAGGGATCATCAGACGCTTACGTAACATTTCGTAAAAGGGATCAGGGCCCATTCACAAATGACGTCACATTTGCTATAAAAAATTAGTATCCATAAAAAGGTCATAACTCCTGCAGTACAGCAAATTTTGTTTATAGGACTCTGGCTACTCCCCAAACAGGGGGTGTGTTTGGGGGGGGGGGGTAGCCGGAGTACTATAAACAAAATGTCTGACTAGTTTGGAGTTATAAACTTTGTGGATTTTATAGCAAGCGTGACGTCATTTATGAACAGCCCCCTCATCAGTCGGTTACCTAACATTTTTTAAAACGCAACATAATTCTCATTCGAAGCATTTCGTAAAAGGGATCATCAGTCGCTTACGTAACGTTTCGTAAAAGGGACAATGAGTCGCTTACGTAACGTTTCGTAAAAGGGATCATCAGTCGGTTACGTAACATTTGTTAAAGCGCAACATTATTCGCTTTCGTTACATTTCGTAAAAGGGATCATCAGTCGGTTACCAAACATTTTCTAAAGCGCAACATAATTCGTATTCGTAGCATTTCGGTAAAGGGACCATCAGTCGGTTACCTAACATTTTTTAAAGCGCAACATAGTTCGCTTTCGTAGCATTTCGTAAGAGGCATCATCAGACGCTTTCGTAACATTTCGTAAAAGGGATCATCAGACGCTTACGTAACATTTCGTAAAAAGGGTCATCAGCCGCTTGGTTTAATATTTTTTGAGATTAAGATGGAGCGCTCCTAACATATTTAAAATTCCCTGTTGAAAATGTTGACAACATTCAAAAATCTAAAATTATTGAAAATTTCTCTTTGTTGGTGTGCTTTGGTTTCTCGAATTTTGGAAAAAAAGCATCAAAATAGGATTTAGCTTTAGTCAATGATAATGAGGAAAAATGCAAAAATCGAAAATCATTTGAAATCTGGGATGTTTGTTCAATCCATCGAAAATGCCGATTGACAACTCAAATGACCTTGCAACAGACCTATATCGCAAATCTATTTGACAATAGATGGCATTATGCAAGTTTGCTCGAATTGTCACATTCTATTGTTCTTTTACAGATGAAGATAATTTGGCTTAGTTCACTTTTTCACAATTATATGTGAATGTGGTGAACCACGAATACGTCAATATCGTTAAGTTTTTTTTTGAAATATAGATGGAGTACTTTCAAAATTTTTAAGCGAAGTTTAGGAAAAAGTTTGGAATAGGAAAATAAAATAAATAAATAAATAGTTTTTTGTAAGATATTAAAGAGTATATGTGCCCCTCCTGCATTTTAAACCGGGCTTGGGACCGTCATATAGTTTTTCGTTTTTTAAAAATGTTAGTGCAATAGACCAAGAGAAGGCCTATGAAATAAAACAGTATGGCTCAGTTGCCACATATGCTTTTCAATATCGTTTATGGGAAATATGGAAAGAGAGTTTAGTTGTATTTTGCAATTAATATACAAAAAATTATTTGTATGAGAGATGAAAACAGTTCCTTCAAATGTGCCAGTTATGTGCAAAGTCGATTGAGAGACATTCTTGTAAATTTGATAACTTTCAATTCTCTGTATTTCTTCTGAGAATTTTCGTAGAATAAATATGGAAAAGTCAGCAATATATAATTTTTATATACGAATGCTGAAATGAGAGGCAACTTGATTTAACTCTACGTGTTTCGTAAGAGTAGTGAAGATGATGAGCACTAAAAGTGCAGCCCATCGAAAATGAAAATGATAGGAAACCTACAAATCTTTTGTTTAATACAAAAGATTTGTACATCTCATATCAGTTTTATTTAGGACGTTCTGTAGTGAAAAGTGAGAAAATTGTACGACTCACACCCGAATATGTATAATTTGTGCGTAGTTGTATGACATAAAAGACAAAGACAAAACAACACAAAAACACAAAATTAAAAATGTTCATCACACGCCATCACTGTTAAGTGATGGGTGTGAGAACGTTTTAGTCTGCATAGACTATCACTTGCGTGATAGGTAAGAGACTAAAACCTTAACTTCAGCATGCCACTACGTGCGTGATGGGCGCCAGAAGTTGTTTGATGTTAAAAATTGACAAAATATATCAGAACACTAAAAACCATTAGTAGCATGCAATGGTTTTTAGTAGCTCTGCCATATTTTGCCAATATTCCATACACAAATTACCCATATAAGAATGGTAGTCGTACAATTTCCGCACTTGTCACTAATTTCCGTGTGCATCAATTTCACTACACTTACTAAACACGAATAGTTAAGTTAGTGCCGTATCACTTCGGCATAGGCATAAAGAAATTATACCATGCTGTTGACTTTCCAATATTCGCTGCTAAGAAAATGCTGAGAAAAACAGAAAAATTGAAACTCACCAAATGTACAATGACGTCTTCCATTCGGCTTTGCTGTTAACTGGAACATGAGATGAAATGTTCGACATCCAACATAAAAATAAAATAACACTCAAAAGATTTGCAGACAAAAAGTTGTATGCAAATCATGTTTATGTGTGTAACTGAAAAGAAAGTACAATTAAACAGAAGTTGAGGAAGGAATGGGGTTGGGAAAAGACAGTGCTCAGTCTGTCTTGGAAGGTTTGCGGAGGAAAGGTACCTCTGACGCTTTGTAGATGTAAAGTGGGCAAATTTCTGTGCAATGTCTGTGTGCATATATGGCCTGAAGGTGGGAAGGTGGAAAAGTTAGGAAAATGAAAGAGATAATGGAAAAGGAGAACGATAATTGAAAAGGTACAAACTAATTTCCAAATAGAAAAAAATTTGCATCCAAAAGAAGTTACACAGACATTTGCGAAGCAGTTGAAATGAATGGGAAGCCATTAATTCAACACTTCGTGATAAACGACATTTGGAACGAAGATGTCGTTGTTACGGTTTAGATGACCCATAAATGGATCATCGATCACCTGAATGAACAGGCGATCCTTCCGTCTTACACGTGACATTGCCACATATAAATGGCCGTGGGAAAATGGTGGTTTTCGCAAAAATATTCCCACTGTGTCGAACGTCTGGCTTTGCGACTTGTTGAATGTCATGGCAAAGGCAAGCTTAACAGGAAATTGTATGCGAACCAATTTCATGCCATCAACGCTGGTAGTCTGTTCGATTTTCGGTAGTATAAGGAAATTGTCCTTAAACATACCGCTGAGCACTTTGACACCAATACTATGTTGATGTAGTTGCGTGACAACTAACGTGTGCCATTACAAAAGCCTTGACTCGGACTAAAGTTACGTAACAACATAACTATACATCCAATCTTTAGTCGAAGTCTATGCGGCGCAAAGTTTTTCGGCTTCAATTGATTCAAGTAGCTGATATCAATTGTGTCCACCGGATCGTCACTTTCGCGCGCTTCATCTACACTCAAATATGCAATTTCAGTGGATTCAGCTTCTTCCAAGCGATCATAGATGCTATCGTTCAAACGATCCACATCTTCGTGTAGCGTAGTCAATATCGCTGTGGTACTAAATTGTTCGATATCATTTGCAGTAAATGAATCGCCAAAAATTTTCCCAGCTATGTCGCTATTAACGATGCACTCAGGTGGTACTTTAACGTAGCTGTCACAGTAAAAGTCACCTTGGCGATCATTAACGGTGCCATTGCCAATGGCCAATTGCCAAGCAGCAAAAGGGGCATCTTGCGGATTTAGCAACCGTCTGTTTCGCACCAGTGCATAGCGGCGAAACAGCGGCCACAGATTGCTACATTTGACAGTCTGTTGAACGATTTCATTTCGTGAAGCATTGTCACCAACAATTGGTAAAATTTGCCAACTATGACAATTTTACCACCAAATGCTTCATTTGGTTGCTTCATCAAATCTCTCAGTAGTCTGTCAATGGCATTAAATGCGAATTTATCGACCATCGAAATTTCGTCAATCAGCACGATATCAGCGGCGCAAAGCTCGCGGCCGATTGGACTTTGAACTGTGACATTACATGAACTTGTGGCAGTAAGTTCTAAAGGCAATCGGAACTTGGAATGGCAAGTGGCATCACCTTTGAGTAATGATGCAGCAATTCCAGTCCATGCAACAGAAACAATTTTTTTCTGCATGCCAAGTAATGTACTTATCAGCGCATAATACAAATATGTTTTTCCGGTACCACCGGGTTTTTCCGGTACCACCGGGCCCATCAAACTTTATAGATCGTTAGTACCTTCCGGTGTGAGGTCTTTCTGCCGCAACCCCAGATTGGTGAACTATCGTCCTCCATGCCCTCCTATCGCCCGCCAAAGAGATGGTTTGTTCGCCCAGAGAAAGTCCCCTAACTTCTAAATCTGATTTAATTGAATCGATAAACCTTCTCCTTGGTCTACCCCTTGGCCTAACACCCGGGACTTGTGCATCCAAGATCCTTTTCGGTAGCCTGTTATTACCCATCCTTTGAACGTGCCCAAACCAGCGCAGACGACTGGCCCTTGCCGCCTCTTCCACTGACGAAATCCCTAAATTTTCCCTAATGTCGTCGTTCCTTATATGATTATCCCACTGCTCCCTCCTATTAACCTTCGCTATATTCCTAAGAACCCTCATATCAGAAACCTCCAGGTCATGCACGAGATATCCGCAGCCAACCCAACTCTCACTACCATACAGAATCGTCGGCCGGAATATTGACCTGTGAATAGCTAACTTTGTTTCGCTACTTAATTCCCTTTTGTTGAACACGTGCGACCTCAACTGACTGGCCATCGTGTTTCCCATTTTCCTCCTTTCCTCAAATTCCCTAACTAACTTGCCATCCTCTGAAAAAATGGTTCCTAAGTACTTGAATTCAGAAACCTGCTCCAGCTCCTCCCCATTTAAATTGCAAGCTATCTCCTTCCGAGCTTTGCCGACATGCATAATCTTAGTTTTCCCTACACTTATCTTCATCCCATACTCCTCACATGCAGCATTTAGGCAGTCAATCCCACCCTGCAACTCCGTGGTACTATCTGCCAACAGAATCAAGTCATCCGCGTAGGCCAGGATTTTCATTATTCCCTCACCCACCTCGACATTTCCCTGCAAGTTTGCCTGCTTGATGATTTTGTCCATGAAAATTATGAACAGAAGCGGGGAAAGACAACAACCCTGACGAACGCCCTCTTTAACCTCGAAAGACTCGCTAATTTCGCCATCTATTCTCACCGCGGCCCTGCTTTCTGCGTAAATACTCTTAATGGCACGCAGTAAACCCCCATTGATACCGTACTCGCTAAGAATCCCGAATAGCTTCTGCCTTGGTACCCGGTCGAATGCCTTCTCCAAGTCGATGAAGCATAAGTATAAGTCCCTGTTCTTTTCATAAAGCTTTTCGATAGTCTGCCTGAGGCAGAAAATCTGATCCTGACATCCCTTCAGAGGCCTGAAACCACCCTGAATCTCATCCAGTACTCCTTCCACTATGTTCCTAACCCGGTCAACAAGTACACCCGTGTACACCTTACCTACCACGCTCAAGAGCGATATCCCCCTGTAGTTACTGCAAACCTTACGGTTGCCCTTCTTATAAATTTTAGCAATAACACCGAAGCTCCAGTCAGCAGGTACTGTTGAAGACCTCATGGCCAAAATGAAAATCCTACAAAGCCATTGGATCCCACCTGATCCGCTATACTTAATAAATTCCGTCCTAATTTCATCCACCCCTGCGGATTTTCCTTCCCTTAATCTGCCGACCTTTCGGGACACCTCATCCAGTGTAATTTCCTCCTCCACCTCCGAGCTAGGATCTGCCTCCCTCCCATTTTCTTCTACCTGATTGACAGATGTAAATAAATCCTTAAAGTAATGCCGCCAAGTCTTCAAGACTTCACCCCTATCTGTAATTAACCCGCCGCCTTTATCTAAAATACTACTACATCCCTCTTTCACGCCACCGCGCCTAATGCCCTTAATCATCGACCAAAATTCCTTACCCCTGCCTTGACCTGCCCTTTCCAAATCCTCCCCAAACTTTTTCCCCTCCCGGTCCTTCGCTTCCCTGACTAGATCCTTAACCAGTTGCCTACAAGCCTTATAAGCCTCCCACTTCGCCACCGTCCTGTCCTGTAACCAAATCAAGTATAGTTTCCTTTTCTCCAATACAGCCCCCCTGATACCGGCGTTCCACCCACCCGTCTTTTTGTTTCGACCCCCGCTAGCGACACTGCCCAGACATTCCTCAGCCAGATCCAAGACAAATTTCTTAAAATTCGCCCACTCAGCCTCAATGTCCCCGCAGTCAGCTGGAAGCCCCTCAAATCCTTCGGCGATTCTTGCCATAAAACGAGACCTAACTGCCTCTTCCCTAAATTTGCCCACACGAAATTTGCGACTTACCACCTTCTTCCTCTTAGTCTGACAGAGTTTACCAACCGACAGATGGGTACCCAAAAAGTAGTGGTCAGAACCGAAAGTGAAACCCCTGAAAACACGTGTGTCCCTGACTACCTGCCTCCTGTCCTGCTCTATAATCATGTAATCAATAATGGATTTGTGACCCAAACCCTCATTGACGTACGTATACCGATGGATCCACTTGTGCCTATAGAAAGAGTTGGTTATTGCTAACCCATTGAAATCACAAAAATCCAACAACCGTTTACCATTTGAATTCAATGTTTCTTCCCCAAATCTACCCACTACCTTCCCATACCCTGAGTTGCTTTTAAAGTTTCCTATTCTTGCATTGAAATCCCCCAGCAAAATCAATGATTCATTTCCCTTTTTGCTAACTACGTCCCCTAGTTGTTCGTAAAAAGTGTCCAAGTCAGTAGCATCACTACCATTGCAAGGGCTATACACGCTAACCAAGCGATAAATTCCACCCGCTAACTTTACAGAGACCCACATCAGCCTTTCATTTACGAAACGAACATTTAGGACAAATTTGATCAATTCCTTCCTGATAGCGATTCCAACCCCCCAGTTTCCCCTACCAGACTGAACTCCGGACAAAAACACCTTATACCCGCCCACGTGTTCTTCCGTCTGTCCCTTCGTCCTAACGTCACTCAACGCCAATATGTCTATACCGTAGTCCTTAGCCAGATCAACTAATTCCTCTCTGCGATCCCGAAAACCCCCATTAACGTTTAGACTCCCAATAAACAAACCATCAACCATTTTGCATTGCCTGATCGTCAACGATGGGGTACCTAGCAAGTCGAGCGTTGGTCGTACCCCGTATCCAACACCCGTCCGAGGCTGTGTTTTATTGTTTTTACCGAGAATGAATACAGTGGGACGGCCTGGTAAGCCGAACCGCACCGGAAGTACAAGTTTTAATGGGTACCAAGAACGACCGTCTGGAATGCAATGTGCTCGTTTGTTTATATTTTTTACCAAACGGATTGCTATACATATAGCGAAGCCACCAACCGAAATTATGATCATAAACATTTTACTAGAAGTAGGATGCCGAGACAAATAAAGTACACATCAACATAAATTAATTTATCTGCTCCAGGCGTTTGATGAACAGCCTGTAAAACAGCGTCAAATATATCTCGCTGTTCGGGTTCAAATGTTGCCATTAAACGGGCACCATTCTCTCTTTCAGCACGAACTGTTGCATCCGTGGAATTGTCAGTGTCAACGTCCTCATCATCGGAATCGGTTGCACCGTTTACGATTAGCTTTTGTTCAGCAACACTAATCTCAATATCGCTTGGCAATCCGAAATCACTCAAGTCTTTCCAATGACGACGTAAACACCGAGAAATGTGCCGTAGTGCCATTTTCTCGGCAATGTCATTGGGAATGTTGCGACGACGGTAGTCTTCAATGAACGACCGCTTAAATTTGTCCCACAAACTCAACGGATTGCTTGGCTTAATAAACACTAACATGTTTATAAACAGACGGCGCAAATGACGTGGCATATGCTTGGAAGCAAGTTCTTCCAACGTCTGTTCGTGCAAGCTATCGTTTCTCATCAGGCCTAATGCAACAGCAGCCAAATGGTGTGTAGCATAAGTTACACCATTGACTGTTCTTAGATCTTCGTAGGAAGTAGCACCACGTACAGTAAGTAACAGTAGTCGCAATGCATACAGCTCAACATTGTTACAGTTGACTGTATACATACGACTTATTGTTCTGTCATGCCTACGCAATCGTGGTCGCCATCCGTATTTCCTACTGTAAGTGTAATGCGCCGGTATTTCTTTATACAAATACTGGCGTCCATTTACATCTGTCGCGTTGAGTTCAAAGCAGGCAGTCAATTCCGTTGTGGTTTGATCTAATGCCGCTTGAGGATCATCAGAATCAATCACAACATTATGTTCGCCACACAAATGTACAGGCAATCTGTACACTGTATCTGACATAATGTACAGGTCATTGGCAAGTAGACGCCAACTGGACTCACCCCAACCATGGTATCTGTTATCATTGAAACGTCTGTATTCATTCAAAATTTGAATGCCATTTTCAATGGTAACACCAAGGTTGGCTCTGTCGCCGCCTTTGCACAAATATTTAAATAAATATTTGACACTCTGTAATGAAGCAATAACTTCTACATTTATGTGCGACTCGTATTTTAACAACAGATATGGATTGTAACCAACAATCCATCTATTGTCTATGACATCATTGTTATCATCCGTCACAGTACGGCCGTTGTTGCGACGGCGATATATCGGATAACAATTGTCTTTGATTTGTGTTGTGGCAGCAAGCGGTTTCGGAAAACGTTTGCAACACTTGTATCTCTGTGTTTTCTCATTCAACCGCATGCATGGCAAGTATACTTTATCAACGCCACATTTCTTATGTGTAAAATAATGTGAGCATGTGGTAGTTGACGCTTTTTCCATTCAATAACAATGACGTACGACGCCAGATTACCCAGAACCTTATTTTTATATAAATCGTCAATCAATGCTTGCAATTTACATTTAAATATTCTGGCCACCAACAATGGGTCATCGATAATGTTATGACCTGGTTTTACATTATCTTTACATTCTTGCCACATTGGATTGAATGTGTACGTGACCAATAGAGTTGGTTTGCCATAATGCGAGCAATATGCCAACGCATCATGATACTTTTCTATTAACCATCGCGGGCTCCCAACAACGCTCGAATTCATCACAATCACTTTGCCTGGCAAATCAGGATTGAAATCAGGCAAATTTTCAAAATAATCCTGTAGACCTTTGTACTGATCTACACGATTTTTTTTTTGAAATCTTCCCTCTGCTGATATTCAAACGTATTGGCTTCCACCCGAGCAAATGCATCAATTACAAACAATTGATTTAATCTGCCTGCGTACGGGAATGGAGAAAAGAGATTTGGACGCCGCATCATCAAGTATGCATAATACTCTCGCAACGTTACTTTCTTCCGGTTTGAAGCCGCAGTGGCACCGTTCCGCATAAGCGTGAACGTCCACGTTTGCTCGGCGTTTGGGAACAACAATGGGTATAACAATGCGTCGCGATATGGATCGCAAGTTCGCAATGGTACACCGGCGTCAACGTTGCCCGATACCGGGAACACTATAATGTTCTTAGTATTCGCAGCAGAAGCCGAGTCCTTAATCATACACACTTCGTTCGAGGTAGGAACATTGTATGCGCCTTGGAAATGTTGGCGCTTGGCTATTTCTCTACGATCAGCCACAATTTCCAAACGGACGTTTGGAGGTGTCGCGTTTGGATAGCGCCGGTTATTTTCGAGCAAGACATTACGTAGCATTCGGTACATTTGCGCAAACGGATTTATGCGTCGCAGCAAATTCTCCAAATTCAACGGGTTCGAACCCATTGCAAGGCGACCTTGAGCAGCTGCATCCGTAGTTAAAACGTACAGCTGTGCAGGTGGCATATTTGCAACAACAGTATTGGTTCGGAAATGGTCAGCTTTGTGATAAATTTGACCGTGAATTGTGATCACCGGTCCAATGGTACCTGATCGTCCCATTTGACGAAAGTCAGTTGCACCTCTGGACCCGAAACTCAATACGTTGTTGTATTGCAAAATTTCATCGAAAAATGGTTTCGACATGGAATGTTGAAACATGAGCAATTCTTTCAATTCTTGTGGATAATTGTTATGTTGCACAGTTGGCAAATCAAAAGAGACTGCACCATCCATGCAACATTTATGGAAGTATCCACGCGAATTTCTTTCTTCAGCGAAAAACATAGCGTCACACTTTTCACATTGTTGGTCCATCGGACCAAGTCTGTGAGGTGTGTACATAGCATTTGTTTCGTCAACATTCTGATGATTCTGATATGCGTCGTACATTGTGGGACAGTCTTCACGATCCGCCAGACGACGCCGTGTGATTTCTTCTTCACGCAACAATGTTTCGACAGCGCGATCGGAAGCATCGACAATCTCTTCATCAGTAATGCCATTGTCGAATAGGAAATCACGAAACTCTTCGAAAGTTTCAAATTATGACGGGAATCCTTTTCGAGACAATTTCTGGCAATACTCATTCCATCGATTGCGAAGTCGCAGCTCGACTTGTGTCAATGAAGGACCTTTGACTTTACGATTACCGTACTCAATTGCGTTTCGTATTCTGGTATTTGTAACAGCTTTTTGAGTGAAATAAGCGGATGTGTTACCGTCTTTCTTATTTATCAAAATATCAGAACGTACGGTAGTAGCAATAGACGACTGACTAATATTGTCCATATATTTTTGTCGTAAAGCCATACGGCGTAGCCGAGCGAGAGGAATGCCGTCGGAGTCCTGTTCTTCTCTGAGAATTCGTTGACGTAGTTCAGCCAAAGGAATATCGTCAGAGTTGCCCGCACTTACTATAGGATCTTCTTCAGCATCGTCGTCATTATCTGACGGGATACCATCATCCATAATAGTAGTAGGACCAACTCGGCGACGCCGTGGCGCTGCCGTAACATCGTTATTGCATTTCGCAACTGAAAATGGTGTTATGACACAATTCAGAGTGCGTTGCGCATAACTGTTATAAATGAAATTCGCGAGAAGTGTCGAACTATGAAATAAGTAAATGTTTGCCACACCACTTTCATCGCGCAAACCTTTTTCGTTTCGACCTTGCGAATCGAAAAAAAGGTACATTCTTTGATGGTATCTGAAAAGGCAAACATTTGTATCATTCGAAAGTAACGCAATCCCATGCGAATTTTTTCGAAAAAATGATTTAATGGATTCAAATACATTTCCACGTATTTCGTCTTCTGTTTTCCGTTTACATAGGACGGAACAATCTGTTCCGAGAAAAATACGTTCGTCTATGTCTGACAACTGAAGATCACACCGTTCAGGATGTTTAATCATAGTATCTGCTAAACACTTTCTGAATAGTTGATCTCCCAACAAAAGTATATTGTCAACGTCATGGCTTTCTTATGCAGTGGATTTAACTGCGGTGTAAGCCAGAAACACTATACAATTGCATAAGGACTGGCGTCCTCGCTAAATACTATCAAATATTTCGTAATTTTCTGTAAAGTGTCTGGTACAACCTTGCGATAAAGTGGCTTACACTTAATCGATTTTGGAGCATCAACATTCTCCATCTGCTTCTGCATTATATTCATCCGGATCATCGTCCAAGTATCGGTATTCATCGTCACCATCATCACAATTATGGGATTCATCGGCATTATTGTGATGTGTGAGCAATTGAGGTGATAACTCGTTTTCACCGTGATATGCGTCATCTTCGGTAAGATTGGCTTCGTCATCGGTTATAAAAATAACTGTTAGTGAAATCCAATTTCTACCAGCCGGATGTGCACTTAAGAAGAAGCGTTCAAAGCGATCCATAGTACTAAAGAATAGTATTACGGATTTATTACGACTGTCATACTGATCAATATGTCGACCATGCGAATCGAAGAATACATATCTCTCGCAATGACGATCGCGATATTTGATCAGTGCATACGTGTATGTATTGTAAACTATGAGCAAATTTCTGCATACGTCATCTGTTTCAAACAATTGCAATATATTCTGAAAACTGCCTTGCTCATAATGATCATTAAATTGATGAAGCTGATCGCTCTTAATGAAATAAGTGCGAGCGCCAATATGCAACGAAAAACTATTTTCGAACACTAAGGCGTCTAACAATGAATCGTTGCTGCGTGTGCTTTCCATTCGAAGTATACGTCTATAACACGAATCACCAATGGTAACTATGATGTCCAAATCATTTGAATCCCATGAATCGATCGATTTATGAACTGCATAAGCAGTGGACGTTGCGGCAATAGCTGTGCATTGGTGTCTGGGTAATTGAAAGCGACGATCAAACTGACAGAAATTACCAAGCACAATTTTGTAAAAATGGTTGCGTGGCAATTCTGGAATTTGGGTCACATTAAATGGTGACATTAGGAAATCAATCATATCTTGCGAACACGACAAACTGAAATCATTCCCTCTGACATCATTTGAATCGATTGAAGCATTGTCACTTCCATCGTGTTCGTTACTTCTAATGTTCAAGTTGACATTGTGTGTACCTGTTGCAGTCAATACATTTTCAACAACTTCAGCGACTTTCTGCATACTCTGTTCTGTGAACGAATATCATGTGCAAAAAATCCCAAAAAGTCAGACTCATTAGATTGAATGACGTCATGAACGGATTTTCTGTATTGAATGTCATGAGAACAAAATCCGAAAAAGTCAGACTCATTAGACAGAATAATGTCATGAACGGACTTTCTCTGTTGACTTTTGCCAATGGCACCAGAAGAAAATCCGTAAAACTCAGATCCACTTGATGAATTTACATCATCGATCGATCTGTGTTGCTTTTTCGAAAGAAGGGGTGTTAAATCATCCACACTTCTAAAGTTCTTCTGTGATGCACGATTTTCCTTTGTACACAGCATCGGCGTAGAAACAAACATTTCTGATTTGTCGCCACGTATGCTACGCTTAGGAGTATGTGTTTGTGCGCATAAATTTACAATCGACCGACTCGTCAATCGGGACAAATTTACCGAACAATTCTTTGTTACATGTGTGACAGGTACAGTAGTCGCTGTCTTTGAAATTGATGCAGTTACTTTTTTTTAGAATCACATATGATAGGTTCATCAGTCAACATATGTGAATCATTTTTCGATTGAAGCGAGTAGGTGCGGTAGCCGCTACTTTTCCTTCCAATCTTTTTGCAGAAACACATTTGACAGGTATGGTTACAGCTGTCTGTGATTCATTGGCAATACCATCAATTTTTCGGTTGGAGCGAGTAGGTGCGGTAGCCGCTATTTTTCCTTCCAATCTTTTTGCAGAAACACATTTGACAGGTATGGTTACAGCTGTCTGTGATTCATTGGCAATACCTTTTGGAATAGGTATGCTGACACGTACATTAGCATCTGTTTTAGAATTTTGTACAGAAACACATTCCACAGGCACATAAGCCGCTGTGAGTGACTCTGTAGTCTTAACTTTTTTGAAAAAGTTAATCAACCTATTCGCACGCTTCGCCTTATTTAAGCGAGTTTTTTCCCACCCGAAGCCCCATACTTACCATCTCCGCTTTGGATCTCATCTTTCTTACCTTCCATGTTAATCTGTTAAAAAAAACGAAATTGCAAATAATGTTTTTGTGGTATTTGTGCTTATAATCGGCCGATTATAGCACTAAAAATAAGTGATGCGAGATTGAGGTCAATCGCATCAATCGCAAATCAGAAGATTTGGACCAATGTTAATCTACGAAAAGAAGAGGAAAGGGGAATGGGGGGCGGGGCGCATAGGGAATTAGTAAAACAACAATATTTGTTTTAAAAATGTTTTTATTGTATGTATTTTGAAGTTTTCAACTGTAAGGAAGAGGGCATATTTTTGGAAAATCGTATGTATAAGTAATTGCGAAATTATTATTTGGAAAATTTAGAAAATCTACGTGCACGTTAAACTAAAAGAGATCTGTTAAGTTGTACGCATGTTGTTGCGGTGTTAAAAACCTACTTAGAATGACAAACTTCATATTAAGCGAAGTCAAATTGAAGCGAGTAATAGTAAAATTAAATGAAATGTAGTAAATATAAAGCGAAATAAATTAAAAAATTTAGAAATTATTAAAAAAATTTAGTAAAACGATTGTCCAAAAGTAGGCCATGGTAAGAAATGAATGTAATAATAAAATATAAAATGAAGTTAAATGAGATGAGGTTGCACTTGAATAAGAAATTGATCTACGAAATAGCAACAGAAGTGGCGCACACAATAAGTAGTTGTATAGCAAGGACATTTGAGAATGAGCAATTAACATCGAAATACAATATAGCAGCGAAAATGATGAAAAGTGGACGGAACAATTTTATTGGAAATGAAACTATAAGTTCGTTATGCCGAAAACAGACGATAAAGTACAGAATATGCTTGAATTATTCCATTTGTTATGTAAAGTGTGAAATAATTATAAGAATATCACAAAGTTGGCACGCGGTTGAATTTTGTTACTTTCGTGTCTTGTAATGCAAATAACTGTTTCTATAAGAAAAGTGTAATTGTTGAAATTATCAACACAAAGGAGCACTTTATGAGGTGTTTTCGGAATTAGAAAATGTTAAATAAGAATTTAGACAAAATGTAACCGCGAACACATATTAATTAATTGCGGCTTATATACAAAAAGCCAATTAATTAAAGTTCATTCACATGTTTTGAACGGAAAATCCAAACATAGAGGCCATAATCCATTCAACATTTGAAGATGCATTAACTGTAATGTCGTTCCCCAAATATACACGAAAAAATTAACAGAAGAATTTATTAAATTTGAAATGCCCATAATTGAAGTTTCGTTCGTCTGTTTAAGTAAACGACATTTTGCGAATGGTTTTTGTCGCACGTGTTTTATGAACAAAACCGAAGTCATGCAATGCGAATTTAGAAGTCAACTATTTTCCAAACATTTTGTACACGTTTTCACCACAACTTGATTAATTTGATTGAATTACAACGGAAGACCAATGAGACCATTTGTACACGCAACGAAATGGGATGTGGAAGTCACGTGACTTCCAGTGAGCGAAAAAAAAGCATCTGGCGGGCTAAAGAAGCGCACGGGAAAATATGATTCCTCAACATAACGTTTAAACGTAACGCCATAAGGACTTCACTCGGGAAGGTAATGAGCATCAATGATTTCTTAATGATGAATATTATGTAGGAATAAACGAAGGATGAAAGAAAAAAAAACATTTCCAAAATGTGACATGCAGTTTCGAAATGTAAACAAAATGAAGCAAACTTACCGGATGCGATATTACTGGAACTACTAAAAGCACTTAAATCACTGTAAATCACTTGAATTGTGTTGAATTATTTGACAAAAAACTGAAATCAAATCAAATCAAATCAAATTTGAATTCGTAAATTGAAATAAGATGTATGCAGAAAGAAAATAGTAAATTTAAAAAGCTGAAGAAATAATTACATGTGACCATAATAGGATGGAATTTTATAGTTAAATACTCTTTCAGTTGCTGCACTTATTTCCAGAAAAGTGTGAAATATATTGTCAACAATGT
>CM055404.1:67140412-67151275 GCA_029228625.1 Pseudolycoriella hygida | reverse complement strand
CAATTTGCATCATATCAGTTAAATTACTTTTCGTTCCGATCGGTCTACTACCAAACTGGACGTAATATATTTTTTTTTCTTATTGCACCGACAACGCCACTATTGCACATATTGCCGATTGCAATTGCTTCCAAACACTTTACAGTTATTTACGTTGATATTTCCGACAATATTGATACAGCTCAATACAACATTACTTTAAGAATATTCTTAAATGTTTACCTTTTCTTTAATTCTAATCCATACAGCGGGCAATTGAAAATATTTTTTGTTTACATGCGAATCTATAAACAATATGGGAACTTTTGTTTTCCAATAATTTCCACATCAAAAAACAACTTTTCCCAAATTGACTTTCATCCCTTACATTGTTGACAATATATTTCACACTTTTCTGGAAATAAGTGCAGCAACTGAAAGAGTATTTAACTATAAAATTCCATCCTATTATGGTCACATGTAATTATTTCTTCAGCTTTTTAAATTTACTATTTTCTTTCTGCATACATCTTATTTCAATTTACGAATTCAAATTTGATTTGGTATAAAAAAAACCGCTCACATCTCGCTACTGTTTCAACATTTCTATGTGCAAGAATAGCGCTTACACATCTATATGGACGAAGTGTCAGCCATTTTGCATTCGATTATTCTTCTAAGTGCAACGTTTCCCTAAAACTAAATTTTTCAAACGTTCTTTTCAGAACGATTTCAGTATTTTGTCAAATAATTCAACACAATTCAAGTGACTTACAGTGATTTAAGTGCTTTTAGTGGTTCCAGTAATATCGCATCCGGTAAGTTTGCTTCATTTTGTTTACATTTCGAAACTGCATGTCACATTTTGGAAATGTTTTTTTTTCTTTCATCCTTCGTTTATTCCTACATAATATTCATCATTAAGAAATCATTGATGCTCATTACCTTCCCGAGTGAAGTCCTTATGGCGTTACGTTTAAACGTTATGTTGAGGAATCATATTTTCCCGTGCGCTTCTTTAGCCCGCCAGATGCTTTTTTTTCGCTCTCTGAAAGTCACGTGACTTCCACATCCCATTTCGTTGCGTGTACAAATGGTCTCATTGGTCTTCCGTTGTAATTCAATCAAATTAATCAAGTTGTGGTGAAAACGTGTACAAAATGTTTGGAAAATAGTTGACTTCTAAATTCGCATTGCATGACTTCGGTTTTGTTCATAAAACACGTGCGACAAAAACCATTCGCAAAATGTCGTTTACTTAAACAGACGAACGAAACTTCAATTATGGGCATTTCAAATTTAATAAATTCTTCTGTTAATTTTTTCGTGTATATTTGGGGAACGACATTACAGTTAATGCATCTTCAAATGTTGTATGGATTATGGCCTCTATGTTTGGATTTTCCGTTCAAAACATGTGAATGAACTTTAATTATTTGGCTTTTTGTATATAAGTCGCAATTAATTAATATGTGTTCGCGGTTACATTTTGTCTAAATTCTTATTTAACATTTTCTAATTCCGAAAACACCTCATAAAGTGCTCATTTGTGTTGATAATTTCAGCAATTACACTTTTCTTATAGAAACAGTTATTTGCATTACAAGACACGAAAGTAACAAAATTCAACCGCGTGCCAACTTTGTGATATTCTTATAATTATTTCACACTTTACATAACAAATGGAATAATTCAAGCATATTCTGTACTTTATCGTCTGTTTTCGGCATAACGAACTTATAGTTTCATTTCCAATAAAATTGTTCCGTCCACTTTTCATCATTTTCGCTGCTATATTGTATTTCGATGTTAATTGCTCATTCTCAAATGTCCTTGCTATACAACTACTTATTGTGTGCGCCACTTCTGTTGCTATTTCGTAGATCAATTTCTTATTCAAGTGCAACCTCATCTCATTTACCTTCATTTTATATTTTATTATTACATTCATTTCTTACCATGGCCTACTTTTGGGCAATCGTTTTACTAAATTTTTTTAATAATTTCTAAATTTTTTAATTTATTTCGCTTTATATTTACTACATTTCATTTAATTTTACTATTACTCGCTTCAATTTGACTTCGCTTAATATGAAGTTTGTCATTCTAAGTAGGTTTTTAACACCGCAACAACATGCGTACAACTTAACAGATCTCTTTTAGTTTAACGTGCACGTAGATTTTCTAAATTTTCCAAATAATAATTTCGCAATTACTTATACATACGATTTTCCAAAAATATGCCCTCTTCCTTACAGTTGAAAACTTCAAAATACATACAATAAAAACATTTTTAAAACAAATATTGTTGTTTTACTAATTCCCTATGCGCCCCGCCCCCCATTCCCCTTTCCTCTTCTTTTCGTAGATTAACATTGGTCCAAATCTTCTGATTTGCGATTGATGCGATTGACCTCAATCTCGCATCACTTATTTTTAGTGCTATAATCGGCCGATTATAAGCACAAATACCACAAAAACATTATTTGCAATTTCGTTTTTTTTAACAGATTAACATGGAAGGTAAGAAAGATGAGATCCAAAGCGGAGATGGTAAGTATGGGGCTTCGGGTGGGAAAAAACTCGCTTAAATAAGGCGAAGCGTGCGAATAGGTTGATTAACTTTTTCAAAAAAGTTAAGACTACAGAGTCACTCACAGCGGCTTATGTGCCTGTGGAATGTGTTTCTGTACAAAATTCTAAAACAGATGCTAATGTACGTGTCAGCATACCTATTCCAAAAGGTATTGCCAATGAATCACAGACAGCTGTAACCATACCTGTCAAATGTGTTTCTGCAAAAAGATTGGAAGGAAAAATAGCGGCTACCGCACCTACTCGCTCCAACCGAAAAATTGATGGTATTGCCAATGAATCACAGACAGCTGTAACCATACCTGTCAAATGTGTTTCTGCAAAAAGATTGGAAGGAAAAGTAGCGGCTATCGCACCTACTCGCTCCAATCGAAAAACTGATTCACATATGTTGACTGATGAACCTATCATATGTGATTCTAAAAAAAAGTAACTGCATCAATTTCAAAGACAGCGACTACTGTACCTGTCACACATGTAACAAAGAATTGTTCGGTAAATTTGTCCCGATTGACGAGTCGGTCGATTGCAAATTTATGCGCACAAACACATACTCCTAAGCGTAGCATACGTGGCGACAAATCAGAAATGTTTGTTTCTACGCCGATGCTGTGTACAAAGGAAAATCGTGCATCACAGAAGAACTTTAGAAGTGTGGATGATTTAACACCCCTTCTTTCGAAAAAGCAACACAGATCGATCGATGATGTAAATTCATCAAGTGGATCTGAGTTTTACGGATTTTCTTCTGGTGCCATTGGCAAAAGTCAACAGAGAAAGTCCGTTCATGACATTATTCTGTCTAATGAATCTGACTTTTTCGGATTTTGTTCTCATGACATTCAATACAGAAAATCCGTTCATGACGTCATTCAATCTAATGAGTCTGACTTTTTGGGATTTTTTGCACATGATATTCGTTCATAGAACAGAGTATGCAGAAAGTCGCTGAAGTTGTTGAAAATGTATTGACTGCAACAGGTACACACAATGTCAACTTGAACATTAGAAGTAACGAACACGATGGAAGTGACAATGCTTCAATCGATTCAAATAATGTCAGAGGGAATGATTTCAGTTTGTCGTGTTCGTAAGATATGATTGATTTCCTAATGTCACCATTTAATGTGACCCAAATTCCAGAATTGCCACGCAACCATTTTTACAAAATTGTGCTTGGTAATTTCTGTCAGTTTGATCGTCGCTTTCAATTACCCAGACACCAGTGCACAGCTATTGCCGCAACGTCCACTGCTTATGCAGTTCATAAATCGATCGATTCATGGGATTCAAATGATTTGGACAGCATAGTTACCATTGGTGATTCGTGTTATAGACGTATACTTCGAATGGAAAGCACACGCAGCAACGATTCATTGTTAGACGCCTTAGTGTTCGAAAATAGTTTTTCGTTGCATATTGGCGCTCGCACTTATTTCATTAAGAGCGATCAGCTTCATCAATTTAATGATCATTATGAGCAAGGCAGTTTTCAGAATATATTGCAATTGTTTGAAACAGATGACGTATACAGAAATTTGCTCATAGTTTACAATACATACACGTATGCACTGATCAAATATCGCGATCGTCATTGCGAGAGATATGTATTCTTCGATTCGCATGGTCGACATATTGATCAGTATGACAGTCGTAATAAATCCGTAATACTATTCTTTAGTACTATGGATCGCTTTGAACGCTTCTTCTTAAGTGCACATCCGGCTGGTAGAAATTGGATTTCACTAACAGTTATTTTTATAACCGATGACGAAGCCAATCTTACCGAAGATAGCGCAGATACTATGATTAAACAACCTGAACGGTGTGATCTTCAGTTGTCAGACATAGACGAACGTATTTTTCTCGGAACAGATTGTTCCGTCCTATGTAAACGGAAAACAGAAGACGAAATACGTGGAAATGTATTTGAATCCATTAAATCATTTTTTCGAAAAAATTCGCATGGGATTGCGTTACTTTCGAATGATACAAATGTTTGCCTTTTCAGATACCATCAAAGAATGTACCTTCTTTTCGATTCGCAAGGTCGAAACGAAAAAGGTTTGCGCGATGAAAGTGGTGTGGCAAACTTTTACTTATTTCATAGTTCGACACTTCTCGCGAATTTCATTTATAACAGTTATGCGCAACGCACTCTGAATTGTGTCATAACACCATTTTCAGCTGCGAAATGCAATAACGATGTTACGGCAGTGCCACGGCGTCGCCGAGTTGGTCCTACTACTATTATGGATGATGGTATCCCGTCAGATAATGACGACGATGCTGAAGAAGATCCTATAGTAAGTGCGGGCAACTCTGACGATATTCCTTTGGCTGAACTACGTCAACGAATTCTCAGAGAAGAACAGGACTCCGACGACATTCCTCTCGCTCGGCTACGCCGTATGGCTTTACGACAAAAATATATGGACAATATTAGTCAGTCGTCTATTGCTACTACCGTACGTTCTGATATTTTGATAAATAAGAAAGACGGCAACACATCCGCTTATTTCACTCAAAAAGCTGTTACAAATACCAGAATACGAAACGCAATTGAGTACGGTAATCGTAAAGTCAAAGGTCCTTCATTGACACAAGTCGAGCTGCGACTTCGCAATCGATGGAATGAGTATTGCCAGAAATTGTCTCGAAAAGGATTCCCGTCACAATTTGAAACTTTCCAAGAGTTTCGTGATTTCCTATTCGACAATGGCATTACTGATGAAGAGATTGTCGATGCTTCCGATCGCGCTGTCGAAACATTGTTGCGTGAAGAAGAAATCATACGCCGTCGTCTGGCGGATCGTGAAGACTGTCCCACAATGTACGACGCATATCAGAATCATGAGAATGTTGACGAAACAAATGCTATGTACACACCTCACAGACTTGGTCCGATGGACCAACAATGTGAAAAGTGTGACGCTTTGTTTTTCGCTGAAGAAAGAAATTCGCGTGGATACTTCCATAAATGTTGCATGGATGGTGCAGTCTCTTTTGATTTGCCAACTGTGCAACATAACAATTATCCACAAGAATTGGAAGAATTGCTCATGTTTCAACATTCCATGTCGAAACCATTTTTCGATGAAATTTTGCAATACAACAACGTATTGAGTTTCGGGTCCAGAGGTGCAACTGACTTTCGTCAAATGGGACGATCAGGTACCATTGGACCGGTGATCACAATTCACGGTCAAATTTATCAGAATGCTGACCATTTCCGAACCAATACTGTTGTTGCAAATATGCCACCTGCACAGCTGTACGTTTTAACTACGGATGCAGCTGCTCAAGGTCGCCTTGCAATGGGTTCGAACCCGTTGAATTTGGAGAATTGCTGCGACGCATAAATCCGTTTGCGCAAATGTACCGAATGCTACGTAATGTCTTGCTCGAAAATAACCGGCGCTATCCAAACGCGACACCTCCAAACGTCCGTATGGAAATTGTAGCTGATCGTAGAGAAATAGCCAAGCGCCAACATTTCCAAGGTGCATACAATGTTCCTACCTCGAACGAAGTGTGTATGATTATGGACTCGGCTTCTGCTGCGAATACTAAGAACATTATAGTGTTCCCGGTATCGGGCAACGTTGACGCCGGTGTACCATTGCGAACTTGCGATCCAAATCTCGACGCATTGTTATACCCATTGTTGTTCCCAAACGCCGAGCAAACGTGGACGTTCACGCTTATGCGGAACGGTGCCACTGCGGCTTCAAACCGGAAGAAAACGTTGCGAGAGTATTATGCATACTTGATGATGCGGTGTCCAAATCTCTTTTCTCCATTCCCGTACGCAGGCAGATTAAATCAATTGTTTGTAATTGATGCATTTGCTCGGGTGGAAGCCAATACGTTTGAATATCAGCAGAGGGAAGATTTTCAAAAAAAATCGTGTAGATCAGTACAAAGGTCTACAGGATTATTTTGAAAATTTGCCTGATTTCAATCCTGATTTGCCAGGCAAAGTGATTGTGATGAATTCGAGCGTTGTTGGGAGCCCGCGATGGTTAATAGAAAAGTATCATGATGCGTTGGCATATTGCTCGCATTATGGCAAACCAACTCTATTGGTCACGTACACATTCAATCCAATGTGGCAAGAATGTAAAGATAATGTAAAACCAGGTCATAACATTATCGATGACCCATTGTTGGTGGCCAGAATATTTAAATGTAAATTGCAAGCATTGATTGACGATTTATATAAAAATAAGGTTCTGGGTAATCTGGCGTCGTACGTCATTGTTATTGAATGGCAAAAGCGTCAACTACCACATGCTCACATTATTTTATTTATGCGTGAGCACGATCGGCCCACACTTGCGGCTGATGTTGATCGTTTTGTATCGGCTGAAATTCCCGATGTTCAAAAGAATCCGCGATTGCATGCATTGGTTAGGCGCTTTATGACACATAACAAATGTGACGTTGATAAAGTATACTTGCCATGCATGCGGTTGAATGAGAAAACACAGAGATACAAGTGTTGCAAACGTTTTCCGAAACCGTTTGCTGCCACAACACAAATCAAAGACAATTGTTATCCGATATATCGCAACAACGGCCGTACTGTGACGGATAATAACAATGATGTCATAGACAATAGATGGATTGTTGGTTACAATCCATATCTGTTGTTAAAATACGAGTCGCACATAAATGTAGAAGTTATTGCTTCATTACAGAGTGTCAAATAATTATTTAAATATTTGTGCAAAGGCGGCGACAGAGCCAACCTTGGTGTTACCATTGAAAATGGCATTCAAATTTTGAATGAATACAGACGTTTCAATGATAACAGATACCATGGTTGGGGTGAGTCCAGTTGGCGTCTACTTGCCAATGACCTGTACATTATGTCATATACAGTGTACAGATTGCCTGTACATTTGTGTGGCGAACATAATGTTGTGATTGATTCTGATGATCCTCAAGCGGCATTAGATCAAACCACAACGGAATTGACTGCCTGCTTTGAACTCAACGCGACAGATGTAAATGGACGCCAGTATTTGTATAAAGAAATACCGGCGCATTACACTTACAGTAGGAAATACGGATGGCGACCACGATTGCGTAGGCATGACAGAACAATAAGTCGTATGTATACAGTCAACTGTAACAATGTTGAGCTGTATGCATTGCGACTACTGTTACTTACTGTACGTGGTGCTACTTCCTACGAAGATCTAAGAACAGTCAATGGTGTAACTTATGCTACACACCATTTGGCTGCTGTTGCATTAGGCCTGATGAGAAACGATAGCTTGCACGAACAGACGTTGGAAGAACTTGCTTCCAAGCATATGCCACGTCATTTGCGCCGTCTGTTTGTAAACATGTTAGTGTTTATTAAGCCAAGCAATCCGTTGAGTTTGTGGGACAAATTTAAGCGGTCGTTCATTGAAGACTACCGTCGTCGCAACATTCCCAATGACATTGCCGAGAAAATGGCACTACGGCACATTTCTCGGTGTTTACGTTGAGTGATTTCGGATTGCCAAGCGATATTGAGATTAGTGTTGCTGAACAAGAGCTAATCGTAAACGGTGCAACCGATTCCGATGATGAGGACGTTGACACTGACAATTCCACGGATGCAACAGTTCGTGCTGAAAGAGAGAATGGTGCCCGTTTAATGGCAACATTTGAACCCGAACAGCGAGATATATTTGACGCTGTTTTACAGGCTGTTCATCAAACGCCTGGAGCAGATAAATTAATTTATGTTGATGGGCCCGGTGGTACCGGAAAAATATATTTGTATTATGCGCTGATAAGTACATTACTTGGCATGCAGAAAAAAATTGTTTCTGTTGCATGGACTGGAATTGCTGCATCATTACTCAAAGGTGATGCCACTTGCCATTCCAAGTTCCGATTGCCTTTAGAACTTACTGCCACAAGTTCATGTAATGTCACAGTTCAAAGTCCAATCGGCCGCGAGCTTTGCGCCGCTGATGTCGTGCTGATTGACGAAATTTCGATGGTCGATAAATTCGCATTTAATGCCATTGACAGACTACTGAGAGATTTGATGAAGCAACCAAATGAAGCATTTGGTGGTAAAATTGTCATAGTTGGCAAATTTTACCAATTGTTGGTGACAATGCTTCACGAAATCAAATCGTTCAACAGACTGTCAAATGTAGCAATCTGTGGCCGCTGTTTCGCCGCTATGCACTGGTGCGAAACAGACGGTTGCTAAATCCGCAAGATGCCCCTTTTGCTGCTTGGCAATTGGCCATTGGCAATGGCACCGTTAATGATCGCCAAGGTGACTTTTACTATGACAGCTACGTTAAAGTACCACCTGAGTGCATCGTTAATAGCGACATAGTTGGGAAAATTTTTTGCGATTCATTTACTGCAAATGATATCGAACAATTTAGTACCACAGCGATATTGACTACGCTACACGAAGATGTGGATCGTTTGAACGATAGCATCTATGATCGCTTGGAAGAAGCTGAATCCACTGAAATCCACAGTGTAGATGAAGCGCGCGAAAGTGACGATCCGGTGGACACAATTGATATCAGCTACTTGAATCAATTGAAGCCGAAAAACTTTCCGCCGCATAGACTTCGACTAAAGATTGGATGTATAGTTATGTTGTTACGTAACTTTAGTCCGAGTCAAGGCTTTTGTAATGGCATACGCTTAGTTGTCACGCAACTACATCAACATAGTATTGGTGTTAAAGTGCTCAGCGGTATGTTTCAGGACAATTTCCTTATACTACCGAAAATCGAACAGACTACCAGCGTTGATGGCATGAAATTGGTTCGCATACAATTTCCTGTTAAGCTTGCCTTTGCCATGACATTCAACAAGTCGCAAAGCCAAACGTTCGACACAGTGGGAATATTTTTGCGAAAACCACCATTTTCCCACGGCCATTTATATGTGGCAATGTCACGTGTAAGACGGAAGGATCGCCTGTTCATTCAGGTGATCGATGATCCATTTATGGGTCATCTAAACCGTAACTTCTTTTGGATGCAAATTTTTTTTCCATTTGGAAATTAGTTTGTACCTTTTCAAATATCGTTCTCCTTTTCCATTATCTCTTTCATTTCCCTAAATTTTCCACCTTCCCACCTTCAGGCCATATATGCACACAGACATTGCAAATGGTAGATTGAAGTGGCATTTCACACTTTACATCTACAAAGCGTCAGAGGTACCTTTCCTACGCAAACCTTCCAAGACAGACTGAGCGCTGTCTTTTCCCCATCCGATTCCTTCCTCAACTTCTGTTTAATTGTACTTTCTTTTCAGTTGCACACATCAACATGATTTGCATACAACTTTTTGTCTGCAAATCTTTTGAGTGTTATTTTATTTTTATGTTGGATGTCGAACATTTCATCTCAAGTTCCAGCTAACAGCAAAGCCGAATGGAAGACGTCATTGTACATTTGGTGAGTTTCAATTTTTCTGTTTTTCTCAGCATTTTCTTAGCAGCGAATATTGCAAAGTCAACAGCATGGTATAATTTCTTTATCCCTATGCCGAAGTGATACGGCACTTATTTAACTCTTCGTGTTTAGTAAGAGTATTGAAACTGATGCACCCCGAAATTAGTGACAAGTGCGGAAATTGTACGACTACCATTCTTATATGGGTAATTTGTGTATGGAATATTGGCAAAATATGGCAGAGCTACTAAAAACCATTGCATGCTACTAATGGCTTTTAGTGTTCTGATATATTTTGTCAATTTTTAACATCAAACAACTTCTGATGCCCATCACGCACGTAGTGACATGCTGAAGTTAAAGGTTTAGTCTCTTACTTATAACGCAAGTGATAGTGTATGCAGACTAAAACGTTCTCACACCCATCACTTAACAGTGATGGCGTGAGCAGAACATTTTTAATTTTGTGTTTGTGTTTGTTTTGTCGTTATCTTTTATGTCATATAACTATGCACAAATTATACATATTTGGGTGTGAGTCGTACAATTTTCTCACTTTCCTCTACAGAACGTCCTAAATAAAACTGATATGAGATGTACAAATCTTTTGTATTAAACAAAAGATTTGTAGGTTTCCTATCATTTTCATTTTCGATGGGCTGCACTTTTAGTGCTCATCATCTTCACTATTGCTAGAAACTTTACATCAAAATTATTAGAATGTGGCCTATTTCAAATGACAGACGCGGAAAACAAATTTGGTAACGTACTTGACCTGGTATACACGAACATGCCTGAACTCACATTGGTCACACTAGCTGATTTGCCGCTCATTTCTTAAAAACAA
>CM055404.1:67115119-67139912 GCA_029228625.1 Pseudolycoriella hygida | reverse complement strand
GAATTTTGTACAGAAACACATTCCACAGGCACATAAGCCGCTGTGAGTGACTCTGTAGTCTTAACTTTTTTGAAAAAGTTAATCAACCTATTCGCACGCTTCGCCTTATTTAAGGCAGCGCCGAATAGTTTTTTCCCACCCGAAGCCCCATACTTACCATCTCCGCTTTGGATCTCATCTTTCTTACCTTCCATGTTAATCTGTTAAAAAAAACGAAATTGCAAATAATGTTTTTGTGGTATTTGTGCTTATAATCGGCCGATTATAGCACTAAAAATAAGTGATGCGAGATTGAGGTCAATCGCATCAATCGCAAATCAGAAGATTTGGACCAATGTTAATCTACGAAAAGAAGAGGAAAGGGGAATGGGGGGCGGGGCGCATAGGGAATTAGTAAAACAACAATATTTGTTTTAAAAATGTTTTTATTGTATGTATTTTGAAGTTTTCAACTGTAAGGAAGAGGGCATATTTTTGGAAAATCGTATGTATAAGTAATTGCGAAATTATTATTTGGAAAATTTAGAAAATCTACGTGCACGTTAAACTAAAAGAGATCTGTTAAGTTGTACGCATGTTGTTGCGGTGTTAAAAACCTACTTAGAATGACAAACTTCATATTAAGCGAAGTCAAATTGAAGCGAGTAATAGTAAAATTAAATGAAATGTAGTAAATATAAAGCGAAATAAATTAAAAAATTTAGAAATTATTAAAAAAATTTAGTAAAACGATTGTCCAAAAGTAGGCCATGGTAAGAAATGAATGTAATAATAAAATATAAAATGAAGTTAAATGAGATGAGGTTGCACTTGAATAAGAAATTGATCTACGAAATAGCAACAGAAGTGGCGCACACAATAAGTAGTTGTATAGCAAGGACATTTGAGAATGAGCAATTAACATCGAAATACAATATAGCAGCGAAAATGATGAAAAGTGGACGGAACAATTTTATTGGAAATGAAACTATAAGTTCGTTATGCCGAAAACAGACGATAAAGTACAGAATATGCTTGAATTATTCCATTTGTTATGTAAAGTGTGAAATAATTATAAGAATATCACAAAGTTGGCACGCGGTTGAATTTTGTTACTTTCGTGTCTTGTAATGCAAATAACTGTTTCTATAAGAAAAGTGTAATTGTTGAAATTATCAACACAAAGGAGCACTTTATGAGGTGTTTTCGGAATTAGAAAATGTTAAATAAGAATTTAGACAAAATGTAACCGCGAACACATATTAATTAATTGCGGCTTATATACAAAAAGCCAATTAATTAAAGTTCATTCACATGTTTTGAACGGAAAATGTCGTTCCCCAAATATACACGAAAAAATTAACAGAAGAATTTATTAAATTTGAAATGCCCATAATTGAAGTTTCGTTCGTCTGTTTAAGTAAACGACATTTTGCGAATGGTTTTTGTCGCACGTGTTTTATGAACAAAACCGAAGTCATGCAATGCGAATTTAGAAGTCAACTATTTTCCAAACATTTTGTACACGTTTTCACCACAACTTGATTAATTTGCTTGAATTACAACGGAAGACCAATGAGACCATTTGTACACGCAACGAAATGGGATGTGGAAGTCACGTGACTTCCAGTGAGCGAAAAAAAAGCATCTGGCGGGCTAAAGAAGCGCACGGGAAAATATGATTCCTCAACATAACGTTTAAACGTAACGCCATAAGGACTTCACTCGGGAAGGTAATGAGCATCAATGATTTCTTAATGATGAATATTATGTAGGAATAAACGAAGGATGAAAGAAAAAAAAAACATTTCCAAAATGTGACATGCAGTTTCGAAATGTAAACAAAATGAAGCAAACTTACCGGATGCGATATTACTGGAACCACTAAAAGCACTTAAATCACTGTAAATCACTTGAATTGTGTTGAATTATTTGACAAAAAATTGAAATCGTTCTGAAAAGAACGTTTGAAAAATTTAGTTTTAGGGAAACGTTGCACTTAGAAGAATAATCGAATGCAAAATGGCTGACACTTCGTCCATATAGATGTGTAAGCGCTATTCTTGCACATAGAAATGTTGAAACAGTAGCGAGATGTGAGCGGTTTTTTTATACCAAATCAAATTTGAATTCGTAAATTGAAATAAGATGTATGCAGAAAGAAAATAGTAAATTTAAAAAGCTGAAGAAATAATTACATGGGACCATAATAGGATGGAATTTTATAGTTAAATACTCTTTCAGTTGCTGCACTTATTTCCAGAAAAGTGTGAAATATATTGTCAACAATGTAAGGGATGAAAGTCAATTTGGGAAAAGTTGTTTTTTGATGTGGAAATTATTGGAAAACAAAAGTTCCCATATTGTTTATAGATTCGCATGTAAACAAAAAATATTTTCAATTGCCCGCTGTATGGATTAGAATTAAAGAAAAGGTAAACATTTAAGAATATTCTTAAAGTAATGTTGTATTGAGCTGTATCAATATTGTCGGAAATATCAACGTAAATAACTGTAAAGTGTTTGGAAGCAATTGCAATCGGCAATATGTGCAATAGTGGCGTTGTCGGTGCAATAAGAAAAAAAAATATATTACGTCCAGTTTGGTAGCAAACCGATCGGAACGAAAAGTAATTTAACTGATATGATGCAAATTGTAGGTGAGATTGTGGATGATGTGGTTGGTTCGTGTACCGAGTCTCCGGCGGTGAGATTGAGAATGATTTTTGAATGAAATTTGGTATATCTGTTCAATTCATCGGAAATTACATTTTTTTGTAAATTTGCAGAGTATTTGAAGTGAACAAATTTCTTTGCGCATTGCATAGATTTTTTCGTTAGTTTTCGAATTGGGAAAGTTGCATAAGTAAATTGCAAAAAGAATGGATTTTCTCGATCGTATGGCGAAAACGATAATTCATATGCCGTAAAATAATCGATGTCATGTACAGAGCACATGTAACCTCAACGTTTCCATAGAAGATGCGCGTTTGTTATGTGAATAAATGTTGCAAGGCATTCGGAAATCACTAAAATATCAAATTTTATTGTGAATGTTGAAAAAGCGAAAATATTCATTTTGAATGACGGTAAATTCCTTCAACAGATTTTCTCAAATTTCAAATAACTTCAAAATGGAGGCTTACTTTCTCCAAAAATAGATTTTGGTTATGTCGTTGCTGGATGCCTATTGACAACTCAAATGACCATGCAACACACCTATATCGCAAATCTATTTGACAATAGACGGCATTATGCGAGTTTGCTCGAATTCCCACATTCTATTGTTCTTTGACAGATGAAGATGATTTGGCCTTGTTCACTTTTTCACAATTATGTGAATTTGGTGAACCACGAATACTTAAATATCATTAAATTTTGTTTTCTTTGAAATATAGATGGAGCACTTTCACAATTTTTTGTCGTATTTTAAAAAAATAATTGAAATAGGAAAGGCAATTTAGCTTTCGTCAATGATAAGTTTGAGAATCCAGAAAAATGAATAATTTGAAAATCAATCGAAATTGCAGATATGTCCAAAAGACAAATTTTTGCATTGACAAAATCCGTTTGCCCATTTGCGCCGAACAATTAATTATTCTTGCGGTACGTTAAATGTTTTATTGATGTTAATGTTATTGTTTGTATTGAGTGTTTTTCACTCAAAAAAAGTACTGCAAATGTTCGTTGTTTTTTTTTAATTTTCATATATCATATATAAAAAAATCAAATGAAACAAAGCTGTAGCTAAAAAGAAAGTACAGACACAGACACTGAGATTGGTTTATACTTTTTTGACGTTTTCAATTACAATTCATATAGTTTCTTAATTATTTATTTTGAAACTACAGTAAAGAAAAGAAAATGCAGAAATTGTTTATAAGCAAATTAAATTACTTAATGTGAAATACTTACATATTCCTTCTACCTGTGATGTGAGTACAGTGAAATCTTTTTTTTTTTCTTATGAAAAAGCAGGCCTCAGCCCTTTGCTTTTTATTATTTTACAATTCACTCTTGGAGTACGTCATAAGTCCAAGTCCAATTAAAAATTTTGTTCCGTCTCTTGATATAAACTTACTATTTCTTTATAGAACGTGATTTGATCAGATTGTGAATGCTGTATTAGAAAGAAATCTGAAAATATATTAAATTTTGGTATCATTGTATGTTTGTTTCCTTGGTTTTGGTATTTTTTACAGTTAAATATAATATGGTTCATATCATTATCTATATCACAAATATCACATTTGGCCGATTCTGCTTTGCCATATAAAAATAATTTTTTCCCGCACAGCCCATGTCCTGTCATAAGCCGGTTTATAATCCTAATTGTATGTCCTGATACCGGAAGTCTGTAGAACCAAGGCCGCAAACCAACCCGCGGGTGTATCTTGTGGAAGTCGTACTTCTTACTGCACATTTCGCTATCATACTGTTCTTGCCATTCTCGAACATAATTTTTGTTAAGTGCATTTAATGCGTCAGTGATTGTTAGCGGTATTGTCTCTTCTATTATGTCATCTAGTCCTTTTTTGGCTAATTCGTCCGCTACTTCATTTCCCTCTATGTTACAGTACATATGGTACCCATTGTAGTGTGATTTCTACATTGCCCTTCAGTCCAGCATTGATCCAAATTTCATTAGCTATGTAATTCCGACTATCCTGTTGTTCTAATATTTTACAACTGTTGGCGGAGTCCGTATAAATGACTATTTTTTTATCCTGATCCTCAATCAGTGCTAAACTTCTAAGTATTGCCAGCAGTTCCAAATTATTTATTTGGATTCTGCCTTCTATCCCTTCAGAAACATAGTTTCTCCTCATGTCTGCGATACCAATCCCTCCTCTATCTTCATTTTTCGATCCGTCTGTATAAATCTCTCTATAATCAAAGTAAAACCTCCTCCTGTTCTCAGCAAATATATGCTTCCACTGGGCTGGTAGTAATGCCGCTTTTTCTAATTTGTGTTCCCCCATTATCTCCAGGCTTTTCCTAATTTCCAAATTTTTTCCCTTGGTTCCTCTTTTCATTCTTTCCATTGGTTCTATCAAATGATAGTACAACCTCGCCACATGAATGATATAAGGTGTTTGCTTTGTTTGGTCGTGATTATGTTGGTTCTTTGCTAGGTATTTTACTAACGGGAGATTCAGATAATATATTCGTGAGACTTCCTTCATTGTAGTCCACTTTCTCCTGATATCTAAAGGAAATTCCCCTGCCGACACATACAGTGAGGCAACCGGAGTTGTTTTGAGTGACCTAAGGCAAATCCTGAGACCCTTATTATATGCTATCTTAAGTTTATTCAACAATTTATCTGTAGCGTTACCATAAATTGATGCTCCATAATCTATCACGCTCCGGCCTATGGACCTTAAGATGTTCAGCAGGGTTTGAGGGTGACCTCCCCATTTGTTGCCCGCAACCATTTTAATTATATTTAGCCTCACTTCAAATTTGGATAGGGTTTTATGAATATGTGTTTTAAACTTCAGATCCGAATCTAGCCATATGCCTAGATATCGCACATCCTTTACCCATTCTATGAACTCTCCGTTTATCATCAAAAAAGGACCAAACCTGGTCTCGTGGGGGTAAAACCACATGGCTTTAGTTTTATCAAGACTTATAGTCATTTCTATATCCTCCAATATTCCCATAAATTTATTTACTGCTATCTGTAACCTTTCCCGAGTTTCTATAATGTCTTTGCCGTTGGACAAAATGGCGATGTCATCCGCAAATTGAAAGACTTTTGTATGTTCTGTGTCGCATTGAAAGATCCCCATGGTGTATAGTACGAACATTATTGGACTTAATACATCTCCCTGTGGGACACCTTTCCCTGTCTGCCCCTTGACGTAGCCTTCCTTTGTCTCGATTGACAAATATCTTTCCCTAAAACATTCATACACCCAATTACTCATTTGTTCTGGCATTTTCATGTTATTCAGTATTTGTTTCAATTTCTGCAAGTTCACTTTATTAAAGGCATCTTCTAGATCTAAAAATATAGCCATTGCTTCTCCTCCCCTTTTCCTCATTTCATGTAGTTCAGCCAGAAAATGGTTAATGCAGTCTATTGCTGATTTCTTCCTAATGAACCCGTAGCTTGCTTCTGGAAGTTTCCCATTTTTTTCTAGCCAGTCATTAATCCGATTCTTAATTAATGAGTTCATTATTTTAAAGAGATTGGGCGATGACTATTTAGCTTCTCATACTCCCTACCAGGTTTAGGTATCATGACCATTGTTATGTCTCGAAGTTCCCTGGGTAGATCCTGGGTCTCCCATAATTTATTGATTACTTCTAATAGTTTCACCCTCAGTTCTCTAGGGAGTTGTTTTATATATTCATAAGTGATTTTATCCATACCCGGTGCAGTGGATTTTTTTGAGTTTATTATGTCATTAAGTTCTTGAAATGTAAAGGGGGAGTCATATGGTTGTGTCTCAGTCATTGTTTGTTTACTTTGTTCCACCCTATTTTGACATATGGAGTCAAGATACTTTTTGGCCATACTGGGTTTATTGTAAATATAATTAGGTTGTGCAAGGTTTGAACTGTTTGCCAGTGTTCGAATATTTTGAAAGACCCTTTTTATAGGTGTATTGGGGGAAAGGGTCTCCGACCATTCCCTCCATGTTCTTCTCCTTTCTTCTCTAAGTTTATATTTAAACTTCGCGTTACTTTTCTTGAATTCGATCAGTTTTTTTAAGGTCGGTTTTCTAAAGTATTCAATAAGCAGTTGTTTTTTTTCCTTATGCATCCTTTGAACTTCCCCTTTCCAATAAGGTTTTGGTTTATATTTATTTTGTGTCCCAATTATTTTCCTCTTAGTAATAGCTGAACTCCTAGCTCCCTCAAGCTGTGCCATGAAGGAACCTATATTGTCTATAGATTCTACATCAATCTGTCCCAATTTTGTTCTAAATAGTTCCATGTCTACTTTATCCTTTAGTTTATTTGACCCAGCCATTATTCCATTTTCCATTGTTATATCTATAATCCTATGATCCGACCCTAAATGTTCTACAGATAGTCCCCACTCTATGGCATAGCCCAAACTTGGTGAGCACCAAGTCAAATCCAGTGGATTAGCCCTTTCCTGACCACCAGGAATCCTTGTAGGCCGCCCATCATTCAATAACAACAAATCTTCAAATTGCTCATACAGACTTATGCCCCTTTGGTCCATATGGTCAGGTCCCCATGCAGGATGTGCTGCATTAAAATCACCCCCAATAATGACATTATCATATTTTCCAAGTATTTTTCTTATTGTTTTAATTTGCTTGATCACCTCGCTTTCATTCAATAATTTGTGTTTTGGAGGAATATATACTGAAAAAATGTTAAGTTTCACAGGTAGATTTTTTGTTTCAACTCCAAGTATTTGTACCGGTTCCAATTTTTCCAATTTAATTTCTCTATATATTATCCCAGTACGAATTAGTAGTCCTACCCCACCAAAGCCTTCTTTAGGGCCACACTTATTAAGAATATTATAATACTTCAGAAAAAAGGGTTTATTGAAATTATTCATATTACCAGTTTTGAGCCTTGTCTCAGATACCATTGCTATATGTATGTCTTTTAAATTCAGGTAATCACTCAATTCACCCCTCTTCGCCCCCATCCGCCTTATATTATGTTGTATTATGTTAAGCTTGGAGTAGCTATTATTAGTTAGCCCTTTTTTATCACAGCTTTTTTTGTTCATATCAGTCTTTGCAGTATCCTGTTTCTTCGCAATGTCGTTACCCTCCCCGTCTTTATGTTTGCTGGTTGTACTATACATTGTTCTGTTTTAAGGTTGGGGTTTCCACCAAATCTTGGTTCATTTCTTCCCTGCTTATTTCCTGCGCCCCCTCAGTCTTCTTACTACTCAATACCTGGCTCAGTATGTCTAATAACTGTATGATATTCTCAACTAGTTCCTCTTCCAGATTGATTTCGTCATTATTTTCTAGCGATGAGGTCAAATCTGTTATTGCTTTTGTCATTTGGTTCACCTTACTCAATCCTTGTTTGCCCTCTCTTTCCTTTCCTACTCCTATCTGCACAGCTTGAGTTTCCCCTACCTTACCTCCACGTTGAAGGCTTATATATGTCTGGTACTGTAATTGAAGTTGATTATCATTTTTCGTTTTAAATTTGGCTGCGTTCTTTTCTTCTTCCCTTTTAAATTTATTTTTGTTTTGAGGACCTGACCCTTGGATCGCCGGAAATTCGCTCATGTGTTTAGCTATACTATACTGACTGCTAATCTTAGGATACTGTTAATTAGCTTCATAGTAAGATAGATTTTTATATACCATGGCTTCTTTAATTAGTATATTGCGCATAAATTCTGGGCATTGTTCGCTATCAGCCCCATGATTCGGGCTCAAACAATTTTTGCAACAGAGCGGGAGATTACAAAATTCCTGTTCAAGTGTATGTACATTACTACACTTTCCACAGGTCTTTTGTTCTTGTTTACAAAACTTAGCCAAATGTCCGAATTTTTGACATTGTGTGCACCGCATTATCCTAGGAATGTAATGTTTCACTTGTCTTTTTGTATAATTTAAAATAATATTTTCAGGTACATATTGTCCTCGGAATGAGACTTTGACCGTCCGAGTTGGAATCGATTGTTTATTCCCTTCAATAATCACTGCTCGTCGAAACCGGAAAATGTCAAGCACTGGTAGTTCTGCTTCTATGCTTTCTTTCAAAAATTCGTCCGTATACTCAATGGGTATATCAAAGATAACTCCCATTTTAACAACATTGTTATATGGTACTCCCATGTCAAATTCATCAAAGGCACTTTTTCTTTCATTTAAAAAATTATTAGCACACATCCCGTCCACAAAATACACCCGCACTTTGTTATACCCAGCGAGTGTAATTTTTGAAACACCCCCAATAACTCCTTTTTTTCAACAAGGCACCAATCTGAAAATCATGAATTTTGTAATGAATGTAAATGCTTTTATACGTAAGTTGTTCAAAAAATGTTGATATTATGTTAAAAATGATTGTGAAAGTTGAACATAATTTTTGTTTACAAAGTTGAAATGGCCGCCATGTATGTTTTTGTTGTTTAACAGCTACAATGTTTTTGTATCATTTTTATTGAACTAAAGCTCTTTTTGAACACTTTATGAATGAAATTACTTACGTTGGACCTTAGTGATCTTTCTCGACACTCTCGTATTTTAGGTCGAAAGTGGTTCAAAATGGCAACATCAACTCAGTCACTATAAACAAACACGTATTGCATTCTGATATTTTACATAGTTTCACTATATTGTCACACATATTGGAGTATGTCTTTCGAAAATATACACTTTTATCCACAAAATATCCAAAATATGCCCGTAAGATGTTAAAAATAACGAAATTATCGCGAGTTGAACGTTTATTTTAATACAAAAATAAACATCGATTGCCAAGAAGTTTTCACGGGGAACATTGTGTCGTATAACCAAACCAACCAAACGCGCACACTATTGCAATCTCGGTTTCGCTTAAGGAATAAAGTTTAGTATTGTTTTAGCGTTTCAAGTCTCACATTAATTCCTTGTGTATATTAAACATACTCGTTGCACTCGTATATGTAATATGCACGCGGAATTAACGTTCAACTTAAAACCCTAAGGCAATAATGTACTATAATTGACCCGTACGCATAAGGATATATGTGGCAAGAAGACCTTAAAATAATTTCCGTGCTAATGTCGGAAAAATAAATGTCAAAACGTTTTGCTGATTGTTAGAAGTAAACCAAGTTTTTGACCACTTTTTCGACATTAATGTTGAAAGTTTCGACAAATCAGATTATTTGTACGGGTGTAATGGCAGGAAGATATGTAATAAAATTACTTTGCTGTAGAAATTATATTAGACATCTTAAAAATTTCCATATATTTTTCACAATTTTTTTGTTGAATTTAATTACATACATTTTTTATTTGATTTTCAGTCGAGAAATATAGAAATGGGGCTGAACTTACTACAACGTAACGGCGGTGGAAACCGCGTTGAAAACCGCGTTGAAAACCGCGGTGGATACCGTGGTGGCTACCGCGATGGAAACCGCGGTGGAAACCGCGGTGCAAACCGTGGTGCAAACCGTGGTGGAAACCACGGTGGAAGCCGAGGTGGAAACCGCGGTGGAAACCGCGGTGGAAATCGCGGTGGAAACCGCGGTGGAAATCGCGGCGGAGGCACTACAAACGCTACAAATATTATACGCACAAAGTGATACTGGCGAAACCAAACTCGCAAACTACGGAAAATGCTAAAAATGAACAACAAAGGACAACAAAATGAACAGCAGCAAGATGAACAACAAAATGAAGAACAATATGATGAACAAAATGAACAACAACACGAACAACATGAACAACATGAACAACAATGAAAACAATAACACAAAAAATACAATAAAATGAAATGAAATATAAAATAAAAAAAATGTGTAAATAAATCATTTAGTTATATTCAAAAAATGAACAAAAAATTTTTAATATTCCATATTTCATAATCGCAATTGTTTTTTTTTTTTATAAAAAAATTATTTTTTAAATAACATTGTGCTGCCTCCGGCGGTGAGATTGAGAGTGATTTGGTTTGTTCGTGTAGTGGGGGTTCCACCCTCACATTCCCGCTGCCCTAATTTGCATAAGAAAGTTAGTGTAAAAGAGACAAAAAATTTTGTATGGACTTTTGCATAGATTTTTTTTTCTCTCTTTCGCACTAAGTTTCTTATGCAAATTACGACAGCCCGGGCCTCCGGCGGCGATATAGTGGATGATGTTGTTGGTCCGAGGCAGCGAAATTGTGATTAAATTCGAAGGTGTTTTCATTCAAAGTTGATGACAGAAATTTGTTAGAAACGTCGGAAAATGCGAAACATTTTGACGCAAAAAGTTGTGAAAGAGGCGAAAAAAGAATTCGGCACCCACATAAAAGTGTTCAGGCAACCGAAAGAAGTATTTTAGGTGAAAAAAACAATTTCCGGAAAATTCGGAAAATTTTGCACCTCCGATCTGGGTAAGGAAGTGGAAATCGCTGCTCCGCATCCTTATGTTGATGTATATATAGTTTGTTTTCGGTTAAAATAATTCTTGAGGTCACGGGAAATTTTTTCCGGGTGCAAAACTCACAAATTAAGAGAACGGGTGCTCGCTTCGGTAAGATTGACTTTTTGTATTTCGAGTTTATGTGATTCCAGAACTTTTTTGGTTGCTTCTTGTAGTTAGTGGCCAGGTCTTGTAAGAAATTATTGTAAAGTTTGTTGTTTGTATGTTTGAAATTCGTCTTTGGCGGATAGAAATACTTTCAGAGCTTTGTCGTTTGCAACTTCAGAGCTTTTTCGCGAATTCTTCTGCAGTTTCAGATGTGCACGGTTTCGTCTATTTTTGAGGTTAATGAGCTTCCCGTCATACCATACCGGGTGGTTAGTCATTCTGAGAGAGGCTTTTGGAATGTACTGATCAAAGACTTCATAGCATCTGTTGTAAAGTACATCCACCATATCCTCTAAGCTCTTTCCATGAAACAATTCATTAAAGTCAGTTTGAGATAGTTCTTCGCGGATCTCAGCGAATGGAGCTTTCTTAAAACAGTATATTGTTTCTGAAGATGTTGATGATGGGTAAACGCATGGTTCACATTCGATCATACAGAATATCGGCACATGAGCCTTGTCTTGAAGATTGTCTGGTATGATGGATAGATCAGCAGCCTTCACCAAAAATAGTTCAGGCATATTGGTGTACACAAGGTCAAGCACGTTGTTCGAAGCATTTTTGCAGTCTGTCATTTGAAAAAGGCGGCAGTCAAGAAGATTCGATGTAATTTCTCTTGCATTTTGTGCTTTTATAGAATTGGAATCGCCGATCAGTGGTAGAAAATCAAAACCATCATCATTAGCTATCCATGTGATCGATGGCATGTTGAAATCGCCTGTAAAATCCACTCGAATATTTTATTTTAACTTAGTGGTCATCATATTTTAATTTTAATTTTAGAATCATAATATCATTGATTTAGTCAGAAAACCCTATAAAAGCAATGTAATATGAAGTGAAAAATCAGTCTAAAATAAAGCAACTAGTCAAATGAGCCTTTCATTTATGAGACTAATAGAAAAACAGTTCAACTAAACTGTGACCCAACTAGGTCTATTCCCATAAAAATCATTTCTTTTCTGAAAAATAAAAGGATATTCGGCGAAGAAACAACATTTGGCGCCCCCGCGTGGACCTCGTTGGGAAAACAAATTGGGTTCGAATACGGAAGTGGAATTTGGAACGTGTGAAGATTCATAAGCTGTGGAATCACCCGGAATCAGCCTTAAAAAACAAGGTGTTGGGTTGGGTGGTGGCAACATTAATTTGTATCGACCCTCCAGCTTAAGCTTCACGAATAAATATGGACAAGTTGGTCAAATCAAGGGCATCCATTCGAAGGTTAATAACTATGGTCATTAACGGTTTGGAGAACGATTTAAGGGAAAAGGATATCATCAATCTAAGAACCAAAAGCACGAAGTTGAAGGCGTATGAAGATCAAATCGCAGAGTTGGATCACGACATACTCGAAAATTTAATGCAAGACGAAAATGTTACGGAAGATCAGTATCAAAACGAAGTAATAACCATCGATGAGTACGCCGAAAAATTAGTCAGAGCAAAAATGCAATTTGAGGTGGCTTTGGAGCAGATTTCAAAAGTGGATCGATCAGTGGATGATGATTTTCAGTCGGTTCAGTCAGTAAGCAATAAGAAACGATACAAACTTCCGAAAATCGAGTTGAAAAAATTCTCTGGAAAAGTGATAGATTGGTTGAGCTGGTGGGCATTGTTCGAGAAGATCGATGGCGATGAAACATTGAGTGATGCCGATAAATTTCAATATCTTCTGCAATCCGTAGAAGAAAAATGTCGAGCATATGACATTATCAAAGCATTTCCCGCATCTGCAGCTAACTATCCCAAAGCAGTAGATGCACTCAAAGAAAGATTCGGGAATAAAAACCTATTAACACAAGTGTACATTAGAGAGTTGTTCCAAATGGGTTTGAAGAATTTACAAGACAAACCGGAAATATCATCAGTGTACGACAAGTTAGTGGGTCATGTGCGGTCATTAGAATCATTGGAAGTGACAATGGAACAAGCAACGTTATTTCTCTATCCGATGGTGGAAGCTAGTCTCCCCGAAGACGCTATGATTGCATGGCAGAGAAGCACACTATATGAAAAGGATGGAATGCAAGAAGATCCACCGAAGGGAAAGTTAGATTACCTTTTGGAATTTTTGAGACTGGAAGTTGAGCGAGAAGATCAACGTCGACTAGTGAAGTCTGGTTTCCTAGAAACAAAAGAAAACAACAAGCAAAGTCAAAAGAAGAAAGAACCTGTTTCAACGACCGCTGGATTTCATGTGGGAACTATGAAAGCAGAATGCATTTTTTGTGACAGACGTCATCCCTCGCGAGAATGTTATACAGCAAAAGGGATGCCTTTGGAGGACAAATGGAAAATCATTAAACAAAAGAAAATTTGTGGAAGATGTCTTAAAGGCGGCCATATTTACTTCAAGTGTAAAGAATTTATAAAGTGTCCTGAATGTTCAAGAAAACACTACTTGCTTTTATGTCCCGATACACCAAAGAACAAAAAAATTGTTTCTTCAAACTCAGGATCAAACAACATTACAAACACGATTGTATTACTAAAAACAATTTTGGTGGCAGTAAATTCAATTAATGGACCAATTACAGTACGAGCTTTGTTTGATGATGGTAGTCATAGAAGCTATATCACAACAAGTTTGGCGGCAAGAATCAAAGGAAAAGAAGTGGGCAAATTCTTTGAAAGAAATACATTATTTGGTGGCATCCTCAGCGATATTGAAGAACGTACCGTATATGAAATTTCCATAAGTCCGATAAATGGAAAGACAACGTATAAATTGGAGATTGCCGACAAAGAAAGAATTACTGATAAAATTCAAAAGTTACCAAAAGGTTCTTGGTTGGCAGAATTGAAGCAACACGGTATATGGATTAACGACTATGGGTCCCACAGTGAAGAGCCTGAAATTTTAATTGGAGCCGATCTTATACCAAAATTAACGACGGATCTCAGTGTAACATTGGAGTGTGGGTTAAAAGCGATGGAAACGGTGTTCGGTTGGACTGTAATGGGACCGATTCCACATATAAATCAATCCTGTTTATCAATCGCCATGTCAATCACAAATGAACAAATCAATGACGTGGGAATCAAACAGTTGTGGGAATTAGAAACAATTGGAATACGAGATCCAGCCGAAGTGAAGACTATTGCAGAAAGAAATCACCAAACAAAAGAACACTTTAGAAGAACAGTAAAACGAAATACAGACGGTAGATATTAAGTTGCTTTAGCATGGATCAACGATATACCGACAATTCCAAATAATTTTAACACATCAATGAAACGATTGAGTAATTTAACAAAGAAGTTAAAAGTAGAAAACATGTACACAGTTTATGAAAATGTTTTCAAACAATGGGAAGAAGAAGGATTCATCGAATGTGTCCACGAAGATCATCCAATGGTTTTGAAATATGGTCACTACATTCCTCATCAAGCAATATTCAAGCCGGAGAGTAGGACCACGCCAGTCAGACCTGTCTTTGACGCATCTTGCAAAATTGGTCGGCACCCATCTTTGAACCAATATTTAGAAAAGGGCCCCAATCTCATTGAGCTGTTACCAACAACAATTATCAGGTTCAGAATGAAATTAATCGGAGTGGTGGCAGACATAAGAAAGGCATTTCAAATGATTGAAGTCCAAGAAGCAGATCAATATTTTCTCTTGTTTATATGGTGGAAGGATGAATCCTGTGAAAAAGTTATTATCTACAAACACAATCGCGTTGTATTCGGATTAAAAAGCAGTCCATTTATCCTTGCCGCGGTGATTGAATTTCATCTTTAAAATGTACGAGAGGAAGATCGGGCAATTGCAACAAAATTAAAAAATTCGTTCTACGTAGATAACTGTGTCACGTCTGTCGATTCCTGGGAAGAATATGCAAATTTTAAATCGGAGTCAATTAGAATAATGGCAGAAGCTAAAATGGATCTTCGTGAATGGGAACACTCACTACTATCATCTGAAAACAAGTCTGAAAGTAAAACGTATGGACACGAAACAACAATTACTTCGGTGCTTGGTTTACAATGGGATAAAACATCAGATACATTGTCGTGTTCATCATTTCCAGACAATTTAGAAAAATTATCGAAAAGAACTTTGTTATCGACGATAAATATGGTATTTGATCCGATGGGCATTTTATCGCCAGCCATGGTACTCCCGAAACTTATATTGCAATCAGCATGGAAAGAAAAATTTAATTGGGATAAAGAGTTGCCAGAAAAGTTCATATTACAATTAAGAAAATATAACAACTTTCGAAATCACACAGCTGAAGAAAAAATGGTAAAATTAGTCCAAAATCAAGTGTTCCCTTCTGAAGCTCAAGTTATTGCTGGGGTACGAGTCGAAAAAGAAAGGGGATTATATTACGTCGTCACAAAAATTTTGAACAGACAAGATACAGGACGTTTCACTAAGCCGTGGTTGTTGCCAGTCATCCTATCGTTGAACAGTTGATTATCGAAGAACACCAAAGATATGGACACGCAGGACGACAGTTCATTATAAGCAAATTACGAGAGAAGTTTTGGATAATTCATACAAAAACAACAGTCACAAGAGTACTCCGAAAATGTACAGTTTGCATCAGACAACGAAGATCAACAGCAACAGTTCCTGCATCACCATTACCAGAGAATCGGGTTAAAAATGCTAAGGTATTCGAAATAATTGGGGTCGATTTGGCAGGTCCATTGTACTTACGAGACAACTCCAAGCAATGGGTGGTTATTTTTACCTGTGCCGTGATGAGAGCGATTCATTTGGAACTTGTAGACAAAATAGATACGACACAATTCATAATGGCGTTGGGAAGATTCATTTATAGAAGAGGCAGGATCTCTGTTATATATGCCGATAATGGACTCAATTTTAGAGGCACATCAAACTTGTTGGGCCAACTCAATTGGGACAAAATCCAAAGTAAATTCATGACAGAACGCATCACTTGGATTTTCAATCCACCAGCAGCTCCTTGGTGGGGAGGATTCTGGGAGAGGATGGTACGAACGCTTAAAGAATACTTACGGAAAATCTTGGGACACAATAAACTAACGAAAGTAGAACTCGATACTGCAATTTGTTTCGTCGAATCATTAATAAATGGTCGTCCTCTTACATACTTGTCTGAAAATTCTGACGACCTTTTGCCAATTACACCGTCAGCATTCATACAAGATATCCAATCGTCAGAATATCCAGAAATCGAAGAAGTCACCGGCAAGAAAGTTAGAGAAAAATTAAGACATTTAAATCAGCTAAAGCAAGAGTTACGAGATCGATTTCGCACCGAGTACCTAGGAAAACTAGTTGAGAAATCTAAACCAAGGAAAAATCATGTATTCAAAATAGGAGAAATGGTTTTAATCGAAATAGAAGACAAAAAGAGAATTGAGTGGCCCTTGGCACGTATTAAAGAACTTATTCCTGGAAATGACAACAAAGTAAGGGTGGCGAAACTAAAGACGAGCAAAGGAATTTTGGTACGAGCACTCAACCGTTTGATTCCCATGGAGCTTGGAATGGATGAATATTTCTCAATCGATAGCGAATCTGAAAAGAAAGCAAGACAAATTTGTGAAATGCCAGAGGAACTTCCTGAAGTCAAGAAGAGGGTGAAAAGAAAAGAAAAAATTACCAAAGAAGTTGTACCCGCAAAAAAAGTCATAACTAGAGCCGGTAGACAAGTTTTACCTCCTTCGCGCTTACAAATTTAAATCAACAAAGTACCCCAAGAAAGAATTAGTAAGTCTACGTTATTTAAAAAAAATCGAAAAGATGGATATTAAAAGATTGGAAAATATTATTGAGACCATCTTTAATTCGGTTTTCAATACGTTAAATATTTTGAATGGCAAAATAAATGAATTAAACAACAAAATAAACAAAATTGAAGAAAATTTAGAAAACGGAGAAAAAAGTGAAGGAAAAGAGATCGTTAAAATAATTTGTTATTGGCACAGCAAACATGGAATCAATGCAAACAAATGTAGTGGAGGAGGTTGCTATTACGAAAAGAAAGAAAAAGAAAATAAATGGGTGGAAAATGCCGACACATCAGAATCAACAGCAATTAAAAAATCAAACGAAGTGGATGACGAAGATTTAACGGCAACGTGTGAAAATATTCTCAAATACATGAAAATGCCCAGACCAATATCACCAATCCACGAACTACTCCGAAACCCATACTCGTCCGATGAACAAATTCACCGGTCCAACATTCGAAGTCGTGCCAGCAGTCAAGGAACAATGGAATTCGATGTGAATTAATTAAATTATTATACATATAATAATTTGGTGGGAGTATGTAAAATCCACTCGAATATTTTATTTTAACTTAGTGGTCATCATATTTTAATTTTAATTTTAGAATCATAATATCATTGATTTAGTCAGAAAACCCTATAAAAGCAATGTAATATGAAGTGAAAAATCAGTCTAAAATAAAGCGTTCAACGACCAACTAGTCAAATGAGCCTTTCATTTATGAGACTAATAGAAAAACAGTTCAACTAAACTGTGACCCAACTAGGTCTATTCCCATAAAAATCATTTCTTTTCTGAAACATAAAAGGATATTCGGCGAAGAAACAACATCGCCAATTGTAAGAAAAATATCGCCATGGCCTATCAAAGCGTGGGCCTTCATTATAGCGTTCAAATGCGATTCATAAGTGTCTTTGGAGGAGTCTGGTTGAATATATAGGCAGTAAATAAACAGATAAGATTTGGACGAGGTAAGACAAATTTTAACGCAAATAGGTTCGAGGTCATCAAGTTCTGGAATTTTAACCATCTCGCTATCACATTTGGAGTCTATGGCAACTAAAACACTACCTCCGTTCGTAGCATCTACGGCGGTTTCCGAGCGGTCCTTACGGTAAACGGAAAATCGCGGGTCGAAGAATTCAGTGCTGAATTTATTTTCTGTTAACCAGGTTTCCGTCAATAATATGATATCGTAGTTCATAGATGTCGTTGATAGCAGAATGTGATCCTTTTTTCCTGTCATGCCACGGATGTTGTTATAATAAAGTGAAAGTATCGCAGGTATGAGGCTTCCATTCGTAGTTTTATTCGTTGTCATTCCGTTACCCAAATTAGATTCGACTGAAGCAGCTAATTGCTCAGTTACGTCGGTGTGTTGCACAAAAAAGACGAAGATGCAGCAGTCGCGCGGTTGTTGTTTCTCCATTTTTTAAGTTTTATGTGACTAGGCCAGAAGTTAGGTTGAGTGATTATTTTTGCAATGGTGTCATCCGTTTCAATTTTGAAGTTAACATACCGAAGAGCCGAAATATCCTGACCTTTTCTGGTCAAACGACGTACATTAATCTTCTTTTTGTCGATGGGCACATTGGCAGCGATATAATCCACAATACTATCCGGTGAAACGTTTATATCAAATGGGGATATGTGAAAATGCTCGTTCAATATAGTCGACTTAGTTCTTGGACCCAGCAAATGCAAATTTGTCATGCCCGTTGCATCTGTTTGAGATGGTTTTGATGAATGAGTTATAGCATCCAAAAAATTTTTGCTGCCGTTATTCTGATGTGGTGAAGGTATGGGAATCGATGCGTCAATCGGTTGCAGTGTTGGTTCTGACAGTAGTGAAGCAATTCTCTTATTGAGATCATCGAAGTCCATATCGTTCTTTGCAGGTTCAATTTGATGAGCTTGCGGCTGGTTGTTATCGGAGCGAATTGGTGTTGATTGTTTCTCTAGATTTACTGCAATTTTTGCCAGCTCATCTTTCATGTTGCATATCTCCAGATAAATAGAAGCTAGCTTATCATCACACCGTATTGAATCTACCAAAGGAGATTTATAAGCAGAGTCTTCACTGTTTGGGGTAGCAAAGTCACTATTAACGCTTGAGAGGAGCTTGTGGAGCAGACGTTCGTTGTCTTTTATTGATTTCGTAATGGAATCAAACGATGCCCAGGTGTTGGTCTCGAATGAATGCAGCATCGAAAATAGATCATCGGGTTTGGTTGAAGACCTTGGCTTAGGTGAAGTAAGCGACCAATCCAATGGATTAATCAATGAACGGTTGCAGTCAATCTCATTTGGGTTACCATGTCTGTTCTTTTTAACGATTTCTTCTACTTGACTGTGGGTAGGAAGAAATGAAGTCCAACTATTCAGCTTATCATCAATTATGGAACTAAGTTGCTCAACAATTTCATGGGATGATGCACGATTCGAATCGATATTCGTAGACTGGATCAAGCATGCATCGATTTTAGATAGCTTATCGAAAATTTCTCTGAACCTTTGTTACCTTTATGATTCAATAGTTCGTCATCGTTGAGACTTTTTGTTACATTCAGTGTCTCAGTGCTATTGGAATGAATTTTAAAGCCTTCTTGACATGGCTTATAAATGAACTGGATGGGTGAGTTGACTGTGAAAAAGGATTTTAGAGTTGCCTTGTTGATGGGAGCGTTAAAACATTCCAAATGAAATGGTTTGGAACAACCGAAACAAGAAACGTGTGTTTTATCAGTTGACTTCGCTGCACAGGAACGCTTGCATAAGTGATTTTCCATTTCAAAACTATGGGCACGTAAGTGGCGACAAAGGTACGTTGCAGCTCACGAATTAGTTGTGATATGAAAAGATACAAACAAAACAAGATTTCGCACAGTTTTGGCCCCAAATGAGATCAAAAATCAATCCCCTACCTGCATGCAAGTAGAAAACTTGCTTTGGGATTTATGTCCGATATTGACGCGGTTCCCCTACGTCGATTTACTCTTGGTGTGGTTAAATTACTATGCGATGATATTTGCGATGTGTGGAAACACTGTCTTGACGGCAACACTGGTCCAAATGACAGTTAAATCTCCCGTTTGTTTTGCTTTGTGTTGTTATTATTTACTTTATGTGATGAATCACCCTGTTTCACTAATCCACAACAAATTTATGCATTAACCGTGGAATCAGCTAATCCACACCTCCATCAACCGTGGCTATTACCCAAAAACACCAGCCGTTACCGATAAATCAAACCGATTCGGCCAAAAACAGCAACACGAAGCTCGCCAACAGGACAAAGCAAGGCCGTTCAAAACTCTCAGCTCAGTCTTCGAAAACCAATTCCAGTTGTATGGGCACTTTTCGAGCCCTCCTCAAAGAAAACCTCAATAAACAGGACCTCAGACAGCCCTCACTAACAACTTCAACAGCAATTAGGTAAATTATTTCAAAATCCACGCAAAATTTTGCGAGCACGATAAACACGTCCGTGTAATATATTAGTATGTATGTAAGAAATAACGACGTATAAATTTTTCTAAATTTGTAAAAGCATTGTATAAATGTTATACGTCACAGAAAAAACTCAGTTTCAAATGTATGAATGCCTCTGGTCAATACGCTTGAAAGTATCGCCGGCTGGTGATGCCTTTCTTATGAGGGAGAGTGCTCCCACAATAAGAGCGCTTTATTTTTAGGTTTCGACCTTCTACCAAAGAAGGTCTCTCTTACTTACGAGAGAGAGAGAGTCTTTCAAAGCGAAAGGACGTGTTTTTGTACCAGCTGCTGAAATTTTGTTATTAATTTTTTTGTTTACCGTTTGTGTTTACGGCTAAAGTTAGTGAGGCTAAATTTCATCGGCCAAAAATTTTAATGAAACAATCAGTTCTGGCAAGTAAGTCTTTTTTCGTTAATATTAGAATATGTCGTTCTAAGTGAAATTAGTGTTATATGTTTCGATTATCTCAACGTCGAGTTGCCAGTGAGATAGCGGTGAAGTAGCGCGTAGTCTTTTAACGTAAAATGTTTGTTTCTTTTGATCAGAATTTTTGATCGTTTTCAATATTGTGTATTTAAAAGAGGGCCATTTATTTTTGCGGTACATAAAGGCTAATAAACGAATTTTTGTCTCTCTATTTTGATTCAATTTGAGCGCGAACGCAAAATTCTCTTTTTACCGACGATTGATATCCGAAATCACACGATTCTGTACGAACGACAGCATCTAATTTGGGCTCTCCGTGTATGTCGTTCGAACCTTGACACGCATGGATTTAATTATTCACTTTAAATAAAGACCGAATTTTTGTTGCAAATTATAAAATCGGCTCTCCATATTTATAAAGATCGAATAAACATTATCATTGCGTGCAGGCAAGCGTTCGCTCTTTTTACATACAAACGGTTCTTCTTCTGAAGACTTGTTGGAATATTGTAATACAGCGGCATTCTTAACTAATTTTTGTATTTTGTGTACGATTAGTTCAAACCGTTTCTTTATTATTACAACCGGCAAGTATCTTGAATATTTTCCCGTTTTTGAATTGAGTTGTTAGTGGATAAATGTATGTTGGAACTGGCAGAGATGATCACGCAATCAAAGGAATACAGTCTGATCCAAACAGTACTGCCCTTAAAGTTGCACAGATCAACCTGCACCACTGCAAAAAAGCCACTTTAAATTTCTGTTGCGATCTGAAGAAAGATCACACGGACGTCTCTTTTATCCAAGAACCCTGGGTTAGGAGCGGCAAAGTTCATGGCTTCGGTCAGCTTCACAACCGTCTATTTTATAACAGAGGGGGAAGTAAACCGAGATCGGCCATTCATATTTCTCCCGACGTTGACGCACTGGTTCTGAGCCAATTCACAGACAATGACGTGGTAGCCGTTAGGGTTTGTAGAAGTCAAATGGAAGGCGGTGACCTAATAGTTGTCTCGGCCTACCTACCATATGACTCTTCTCAGGCTCCTCCAGGTTCAACTCTGGCAAATGTCGTTGATTTCTGTGAAAAAGAACGGATCCCCATCTTGGTTGGTATGGATTCAAACTCCCATCATACGATTTGGGGAAGTTCAAATATCAATCGTAGGGGTGAAGAGCTCGTTCAATATCTGCTATCCACAGATCTTGTGGTTCTAAACAAAGGAGATATACCGACTTTTGTCAATAAAGCCAGGAAGGAAATTTTGGACGTTACTCTCGCTTCCAGCGGTCTGTCGCACCAGATTGAGTTTTGGAGGGTTACAAATGAGGAAACCTTTTCGGATCACAAGCTGATCAAATTCAACCTTAGAGGTAGCTTCCCGCAAAGGAAACCTTACCGTAACCCCAAAAAGACGAACTGGGACGAATACAGACGATTGCTGCAAGAGAAGCTAGAACAGATAGAGCGAGTAGATAGATACCACACGATAGAGAAGTTAGAGCGTGCAAATGTAGATATTACATCAGCGATTGTTGAATCTTACAAAGCTGCCTGTCCCCTTCTCAATCCTAAGCCCCTATACAAGAACACCATTTGGAGTAATGAACTTGATAGGAAAAGGAAAGAGTTAAGGAAAGCTTGGAATAGAGCTGGTAAGGTTAATGTACAGCAAGACGCAAACAGGGATAGATATAGATTTCTTCTCAAAGAGTATAACCAGGCCCAGTCAGACCTCAAAGAAAAACATAAAAGGAAGTTTTACGAGGAAGAAAAATTCCGTACCGTCTTACGCGCGAATACACAAGCTATTAGCGAAAGATGCTACCGCTGAAGTGGGGTCCCTTCTTAAGCCGGATGGCTCTTTCACATCTGATAGCAGAGAGACAGCGGAGCACTTGCTGCAAACGCACTTTCCGGGCAGTGTCCAACCCCAAGTTGCAGAACAGTTCGAACCACTGAACCCTCACCTTTTACCTTCTCGTAAGGATTGGTTGTTTGCAGAAAAACTTACCAAAAGAGGAAAAACTAAATGGGCCATTTTCAGGTTTTATTCGTTCAAATCTGCCGGACTTGAAGGAGTCTTCCCTGCTTTGCTCAAAGAAGGTATTAGTTTGCTTCTCGATAGATTAAGGTCTGTTTTCAAGAGTTCGATCGCTTTAGGATATATCCCCAAGTTTTGGGAAAAGGTTAGAGTCGCCTTCATTCCTAAGCCTGGCAAAACGTAACTGTAAAGCTAAAGACTTCCGTCCGATTAGCCTTACGTCGTTTTTGCTTAAAGCTCTGGAGAGACTCTTAGACTTCTATATCCGCGGCGAAGTGCTAAAGAAATTCCCGTTACATGTCAATCAGCACGCGTATCAGATTGGCAAATTGACAGACACGGCGCTGCACCAGATGACTCAAAAGATTGAACGCATGCTCAAAAATGGTAAGGTCGCACTCGGTTGTTTTATAGACATAGAGGGGGCTTTTGATAATACGGATTTTGAGGTGATTACAAGGGCGGCAGCTGAAAGGGAAATGAACAATTTAGCCATCAGATGGATAGTCAGAATGCTGAGCGGTAGAACTGTCGAAGCCACCATTTGCGGGACTAACATCAAACTCGGAGTAACTAGGGGCTGCCCACAAGGTGGTATTCTCTCTCCTATACTCTGGCGTATGGTGATTGGCTCGTTCTTGGTTAAGCTTAACGACTCGGGTATTTTCACTCAAGGCTATTCCGATGACGTGTCTATCCTAATCTGTGGGGATTTCGTTGCTACTATAGGCGATTTGATGAGAACCGCAATTGGGGTAGTTGAAAGATGGTGTCTCGAAAATAAGCTGATGGTTAACCCAATCAAAACTAAAATCATTTTCTTCAGCCGAAGAAAAGCCGAAACCGCTTCAGAACTGGGTACCTTTAGGCTGTTCGGAACGGAAGTTCATCTGAAAGCGGCTGTTAAGTACCTCGGTGTGATCTTTGATCGTTGGCTAACATGGATACCTCACCTAGAGGAAAAACTTGACGAATGCATTGGTATCTTCTGGCTGTGTAGAAATGCTTTTGGTAGTAGGGTAGTAGGGCGACTGTAAACATTTCAATTACAATTCACTAGCCCCGGAAATACCTCTAACTGAGATAAATAGAAATGATAACAAATCGTCCTACATGTCCATCAACATAGTAAGTTGAATGACTTACCTGATGATTGGCACGATATGCCGAAATGTTGATCTCTTCTAATAATCTCCATAACGCGACTGTTCTAGATGTGTTAATGTCTGAGCGTCATGTCAATGACAAAATAATTCATAACATTATCAAGTAACGAAAATGGTTTTACGCTTAAGATGAGAAGCGGACTCTATTCTCCGCAAGTTTAATTCCTATGTAGTAGTTTCAAAAAGTAAATAATTCTTCGATCTACTATTTACCCTTACAACCCTTTCTCCCGTCCTACAATTTCCTCCTCACTACTGTTTTCCGCGTAACAACTCGATAGCGTAGTGGTTAACACGTCTGCTTGCTACTACGAGATTGAGTTGCCAGTGCGTTGGTTCGAAACTCAACCGCAGACGGATTTGTACCGATTGTTAGATTTGTAAACAAAACAAAGCTGATTGAATCGTTCAAGAATCGTTCAAGTCAAGTGAAGTTGAGTGTAGTGCCATCGTACGGCTTACCGGAAAAGGCATTGTTGGGAGAACCGGTATTCTACTCCTACTAGTTTTGCTCCTCGTTGCATCTCATAGATGGCACTGGGTTTGTCGCACAGCTTACCACTGGCACAGTAAAACTTTCCGGTAATGAAAGGATCTCAAAAAATAGAACCACAAACAGCGAAACTAGTAAATAATGATCTAGCCTCTAACCCTTCATGGGTTGTAAGGCAGATGATTATTATTAT
>CM055404.1:67083411-67107468 GCA_029228625.1 Pseudolycoriella hygida | reverse complement strand
TATGTCGACCATGCGAATCGAAGAATACATATCTCTCGCAATGACGATCGCGATATTTGATCAGTGCATACGTGTATGTATTGTAAACTATGAGCAAATTTCTGTATACGTCATCTGTTTCAAACAATTGCAATATATTCTGAAAACTGCCTTGCTCATAATGATCATTAAATTGATGAAGCTGATCGCTCTTAATGAAATAATTGCGAGCGCCAATATGCAACGAAAAACTATTTTCGAACACTAAGGCGTCTAACAATGAATCGTTGCTGCGTGTGCTTTCCATTCGAAGTATACGTCTATAACACGAATCACCAATGGTAACTATGCTGTCCAAATCATTTGAATCCCATGAATCGATCGATTTATGAACTGCATAAGCAGTGGACGTTGCGGCAATAGCTGTGCACTGGTGTCTGGGTAATTGAAAGCGACGATCAAACTGACAGAAATTACCAAGCACAATTTTGTAAAAATGGTTGCGTGGCAATTCTGGAATTTGGGTCACATTAAATGGTGACATTAGGAAATCAATCATATCTTACGAACACGACAAACTGAAATCATTCCCTCTGACATTATTTGAATCGATTGAAGCATTGTCACTTCCATCGTGTTCGTTACTTCTAATGTTCAAGTTGACATTGTGTGTACCTGTTGCAGTCAATACATTTTCAACAACTTCAGCGACTTTCTGCATACTCTGTTCTATGAACGAATATCATGTGCAAAAAATCCCAAAAAGTCAGACTCATTAGATTGAATGACGTCATGAACGGATTTTCTGTATTGAATGTCATGAGAACAAAATCCGAAAAAGTCAGACTCATTAGACAGAATAATGTCATGAACGGACTTTCTCTGTTGACTTTTGCCAATGGCACCAGAAGAAAATCCGTAAAACTCAGATCCACTTGATGAATTTACATCATCGATCGATCTGTGTTGCTTTTTCGAAAGAAGGGGTGTTAAATCATCCACACTTCTAAAGTTCTTCTGTGATGCACGATTTTCCTTTGTACACAGCATCGGCGTAGAAACAAACATTTCTGATTTGTCGCCACGTATGCTACGCTTAGGAGTATGTGTTTGTGCGCATAAATTTACAATCGACCGACTCGTCAATCGGGACAAATTTACCGAACAATTCTTTGTTACATGTGTGACAGGTACAGTAGTCGCTGTCTTTGAAATTGATGCAGTTACTTTTTTTTAGAATCACATATGATAGGTTCATCAGTCAACATATGTGAATCAATTTTTCGATTGAAGCGAGTAGGTGCGGTAGCCGCTACTTTTCCTTCCAATCTTTTTGCAGAAACACATTTGACAGGTATGGTTACAGCTGTCTGTGATTCATTGGCAATACCATCAATTTTTCGGTTGGAGCGAGTAGGTGCGGTAGCCGCTATTTTTCCTTCCAATCTTTTTGCAGAAACACATTTGACAGGTATGGTTACAGCTGTCTGTGATTCATTGGCAATACCTTTTGGAATAGGTATGCTGACACGTACATTAGCATCTGTTTTAGAATTTTGTACAGAAACACATTCCACAGGCACATAAGCCGCTGTGAGTGACTCTGTAGTCTTAACTTTTTTGAAAAAGTTAATCAACCTATTCGCACGCTTCGCCTTATTTAAGCGAGTTTTTTCCCACCCGAAGCCCCATACTTACCATCTCCGCTTTGGATCTCATCTTTCTTACCTTCCATGTTAATCTGTTAAAAAAAACGAAATTGCAAATAATGTTTTTGTGGTATTTGTGCTTATAATCGGCCGATTATAGCACTAAAAATAAGTGATGCGAGATTGAGGTCAATCGCATCAATCGCAAATCAGAAGATTTGGACCAATGTTAATCTACGAAAAGAAGAGGAAAGGGGAATGGGGGGCGGGGCGCATAGGGAATTAGTAAAACAACAATATTTGTTTTAAAAATGTTTTTATTGTATGTATTTTGAAGTTTTCAACTGTAAGGAAGAGGGCATATTTTTGGAAAATCGCAATTACTTACGAAATTATTATTTGGAAAATTTAGAAAATCTACGTGCACGTTAAACTAAAAGAGATCTGTTAAGTTGTACGCATGTTGTTGCGGTGTTAAAAACCTACTTAGAATGACAAACTTCATATTAAGCGAAGTCAAATTGAAGCGAGTAATAGTAAAATTAAATGAAATGTAGTAAATATAAAGCGAAATAAATTAAAAAATTTAGAAATTATTAAAAAAATTTAGTAAAACGATTGTCCAAAAGTAGGCCATGGTAAGAAATGAATGTAATAATAAAATATAAAATGAAGGTAAATGAGATGAGGTTGCACTTGAATAAGAAATTGATCTACGAAATAGCAACAGAAGTGGCGCACACAATAAGTAGTTGTATAGCAAGGACATTTGAGAATGAGCAATTAACATCGAAATACAATATAGCAGCGAAAATGATGAAAAGTGGACGGAACAATTTTATTGGAAATGAAACTATAAGTTCGTTATGCCGAAAACAGACGATAAAGTACAGAATATGCTTGAATTATTCCATTTGTTATGTAAAGTGTGAAATAATTATAAGAATATCACAAAGTTGGCACGCGGTTGAATTTTGTTACTTTCGTGTCTTGTAATGCAAATAACTGTTTCTATAAGAAAAGTGTAATTGCTGAAATTATCAACACAAATGAGCACTTTATGAGGTGTTTTCGGAATTAGAAAATGTTAAATAAGAATTTAGACAAAATGTAACCGCGAACACATATTAATTAATTGCGACTTATATACAAAAAGCCAAATAATTAAAGTTCATTCACATGTTTTGAACGGAAAATCCAAACATAGAGGCCATAATCCATACAACATTTGAAGATGCATTAACTGTAATGTCGTTCCCCAAATATACACGAAAAAATTAACAGAAGAATTTATTAAATTTGAAATGCCCATAATTGAAGTTTCGTTCGTCTGTTTAAGTAAACGACATTTTGCGAATGGTTTTTGTCGCACGTGTTTTATGAACAAAACCGAAGTCATGCAATGCGAATTTAGAAGTCAACTATTTTCCAAACATTTTGTACACGTTTTCACCACAACTTGATTAATTTGATTGAATTACAACGGAAGACCAATGAGACCATTTGTACACGCAACGAAATGGGATGTGGAAGTCACGTGACTTTCAGAGAGCGAAAAAAAAGCATCTGGCGGGCTAAAGAAGCGCACGGGAAAATATGATTCCTCAACATAACGTTTAAACGTAACGCCATAAGGACTTCACTCGGGAAGGTAATGAGCATCAATGATTTCTTAATGATGAATATTATGCAGGAATAAACGAAGGATGAAAGAAAAAAAAACATTTCCAAAATGTGACATGCAGTTTCGAAATGTAAACAAAATGAAGCAAACTTACCGGATGCGATATTACTGGAACCACTAAAAGCACTTAAATCACTGTAAATCACTTGAATTGTGTTGAATTATTTGACAAAATACTGAAATCGTTCTGAAAAGAACGTTTGAAAAATTTAGTTTTAGGGAAACGTTGCACTTAGAAGAATAATCGAATGCAAAATGGCTGACACTTCGTCCATATAGATGTGTAAGCGCTATTCTTGCACATACAAATGTTGAAACAGTAGCGAGATGTGAGCGGTTTTTTTTATACCAAATCAAATTTGAATTCGTAAATTGAAATAAGATGTATGCAGAAAGAAAATAGTAAATTTAAAAAGCTGAAGAAATAATTACATGTGACCATAATAGGATGGAATTTTATAGTTAAATACTCTTTCAGTTGCTGCACTTATTTCCAGAAAAGTTTGAAATATATTGTCAACAATGTAAGGGATGAAAGTCAATTTGGGAAAAGTTGTTTTTGATGTGGAAATTATTGGAAAACAAAAGTTCCCATATTGTTTATAGATTCGCATGTAAACAAAAAATATTTTCAATTGCCCGCTGTATGGATTAGAATTATAGAAAAGGTAAACATTTAAGAATATTCTTAAAGTAATGTTGTATTGAGCTGTATCAATATTGTCGGAAATATTAACGTGAATAACTGTAAAGTGTTTGGAAGCAATTGCAATCGGCAATATGTGCAATAGTGGCGTTGTCGGTGCAATAAGAAAAAAAAATATATTACGTCCAGTTTGGTAGTAAACCGATCGGAACGAAAAGTAATTTAACTGATATGATGCAAATTGTAGGTGAGATTGTGGATGATGTGGTTGGTTCGTGTACCGAGTCTCCGGCGGTGAGAATGATTTTTGAATGAAATTTGGTATATCTGTTCAATCCATCGGAAATTACATTTTTTTTGTAAATTTGCAGAGTATTTGAAGTGAACAAATTTCTTTGCTCATTGCATAGATTTTCTCGTTATTATTTATCGTTAATATTGGGAAAGTTGCATAAGTAAATTGCAAAAAGAATGGATTTTCTCGATCGTATGGCGAAAACGATAATTCACATGCCGTAAAATAATCGATGTCATGTACAGAGCACATGTAACCTCAACGTTTCCATAGAAGATGCGCGTTTGTTATGTGAATAAATGTTGCAAGGCATTCGGAAATCACTAAAATATCAAATTTTATTGTGAATGTTGAAAAAGCGAAAATATTCATTTTGAATGACGGTAAATTCCTTCAACAGATTTTCTCAAATTTCAAATAACTTCAAAATGGAGGCTTACTTTCTCCAAAAATAGTTTTTGGTTATGTCGTTGCTGGATGCCGATTGACAACTCAAATGACCATGCAACACACCTATATCGCAAATCTATTTGACAATAGACGGCATTATGCGAGTTTGCTCGAATTCCCACATTCTATTGTTCTTTGACAGATGAAGATGATTTGGCCTTGTTCACTTTTTCACAATTATGTGAATTTGGTGAACCACGAATACTTAAATATCATTAAATTTTGTTTTCTTTGAAATATAGATGGAGCACTTTCACAATTTTTTGTCGTATTTTAAAAAAATAATTGAAATAGGAAAGGCAATTTAGCTTTCGTCAATGATAAGTTTGAGAATCCAGAAAAATGAAGAATTTGAAAATCAATCGAAATTGCAGATATGTCCAAAAGACAAATTTTTGCATTGACAAAATCCGTTTGCCCATTTGCGCCGAACAATTAATTATTCTTGCGGTACGTTAAATGTTTTATTGATGTTAATGTTATTGTTTGTATTGAGCGTTTTTCACTCAAAAAAAGTACTGCAAATGTTCGTTGTTTTTTTTTAATTTTCATATATGTTGAAGTACATTGAAGTTCGCTTAATTAAACCGAAATTTCGACTTTGGCGGATTCGTCAAGTGAAAAAAAATCAAATGAAACAAAGCTGTAGCTAAAAAGAAAGTACAGACACAGACACTGAGATTATTTTATGCTTTTTTGACGTTTTCAATTACAATTCATATAGTTTCTTAATTATTTATTTTGAAACTACAGTAAAGAAAAGAAAATGCAGAAATTGTCTATAAGCAAATTAAATTACTTAATGTGAAATACTTACATATTCCTTCTACCTGTGATGTGAGTACAGTGAAATCTATTATCATGTCTATGTTAATTGTAATGTCAAATTTGTCACATTACCAACTTGAAAATAGTAACAATCTTTCAAAAAAATACTTACTGTCAGTTGAACTGAATACTTCAAAAGCACAACAAAAATGGACATCGTGTGGAATACTTTATTATCAAATGTAAGTTGTAAACATATAATTAAAATATATTTTATTGTATATTTATTATATATTGACGTTAATATTCGAATGTAAGTCTTTAGGGGCTTAAATTTTTTACCGGTTTACCGGAAGGTTCTAACAGACATAAAGAAATACGGTAATGTGATTATAGGCGGAGACTTTAACGCGGCGCATCCAGTATGGGGTTCCCAACACATGGATCAACGCGGAAATGATGGAAGAGTACCTACTATTAAATGACGGGAGACCAACAAGGATACCTGGAGGCCAAGAAAGGGCTAACCCCCTTGATCTGACATGGTGCTCACCTGATATGGGTTATGTAATAGAATGGGATCTCGCCATTGAAAGTTTAGGATCTGACCATAGAATTATAAATATGACAATCATAAACGGGATGACAGAAGGACAGACCAAACTTAAAGATAAGGTAGACATGGAACGCTTTAAGGAAAACTTAAGTCGGATGGATATAAATTCCATAGATAATCTTGAATCATTTATGGAACAATTGGAGATAGTCAGAGACACAGCCACAATTAAGAGGAAGGACACTAGGATACAAACGAAGTACAAACCCAAACCATACTGGAAGGGGGAAGTACAAAAGTTACACAAAGAAAAGAAACGATTACTAATAGAGTACTTTAGGAAGCCAACGCTTAACAAACTCATGGAATTTAGGAAGGGCAATGCGAAATTTAAGTATAAACTGAGGGAAGAACGAAGGAGAACATGGCGGGAATGGTCTGAAAGACTATCTCCTACCACTCCTATAAAGAATATTTTTCAAAACCTACGCACACTAGCAAACAGTTCATGTCTCTCGCACCCTAATTATATATATAATGATCCCAATATGGCTGAAAAGTACCTTAGTACATTATGTCAGGATAAGGTTGATAATAGTAGAGAACTAGTTGATTATTCACAAGGGAGAGAAGCCCCTTTTACCTTACAGGTGTCTAGGGTTTTTGTATTACGGGGTCAATTACGATTTAAAATAAACCGGTGTTTTCTCTTCAACGTTATAATTCAAACTAAACTTCGTTGTACATAGATAACAATGACAATGCTTCAAACTAATAATTTACTCTACCACTTTTATGATACCAAGTAAAACGTTCAGGTTGTTCTGAACATACTCCCGGCCAAGACATTGAAAACTGTCTTCAAATAATATAACAAAAAAAATTACTTCAAAATTCATATGACAATTTGGCTAGGAATAAAAAATGAATTTAAACTTCAAAATTTTTAACACAAACCGACATTACAATCCAACGTCCAATTCGTCTGAACGCAAAAACGGTAGTCGGCAGAGCTTGTGAATCGGTCTTGTTAATATATGGTGTTTACACTTCAGTCGAACAGTTACAGCTCGCACCATATCGTCCTCTCCTGGATGTACTTCGATAATACGTCCCATGAGCCATTTGGTTGGTGGTAAATCGTCCTCTTTCAAAATGACTAGCTCATCAACTTTCAAATTATCCTCTGCATCGAACCATTTGGAACGGTTACTCAAATTTGACAGATATTCGTTTGACCAGTGTTTCCAAAAGTTTTGGTACATTTGTTGGATTCGTTGCCACTTGGTCAAACGGTTTTCATTTATGTCGAGTAATGACTCTTCCGGTAAAGTTGTAGGGTTCCTCCCCATTGTGAAGTGCCCTGGCGTTAAGAAATTCAAATCATCCAAATCATCGTTTAGGCTACAAATCGGCCTCGAATTTAATGCACACTCAATTTGACATAAAAGCGTAGTTAACTCCTTGAACGTAAGGTGTGCTGATCGTTTGAGATGAAACTTCATTGATTTAACTGCTGCCTCCCAAATACCTCCAAAATGACTTGCAGTCGGTGGAATAAAATTCCATTCGACGCCATCGTTAGCTATTAGCGCCGGTATTTCTTCCATTTGCTCATTCATTGCTCTCTTTTGCGCCTTTGTTAGCTCTGTTGTACAACCAACAAAATTAGAACCATGATCGCTGTACATTTTGAAAGGTTTACCACGACGACTAACAAATCTCTTGAACGTTTCGATGAACTCTTTCGTCTTAAATCTTCAGCAGCTTCCAAGTGGATTGCCTTCGTAGACAAGCAAATAAATACTGCAACATAGCCTTTTGACAACGACTGGTTCTTTCCACGACCTTTGTCTTTGATATAAACTGGACCAGCGAAATCGACCAGCGAATGACGGTTGCACTCGCGGACGAGGCAATGGAGCCATTTGTTGCTTCTGCGTCGTACCCGACCACTTTATGCACGTTTTACAGCATTTCTTAATATAAGATCGAACAATTCGCCTTGAATACAAAATCCAATAATTTTGTCTCAAATATTGTAGCATCAACTGAACGTTACCGTGGAGCGTTTTCTCATGAGCATCTGCAATAATCAATTGTGTCAAATGGCTATCCTTCGGCAAAACAATGGGAAATTTTTGATCGTATGAAATGTGAGCATTCGTTAAACGACCTCCAACTCTCAAAACACCTTCCAATTGATCGAACTTGGGATTTAATTTCCTCAATTTCCCTCGGCGAATACTTTTGTTCGATTGTAACATTTGTAGTTCTTCACTAAAAGCTGAGCGTTGAACTAATTTTATCCATATTTTGAGAGCATCTTTCAACTCAACAGTGGTGAGAAAAGGAACCGAATCCTGATTTGTGGTTTCCTGGTGTCTAGAACTGAATTTCCTCAGTCCCCCATGATGCAGGTTTTCATTTATAATGCGCAGCCCCTGGACTGGCTGCGCTGATGACTGACACTCTACAAATCTATCGGATATCCTTTTACGAGTCTTGTTGATGAATCGCATACACCATGCTGTTATTCGCTTAAGCTTTTGTAACGATGAAAAACTCTCCAAAAATTCACTTCGATTGACTGTAACCACGTTCATGATACATTTTCTCTTCATGAGATCAGTGCTTGACAGTAGATGAGGCTTTACTGTTGATGGCCATTTAGACTTGTCTTCACTTAGCCATTTTGGCCCTTTCCACCACAGGGAATGCGCCACCAATTGACTGGGCATAATGCCCCTCGATGCACAGTCAGCAGGGTTTTGACTCGATTCAACATAACCCCATTGACGAAACGGTAAAATTTCTAATATCTGTGCTGTTCTATTTCCGACAAATTGCTGCCAAATTCCCGGACTTTTTCTCAACCAGCCCAAGACAACTTCGGAGTCAGTCCATCCATATGTAGAAACTATGTCAACCTTTAACGACAGTAAAACTTTTCTCATTAAACGACTTACCAAAAGTGCACCACATAATTCTCCACAATGGACTGTAATTCTCTTGACTGGTGCTACTTTTGTTTTAGCAGTCAACAATTCAACTTTAATGCTGCCATCTGGATACTCAATTCTTGTATAGAAAACAGCTGAATAAGCTAGCTTCGATGCATCAGAAAAGGCATGAAGCTCGAACGTACTTATATCATCATACAAACCAAAATATCGAGGAATTTGGACTGATTCTAATAACGGTAGCTCTTCATAAAACTTAGCCCATCGTTTTCGTATGTCTTCTGGCAACGGATCGTCCCATTTTAATTTTAATTCCCAGAGTCTCTGAAATAATATTTTGGGAATTATTGTACAAGGTGCTAAAAACCCTAACGGATCAAATAGCTTGCTGGCATGAGACAAAAATTTACGTTTTGTTGTTGTACTTTCTACTGGGGGTAAGCGGACCTTGAATAAAAAACAGTCAGTTGATGGAGACCACTGAATTCCGAGAACTTTAACAAATTCAGCTTTATCAAATTCGATTGGTTTGCCTTGCCGATCCTCTGGCGGTATTTCCTTTAAAACCTCATCAATATTTGATGTCCACTTTCTCATGTGCATACCACCAGACTTCATGTTGTTGTTAATGTCACGAATTTGCTCAATTCCCGATGAAATGGTTTTGTTGCCGGAAACCAAATCATCCATAAATAAGTCGTGCATTAATGGCTCAAACGCTAACGGAAATTTTTCTCTCTCATCTTGAGCCAATTGTCGAACTGTGCGCATGGCCAAAAATGGAGCTGACGACGTACCGTCTGTAACCACACGCATACGATAAGTCTGATGTGAAGACTTTGGATCTGTACGCCATACAATTCTTTGATAGTCCCTGTCTTTCCTATGGACCAAAATTCGGCGATACATCTTTTCTACGTCAGACATATAGCTAACGTAATACTTTCTGAAACGAATCATAATATTAAATAAATGAGACTGTAATTTAGGGCCAATATGCAATAAATCATTAAGAGACACGCCAGTTGAGGACTTTTGAGACGCGTTAAAGACTACTCGAAGAGAAGTCGTTGAGCTTTCGCGAATCACTGCATGGTGAGGCATGTAGAAACACTCATTTGCTGACTTTCGCAAGTCTTTGTCGGGTACCAACTCCATATGACCCAATTGAATTGATTCATTCATAAACTTGTGATACTTTTCCTTTAGAACTGAATCCTTTTCGAATCGAACCTCCATACGAATTTGACTAGAAATAGCTAGCCCTTTTGAATAACCCAGTTCATAATTACTTTTGGCCGAATTGAAAGGTAATCGAACAACATAGCGACCACTACTGTTTCGATAATGAGTCTCCTTAAAAAAATTCTCGCAGGCCAACTCGTCAACCGACAATAAACTCTCTTGGTCCGGTTGAAGCTCTTCAATCTCCCAAAATGAGCGAAGCAATTGTTCTAAAGGTAGATTGATTTGATGAATACTTAGGGAAGGCATCAAACAATTGTCTGAATTGTACAGACCAGACAATATCCAGCCCAAACTCGTATTTTGGACTAAAATTCCACAAAATTTCTTTACTCCGTCCAACACAACTTGGCTATAAACGTCACCAGCCAAGAAAACATCGATCCTATTTGAATCTTCATAGTCAGGATCAGCTAACTCGATTTTCGGAAAGAGCTTACATGCTTCAGGAAACGCTTCACAGTTAGCATGTTGGTATTGTGTAACAGTATCGACAACAAGAGCGGTAGTTTGGAATTGCGAATTGTTTAACCTTGAACCAAATCTAAAATTAGCGATACCCCTTCGCGTGATCATCTTTCCACCAGCAGCTTTTAATGGAACACCCGTGTACGGCTCGACTTTTAGATTCAACCGTCTCGAAGCAAATGTTGATATCAATGACATCTGTGAACCTTGATCAAGTAAAGCTTTTAAAAATACTTTCTTACCAGCTCCAAAATTGACTACAATGACCGCTGTTGCTAGTAAAACGTCTTTGTTTGAGTCTAGAATATGATCCACAAGATGATTAGCTATCGATGACGACGAAGAACTCGACGATGATGATTCCAATGCCTGCGGCGTTGAAGTGTTTACATTTGAAAATGTTGTTTGTTTACGAGGCACAGAATCCAAATGTAGTAATGTGTGATGCTGGAGTCCACATTTAAAACAATTTCGTGTTGACGCACATTCAACCAATTTGTGATTCGGGCTCAGACAATTAATGCAAAGATTGGCTGCTTCAACCAAACTTCGGCGCTCTGATGGAGTTTTATTCTTGAACGTAAAGCAAGATTTAGCCCGATGGCCTTTCTTGCAATAATAGCACTTAACGTTCATTTTATCGACTTTTTCGACGCGTTTGTTGATCTTCTGTTGACTTTCTGCTACGTGACACGAACTTTTTCATTTTTGTGAAGTGGGTGGTGTTCCCCAAGAGTTTGATTCAACTGTTTGATTGCCTTCTAATATCCGGAAGCGAATATTCAAAAATTCCTCTAATTTGTTCCAACCAATTACTTCTCGTTCGTCGCCAACAAGCTCGTTCCATTTTTCCAGCGATAATGAATCCAACTTTTTAACAATTATAAAAATCAACCAATCGCTATATTCATCGGTTGGGCGATTTAAATTTTTCAATTCCCGGAGCGATTCTATTGTTGTGTCCAAAATAAGTTTGATGTCGCTTGCTCCACCAGTTGCTTTTGGAATTGTGTAAATATTATCGAGAAGCTCATTGACTATTAACCTTTCGTTTTCGAAACGGTTTTCCAATAAATCCCACGCAGCTTGATAGTTATTGCTCGTCAATTTAATATTTTTGATCAATTTAGACGCATTACCGACAACTTTTTCCTTTAAATACGACAGCTTCTGAACATTTGGCACTTTAGTATTGTTACCGACCAGCGATAAAAATAAATCCCGAAATGTCGGCCATTCCATATAACTACCAGAAAACTCCGGTACTTTGACTCACGGAACTCTCAATCCGGAAAATTCGTCTTGACTTTGTTGCGTGTTATTTTCATGAGACCGATTTGAATGTAAACTATCGTCTATTGGCTGTAATTGCTTAATAGCCCGTTTTATACTTACTTGAGCTGTAAGTACCAATGCTTCAGTGTCCTCATATTCGATTTGCTCGAAAGGTAAATTCTCTTTGCCAGTCGTTTCTATTATTGACATATGGACGTCCTCATATCTTGTAAACAAATCCTTCAACCGCTCATATGTGCTTTCAAGCTCGACTATGTCAGCGCCACCTGGTATTTCTGTACCAATTTTCGCAATCTTTATTATTGAAGCTTTGAGCACAGATCTTTTGTTAACGAGCGCCATTTTGTTTCCGTCCACGTTTTTTCATTAATTAAAAATGAAAAAATTGGCAAAAATTATGCACATTTTCTCTTTTGCAGGCACTAAAATGTTTGGCAATATAATCCACTTCACGCCGATAATACAAACATTCAACTTTTGCATTAACACTCAACCGATCTTTTGATCTCAAAAAACTTCTTTGTCTTTGAATGCGATATTCTTTTCGCAATATTTTAATAACAAATTAGTCCTTTTTTCACTCAAAAGTCTGAACTTAATACTATAACGTGAATAAACATAAACTAACAACCGGTTGAGCCCCCAAATGTCTAGGGTTTTTGTATTACGGGGTCAATTACGATTTAAAATAAACCGGTGTTTTCTCTTCAACGTTATAATTCAAACTAAACTTCGTTGTACATAGATAACAATGACAATGCTTCAAACTAATAATTTACTCTACCACTTTTATGATACCAAGTAAAACGTTCAGATTGTTCTGAACAACAGGAACTGAATGATATTATTGTGTCTAAAAAACCGACAGCGCCGGGAATGGACAAAATAACCTATGAGTACATTAAGCAGTTCCCAAGAGAATTGAAGGAAAAATTACTTGAAGTAATCAACAAACTGTGGATGTATCAAGATCTGCCGAAAACCCTTAGGGAAATAACACTAGTATTGATTCCAAAGCCGGGAAGGGATTATGAAAAAATAAACAGTCATAGACCGATCTCTCTATTATCTGTTTATCTGAAAATAATAAATTCCTTAGTCAAAAACCGCATCAGTGACTGGTTAGAAAACAATAATAAGGTACCCGAAGCAAGCTATGGGTTTATAAGGAAGAAGTCTGCAATTGATTGCATAAACCATTTTCTAGTTGAGCTTGACGCGAAGAGAAGAGAAGGTGAAGTAATGGCAATCTTTCTGGATTTAGAAGATGCATTTAATAAAGTGAATTTAGATAAATTAAAGTTTATGCTCCATAAGATGAAAATGCCAGAACAAATGTCAAACTGGGTTTACGAATGTTTCAGGGAAAGGCACCTTTCAATCGAAACCAGGGTGGGATACATAAAGGGAATAACAGGTAAGGGAGTACCACAAGGGGACGTATTAAGTCCCATTATGTTCGTACTTTATACATCAGAGATATTCCAATGTGACACGGACCACACTAAACTATTCCAATTTGCAGATGACATAGCTATTTTGGCTAGTGGGGGAGATGTTATAGAAACTCGTGACAGGCTGCAAAAAACGGTCAATAAATTTATGATGAAAGATCTCGAAATGACAATTAGTTTAGATAAAACGAAAGCTATGTGGTTCTTTCCTCATGAGACAAGGTTTGGACCATTCTTAATGATAAAAGGTAAATTTATAGACTGGGTAAATGAGGTAAGGTACTTGGGGATATGTCTGGATAGGGAATTAGAATTTAAGACACATATACATCAAACATTAGCTAAATTTGAAACAAGGTTAAACATAATAAAAATGGTAGCAGGCAATAAATGGGGGGGTCATCCCCAAACTCTGCTCAACATACTGAGAACTATTGGCAGGAGTGTTATAGATTATGGATCATCTATCTATGGGAAAGCAACCGATAAACTGCTTAACAAAATAAAGGTAGCCTATAATAAGGGTATTAGGATTTGTCTCAGAGCTTTAAAAACCACACCTGTTGCATCATTGTATGCGGCGGTTGGAGAATTCCCCTTAGAACTCAGAAGGAAGTGGATTACCTTAAAAGAAATAGCAAGAGTACTATATTTGGATCTCCCACTAGCTAAATATCTGAGACGGAATTACTATGGCGGAGAACAATCAAAACATAGGCTTTTTATTAAACAAATAGCACAAGGGTACATGCATCAAATAGAACCAATGGGGAAAGTGAGGGGAGTTATTAAGGCGGGAAATGTGGAAGTGAGGGAAAAGTTAGAAATAATAGGCGAACACAAAATGGTAAAAAATAATTTGAGTCCGGCACAGTGGAAAAATATATTCCTAGAAAATCATAAATTGTATTATTTTGACCACAGGGTATTCTATACGGATGGCTCTAAAGATGTAGGTAAAGGGGGAATAGGAATTACAGATGCTAAAACAATTTTTATATCGGAAGGTATAGAAGATAGGATTCAGATTAGTAATTTAGAATTACTACCTATCTATAAAAGTATTGAGCAGATTAGGGATTGTGATAAAAGAGTAGTTCGGATTCGGCCAATAGTTGTAACTTAGCTAAAGATGTACTAAATAAAACCGGTCTTCTGAGTGATACGAAAATTACGATCCAATGGATACCCTCACACTGCGATATTGAGGGAAACGAGATTGCGGACACTCTTGCAAAGCAAGGGCTCAATGATGTCATTGAAGAAATAGTTCCCCTCACACATACAGACGCCATGAGGGTTATTAATAAGATTTATATTGACGAATGGCAAGAGCAATATGAGGTAGAAATGGTCAATCAAAAATATGACTTCCATAAAATACACCCGCAGGTAGGGTTATTACCATGGTTCTATAAAATGCCACTCTCGGGACACGCGGTAAAAATTATAATTAGGCTAATGACAGGGCATGGGCTATGTGGTAAAAAGCTCTTCTTATTTGGAAAAATTGAGACTGCTAATTGTGATACTTGTAATGTAGATAAAGACATGAACCATATTATATTTAGTTGTAACAAATACCAGAACCAAAGACAGAAATATGCAACAATATCCCAATTTAAATTATTTTCAGATTTTTTTGTACAACAACAAACACAATCACAAAAGGTCAAATTCTTTAAGGAAATCGTTAAAATGTATCAAGAAACGGAACAAACTTTAAAAAAAAAAAAGAAGGACGGCCCGGACACTGACAACACCCCGAGAGTGATAAGTATTAAAAAAGCATAGGGCTGAGGCCTGCTTTTCGCATAAGAAAAAAAAAAAAACACTGTCAGTTTAATTGAATACTTCAAAACCAAAACAACATCGTGGACATCGTGTGGAACACTTTATTATCAAATGTAAGTTGTAAACATATAATTAAAATATATTTTATTGTATATTTATTATATATTGACGTTAATATTCGAATGTAAGTCTGTAGGGGCTTACATTTTTTATAGGGAGGTAAATATTTGCTGGCAAAGTTTGTGTTTACAAACGGTTGTAATGTCATTTTTTAGGCAATGGAAGTTCATTTTGGAAATAAACATTCGACCCTCGGCAATTTCGTTGTTTTCAATACCTGTATTGTCAATAAGTGCAAATTTGGGATTTTTTTGTATAAAAGTGTATATTTTCTAAAGATATGTGTGGCAAAATAGTAATCAAAATTAAATAGTTGTTTGTGTGGTGATGAAGCATGTTATGATTTTTAGTTAGTATCGACCTGATGTACATAGCAAGAGTGTCGAGAAAGATCACAATGGTCCAATGTAAATGCTTTTACTCATATGTTGTTCAAAAAATGTTGATATTATGTTAAAAATGATTCTGAAAGTTGAACATAATTTTTGTTTACAAAGTTGGAATGGCCGCCATGTATGTTTTTGTCGTCTAACAGCCACAAAGTTTTTGTATCATTTTTTATTGAACTAAAGCTCTTTTTGAACACTCTATGAATGAAATTACTTACGTTGGACCTTAGTGATCTTTCTCAACACTCCCGGCACGTATTTTAGGTGGGAAGTACTTCAAAATCACAACATCAACTCATTCACTATGCACAAACACGTATTTCATTCTGATATTTTACATAGTTTGTGGTGATGAAGCATGTTATGATTTTTAGTTAGTATCGACCTGATGTACATAGCAAGAGTGTCGAGAAAGATCACAATGGTCCAATGTAAATGCTTTTATTCATAAGTTGTTCAAAAAATGTTGATATTATGTTAAAAATGATTCTGAAAGTTGAACATAATTTTTGTTTACAAAGTTGAAATGGCCGCCATGTATGTTTTTGTTGTTTAACAGCTACAATGTTTTTGTATCATTTTTATTGAACTAAAGCTCTTTTTGAACACTTTATGAATGAAATTACTTACGTTGGACCTTAGTGATCTTTCTCGACACTCTCGTATTTTAGGTCGAAAGTGGTTCAAAATGGCAACATCAACTCAGTCACTATAAACAAACACGTATTGCATTCTGATATTTTACATAGTTTCACTATATTGTCACACATATTGGAGTATGTCTTTCGAAAATATACACTTTTATCCACAAAATATCCAAAATATGCCCGTAAGATGTTAAAAATAACGAAATTATCGCGAGTTGAACGTTTATTTTAATACAAAAATAAACATCGATTGCGAAGAAGTTTTCACGGGGAACATTGTGTCGTATAACCAAACCAACCAAACGCGCACACTATTGCAATCTCGGTTTCGCTTATGGAATAAAGTTTAGTATTGTTTTAGCGTTTCAAGTCTCACATTAATTCCTTGTGTATATTAAACATACTCGTTGCACTCGTATATGTAATATGCACGCGGAATTAACGTTCAACTTAAAACCCTAAGGCAATAATGTACTATAATTGACCCGTACGCATAAGGATATATGTGGCAAGAAGACCTTAAAATAATTTCCGTGCTAATGTCGAAAAAATAAATGTCAAAACGTTTTGCTGATTGTTAGAAGTAAACCAAGTTTTTGACCACTTTTTCGACATTAATGTTGAAAGTTTCGACAAATCAGATTATTTGTACGGGTGTAATGGCAGGAAGATATGTAATAAAATTACTTTGCTGTAGAAATTTTATTAGACATCTTCTTAAAAATTTCCATATATTTTTCACAATTTTTTTGTTGAATTTAATTACATACATTTTTTATTTGATTTTCAGTCGAGAAATATAGAAATGGGGCTACAACGTAACGGCGGTGGAAACCGCGTTGAAAACCGCGGTGGATACCGTGGTGGCTACCGCGATGGAAACCGCGGTGGAAACCGCGGTGCAAACCGTGGTGCAAACCGTGGTGGAAACCACGGTGGAAGCCGAGGTGGAAACCGCGGTGGAAATCGCGGTGGAAATCGCGGCGGAGGCACTACAAACGCTACAAATATTATACGCACAAAGTGATACTGGCGAAACCAAACTCGCAAACTACGGAAAATGCTAAAAATGAACAACAAAGGACAACAAAATGAACAGCAGCAAGATGAACAACAAAATGAAGAACAATATGATGAACAAAATGAACAACATGAACAACAATGAAAACAATAACACAAAAAATACAATAAAATGAAATGAAATATAAAATAAAAAAATGTGTAAATAAATCATTTAGTTATATTCAAAAAATGAACAAAAAATTTTTAATATTCCATATTTCATAATCGCAATTCTTTTTTTTTTATAAAAAAATTATTTTTTAAATAACATTGTGCTGCCTCCGGCGGTGAGATTGAGAGTGATTTGGTTTGTTCGTGTAGTGGGGGTTCCACCCTCACATTCCCGCTGCCCTAATTTGCATAAGAAAGTTAGTGTGAAAGAGACAAAAAACTTTGTATGGACTTTTGCATAGATTTTTTTTTCTCTCTTTCGCACTAAGTTTCTTATGCAAATTACGACAGCCCGGGCCTCCGGCGGCGATATAGTGGATGATGTTGTTCGTCCGAGGCAAAATTGTCCGAGGAAATTGTGATTATAGTCGAAGGTGTGTAGCCTCCGGCGGTGAAATTGAGAGTGATTGGGTTGGTTCGTGTTTTGGGGGTTCCACCCCCCCACCCCCGGGCCTCCGGCGGTGAGATTGAGAGTGATTTGGTTGGATTGTGTGAGCTACCGTTGTTTGTGTTGAAAAAAATTTGGGTTGAATAATTTGCTTTGGGAAAAAATGGAAATGTTATGAAAATTGTGGACCCAACTTTATCACCTCATAAATCAAAAATTCGCTCATATCTTTTTCTAATTTGTCCTACATCCAACAGTAGACGAATTGGTCTTTCGATTGAAGTAGTTTGAGAAAAATCGTCGGAACAGTTTTTGAGTAAGATCTATTTTAGTTTTGGGCAACGTTTTGGAAAATGACCACTTTGACGATACGCTACTCGAACAATATTCGACAGATTTTCGCAAGTAAGGTATCATTTGAAAGAACAGCTCACGCGCTGTAAGCTAACGTTGTTTGTGATGGGAAAAATTTGGCCCAGTGCTCAGGGCAAGCGAAAAAGTGCCTCGACCTAAATTTCCATAAATTAAACACTCACAACATGAGCGTATGAATGGGGAAAAATTGCGCATCATAGTTTTCTGATAGAATGCAAGTAGTAGAACGTTTTAAGTGAAAGAAGTGATGAAAAAATGTTTTCATTCAAAGTTGATGACAGAAATTTGTTAGAAACGTCGGAAAATGCGAAACATTTTGACGCAAAAAGTTGTGAAAGAGGCGAAAAAAGAATTCGGCACCCACATAAAAGTGTTCAGGCAACCGAAAGAAGTATTTTAGGTGAAAAAAACAATTTCCGGAAAATTCGGAAAATTTTGCACCTCCGATCTGGGTAAGGAAGTGGAAATCGCTGCTCCGCATCCTTATGTTGATGTATATATAGTTTGTTTTCGGTTAAAATAATTTTTGAGGTCACGGGAAATTTTTTCCGGGTGTAAAACTCACAAATTAAGAGAACGGGTGCTCGCTTCGGTAAGATTGACTTTTTGTATTTCGAGTTTATGTGATTCCAGAACTTTTTTGGTTGCTTCTTGTAGTTAGTGGCCAGGTCTTGTAAGAAATTATTGTAAAGTTTGTTGTTTGTATGTTTGAAATTCGTCTTTGGCGGATAGAAATACTTTCAGAGCTTTGTCGTTTGCAACTTCAGAGCTTTTTCGCGAATTCTTCTGCAGTTTCAGATGTGCACGGTTTCGTCTATTTTTGAGGTTAATGAGCTTCCCGTCATACCATACCGGGTGGTTAGTCATTCTGAGAGAGGCTTTTGGAATGTACTGATCAAAGACTTCATAGCATCTGTTGTAAAGTACATCCACCATATCCTCTAAGCTCTTTCCATGAAACAATTCATTAAAGTCAGTTTGAGATAGTTCTTCGCGGATCTCAGCGAATGGAGCTTTCTTAAAACAGTATATTGTTTCTGAAGATGTTGATGATGGGTAAACGCATGGTTCACATTCGATCATACAGAATATCGGCACATGAGCCTTGTCTTGAAGATTGTCTGGTATGATGGATAGATCAGCAGCCTTCACCAAAAATAGTTCAGGCATATTGGTGTACACAAGGTCAAGCACGTTGTCCGAAGCATTTTTGCAGTCTGTCATTTGAAAAAGGCGGCAGTCAAGAAGATTCGATGTAATTTCTCTTGCATTTTGTGCTTTTATAGAATTGGAATCGCCGATCAGTGGTAGAAAATCAAAACCATCATCATTAGCTATCCATGTGATTGATGGCATGTTGAAATCGCCAATTGTAAGAAAAATATCGCCATGGCCTATCAAAGCGTGGGCCTTCATTATAGCGTTCAAATGCGATTCATAAGTGTCTTTGGAGGAGTCTGGTTGAATATATAGGCAGTAAATAAACAGATAAGATTTGGACGAGGTAAGACAAATTTTAACGCAAATAGGTTCGAGGTCATCAAGTTCTGGAATTTTAACCATCTCGCTATCATATTTGGAGTCTATGGCAACTAAAACACTACCTCCGTTCGTAGCATCTACGGCGGTTTCCGAGCGGTCCTTACGGTAAACGGAAAATCGCGGGTCGAAGAATTCAGTGCTGAATTTATTTTCTGTTAACCAGGTTTCCGTCAATAATATGATATCGTAGTTCATAGATGTCGTTGATAGCAGAATGTGATCCTTTTTTCCTGTCATGCCACGGATGTTGTTATAATAAAGTGAAAGTATCGCAGGTATGAGGCTTCCATTCGTAGTTTTATTCGTTGTCATTCCGTTACCCAAATTAGATTCGACTGAAGCAGCTAATTGCTCAGTTACGTCGGTGTGTTGCACAAAAAAGACGAAGATGCAGCAGTCGCGCGGTTGTTGTTTCTCCATTTTTTAAGTTTTATGTGACTAGGCCAGAAGTTAGGTTGAGTGATTATTTTTGCAATGGTGTCATCCGTTTCAATTTTGAAGTTAACATATCGAAGAGCCGAAATATCCTGACCTTTTCTGGTCAAACGACGTACATTAATCTTCTTTTTGTCGATGGGCACATTGGCAGCGATATAATCCACAATACTATCCGGTGAAACGTTTATATCAAATGGGGATATGTGAAAATGCTCGTTCAATATAATCGACTTAGTTCTTGGACCCAGCAAATGCAAATTTGTCATGCCCGTTGCATCTGTTTGAGATGGTTTTGATGAATGAGTTATAGCATCCAAAAAATTTTTGCTGCCGTTATTCTGATGTGGTGAAGGTATGGGAATCGATGCGTCAATCGGTTGCAGTGTTGGTTCTGACAGTAGTGAAGCAATTCTCTTATTGAGATCATCGAAGTCCATATCGTTCTTTGCAGGTTCAATTTGATGAGCTTGCGGCTGGTTGTTATCGGAGCGAATTGGTGTTGATTGTTTCTCTAGATTTACTGCAATTTTTGCCAGCTCATCTTTCATGTTGCATATCTCCAGATAAATAGAAGCTAGCTTATCCTCACACCGTATTGAATCTACCAAAGGAGATTTATAAGCAGAGTCTTCACTGTTTGGGGTAGCAAAGTCACTATTAACGCTTGAGAGGAGCTTGTGGAGCAGACGTTCGTTGTCTTTTATTGATTTCGTAATGGAATCAAACGATGCCCAGGTGTTGGTCTCGAATGAATGCAGCATCGAAAATAGATCATCGGGTTTGGTTGAAGACCTTGGCTTAGGTGAAGTAAGCGACCAATCCAATGGATTAATCAATGAACGGTTGCAGTCAATCTCATTTGGGTTACCATGTCTGTTCTTTTTAACGATTTCTTCTACTTGACTGTGGGTAGGAAGAAATGAAGTCCAACTATTCAGCTTATCATCAATTATGGAACTAAGTTGCTCAACAATTTCATGGGATGATGCACGATTCGAATCGATATTCGTAGACTGGATCAAGCATGCATCGATTTTAGATAGCTTATCGAAAATTTCTCTGAACCTTTGTTACCTTTATGATTCAATAGTTCGTCATCGTTGAGACTTTTTGTTACATTCAGTGTCTCAGTGCTATTGGAATGAATTTTAAAGCCTTCTTGACATGGCTTATAAATGAACTGGATGGGTGAGTTGACTGTGAAAAAGGATTTTTGAGTTGCCTTGGTGATGGGAGCGTTAAAACATTGCAAATGAAATGGTTTGGAACAACCGAAACAAGAAACGCGTGTTTTATCAGTTGACTTCGCTGCACAGGAACGCTTGCATAAGTGATTTTCCATTTCAAAACTATGGGCACGTAAGTGGCGACAAAGGTACGTTGCAGCTCACGAATTAGTTGTGATATGAAAAGATACAAACAAAACAAGATTTCGCACAGTTTTGGCCCCAAATGAGATCAAAAATCAATCCCCTACCTGCATGCAAGTAGAAAACTTGCTTTGGGATTTATGTCCGATATTGACGCGGTTCCCCTACGTCGATTTACTCTTGGTGTGGTTAAATTAATTAAATTACTATGCGATGATATTTGCGATGTGTGGAAACACTGTCTTGACGGCAACACTGGTCCAAATGACAGTTAAATCTCCCGTTTGTTTTGCTTTGTGTTGTTATTATTTACTTTATGTGATGAATCACCCTGTTTCACTAATCCACAACAAATTTATGCATTAACCGTGGAATCAGCTAATCCACGCCTCCATCAACCGTGGCTATTACCCAAAAACACCAGCCGTTACCGATCAATCAAACCGATTCGGCCAAAAACAGCAACACGAAGCTCGCCAACAGGACAAAGCAAGGCCGTTCAAAACTCTCAGCTCAGTCTTCGAAAACCAATTCCAGTTGTATGGGCACTTTGCGAGCCCTCCTCAAAGAAAACCTCAATAAACAGGACCTCAGACAGCCCTCACCAACAACTTCAACAGCAATTAGGTAAATTATTTCAAAATCCACGCAAAATTTTGCGAGCACGATAAACACGTCCGTGTAATATATTAGTATGTATGTAAGAAATAACGACGTATAAATTTTTCTAAATTTGTAAAAGCATTGTATAAATGTTATACGTCACAGAAAAAACTCAGTTTCAAATGTATGAATGCCTCTGGTCAATACGCTTGAAAGTATCGCCGGCTGGTGATGCCTTTCTTATGAGGGAGAGTGCTCCCACAATAAGAGCGCTTTATTTTTAGGTTTCGACCTTCTAACAAAGAAGGTCTCTCTTACTTACGAGAGAGAGAGAGAGTCTTTCAAAGCGAAAGGACGTGTTTTTGTACCAGCTGCTGAAATTTTGTTATTAATTTTTTTGTTTACCGATTGTGTTTACGGCTAAAGTTAGTGAGGCTAAATTTCATCGGCCAAAAATTTTAATGAAACAATCAGTTCTGGCAAGTAAGTCTTTTTTCGTTAATATTAGAATATGTCGTTCTAAGTGAAATTAGTGTTATTTGTTTCGATTATCTCAACGTCGAGTTGCCAGTGAGATAGCGGTGAAGTAGCGCGTAGTCTTTTAACGTAAAATGTTTGTTTCTTTTTGTGGCTCTGCTGTTGTAAATGATCGTTACTATCAAAACATGTTTGTTGATCAGAATTTTTGATCGTTTTCGATATTGTGTATTTAAAGGAGGGCCATTTATTTTTGCGGTACATAAAGGCTAATAAACGAATTTTTGTCTCTCTATTTTGATTCAATTAAATGTTTTGAGCGCGAACGCAAAATTCTCTTTTTACCGACGATTGATATCCGAAATCACACGATTCTGTACGAACGACAGCATCTAATTTGGGCTCTCCGTGTATGTCGTTCGAACCTTGACACGCATGGATTTAATTATTCACTTTAAATAAAGACCGAATTTTTGTTGCAAATTATAAAATCGGCTCTCCATATTTATAAAGATCGAATAAACATTATCATTGCGTGCAGGCAAGCGTTCGCTCTTTTAACATACAAACGGTTCTCCTTCTGAAGACTTTTGGAATATTGTAATACAGCGGCATTCTTAACTAATTTTTGTATTTTGTGTACGATTAGTTCAAACCGTTTCTTTATTATTACAACCGGCAAGTATCTTGAATATTTTCCCGTTTTTGAATTGAGTTGTTAGTGGATAAATGTATGTTCGAACTGGCAGAGATGATCACGCAATCAAAGGAATACAGTCTGATCCAAACAGTACTGCCCTTAAAGTTGCACAGATCAACCTGCACCACTGCAAAAAAGCCACTTTAAATTTCTGTTGCGATCTGAAGAAAGATCACACGGACGTCTCTTTTATCCAAGAACCCTGGGTTAGGAGCGGCAAAGTTCATGGCTTCGGTCAGCTTCACAACCGTCTATTTTATAACAGAGAGGGAAGTAAACCGAGATCGGCCATTCATATTTCTCCCGACGTTGACGCACTGGTTCTGAACCAATTCACAGACAATGACGTGGTAGCCGTTAGGGTTTGTAGAAGTAAAATGGAAGGCGGTGACCTAATAGTTGTCTCGGCCTACCTACCATATGACTCTTCCCAGGCTCCTCCAGGTTCAACTCTGGCAAATGTCGTTGATTTCTGTGAAAAAGAACGGATCCCCATCTTGGTTGGTATGGATTCAAACTCCCATCATA